>CM070492.1:27045210-27177710 GCA_036324585.1 Champsocephalus esox
TAATGATATTGGTACTGTTGGATTCAGTACTACTTGGACTACTACCAAAGGTACAATCAAGTACTTTTACTGTGTACTTTTTGAGTAATCCTTTCTCAAACTCCCCTCCAGAGTACAATAATGCATGTTTTCTGCCATCTTTGATGAGAGATAAAATGATTTTGTGCTATAAGTTCTTAATGTAATTGGTACTGTTGGATTCAGTACTACTTGGACTAGTAGCACGAGTACAATGAAGTACTTTTACTTTGTACTTTTTGAGTAATCCTTTGTCAAACTCCCCAGAGTACAATAATGCATGTTTTCTGCCATCTTTGATTTCAGATAAAATTAATTTGTGCTATAAGTTCTTAATGTAATTGGTACTGTTGGATTCAGTACTACTTGGACTAGTAGCACGAGTACAATGAAGTACTTTTACTGTGTACTTTTTGAGTAATCCTTTGTCAAACTCCCCTCCAGAGCACAATAATGCATGTTTTCTGCCATCTTTGACGAGAGATAAAATGATTTTGTGCAATAAGTTCTTAATGATATTGGTACTGTTGGATTCAGTACTACTTGGACTACTACCAAAGGTACAATCAAGTACTTTTACTGTGTACTTTTTGAGTAATCCTTTGTCAAACTCCCCTCCAGAGTACAATAATGCATGTTTTCTGCCATCTTTGATGAGAGATAAAATGATTTTGTGCTATAAGTTCTTAATGTAATTGGTACTGTTGGATTCAGTACTACTTGGACTAGTAGCACGAGTACAATGAAGTACTTTTACTGTGTACTTTTTGAGTAATCCTTTGTCAAACTCCCCAGAGTACAATAATGCATGTTTTCTGCCATCTTTGATGAGAGATAAAATGATTTCGTGCAATAAGTTCTTAATGATGTTGGTACTGTTGGATTCAGTACTACTTGGACTACTACCAAAAGTACAATCAAGTACTTTTCCTTTGTACTTTTTGAGTAATCCCCTGTCAAACTCCACTCCAGAGTACAATAATGCATGTTTTCTGCCATCTTTGATTTGAGATAAAATGATTTTGTGCTATAACTTCTTAATGTAATTGGTACTGTTGGATTCAGTACTACTTGGACTAGTAGCACGAGTACAATGAAGTACTTTTACTGTGTACTTTTTGAGTAATCCTTTGTCAAACTCCCCAGAGTACAATAATGCATGTTTTCTGCCATCTTTGATGAGAGATAAAATGATTTCGTGCAATAAGTTCTTAATGATATTGGTACTGTTGGATTCAGTACTACTTGGACTACTACCAAAAGTACAATCAAGTACTTTTCCTTTGTACTTTTTGAGTAATCCCCTGTCAAACTCCCCTCCAGAGTACAATAATGCATGTTTTCTGCCATCTTTGATTTGAGATAAAATGATTTTGTGCTATAAGTTCTTAATGTAATTGGTACTGTTGGATTCAGTACTACTTGGACTAGTAGCACGAGTACAATGAAGTACTTTTACTGTGTACTTTTTGAGTAATCCTTTGTCAAACTCCCCTCCAGAGTACAATAATGCATGTTTTCTGCCATCTTTGATGAGAGATAAAATAATTTCGTGCAATAAGTTCTAAATGATATTGGTACTGTTGGATTCATTACTACTTGGACTACTACCAAAGGTACAATCAAATACTTTTACTGTGTACTTTTTGAGTAATCCTTTCTCAAACTCCCCTCCAGAGTACAATAATGCATGTTTTCTGCCATCTTTGATGAGAGATAAAATGATTTTGTGCTATAAGTTCTTAATGTAATTGGTACTGTTGGATTCAGTACTACTTGGACTGCTACCAAAGGTACAATCAAGTACTTTTACTGTGTACTTTTTGAGTAATCCTTTCTCGAACTCCCCTCCAGAGTACAATAATGCATGTTTTCTGCCATCTTTGATGAGAGATAAAATGATTTCCTGCAATAAGTTCTTAATGAAATTGGTACTGTTAGATTCAGTACTAATTGGACTACTACCACAGGTACAATCAAGTACTTTTACTGTGTACTTTTTGAGTAATCCTTTGTCAAACTCCCCTCCAGAGTACAATAATGCATGTTTTCTGCCATCTTTGATGAGAGATAAAATTAGTTTGTGCTATAAGTTCTTAATGTAATTGGTACTGTTGGATTCAGTACTACTTGGACTAGTAGCACGAGTACAATGAAGTACTTTTACTGTGTACTTTTTGAGTAATCCTTTGTCAAACTCCCCTCCAGAGTACAATAATGCATGTTTTCTGCCATCTTTGATGAGAGATAAAATTATTTCGTGCAATAAGTTCTTAATGATATTGGTACTGTTGGATTCAGTACTACTTGGACTACTACCAAAGGTACAATCAAGTACTTTTACTGTGTACTTTTTGAGTAATCCTTTCTCAAACTCCACTCCAGAGTACAATAATGCATGTTTTCTGCCATCTTTGATGAGAGATAAAATGATTTCGTGCAATAAGTTCTTAATGATATTGGTACTGTTGGATTCAGTACTACTTGGACTACTACCAAAGGTACAATCAAGTACTTTTACTGTGTACTTTTTGAGTAATCCCCTGTCAAACTCCCCTCCAGAGTACAATAATGCATGTTTTCTGCCATCTTTGATGAGAGATAAAATGATTTCGTGCAATAAGTTCTTAATGATATTGGTACTGTTGGATTCAGTACTACTTGGACTACTACCAAAGGTACAATCAAGTACTTTTACTGTGTACTTTTTGAGTATTCCTTTGTCAAACTCCCCAGAGTACAAGAATGCATGTTTTCTGCCATCTTTGATGAGAGATAAAATGATTTCGTGCAATAATTTCTCAATGATATTGGTACTGTTGGATTCAGTACTACTTGGACTACTACCAAAGGTACAATCAAGTACTTTTACTGTGTACTTTTTGAGTAATCCTTTCTCAAACTCCCCTCCAGAGTACAATAATGCATGTTTTCTGCCATCTTTGATGAGAGATAAAATGATTTCGTGCAATAAGTTCTTAATGTAATTGGTACTGTTGGATTCAGTACTACTTGGACTAGTAGCACGAGTACAATGAAGTACTTTTACTGTGTACTTTTTGAGTAATCATTTGTCAAACTCCCCTCCAGAGTACAATAATGCATGTTTTCTGCCATCTTTGATGAGATATAAAATAATTTCGTGCAATAAGTTCTTAATGATATTGGTACTGTTGGATTCAGTACTACTTGGACTACTACCAAAGGTACAATCAAGTACTTTTACTGTGTACTTTTTGAGTAATCCTTTGTCAAACTCCCCTCCAGAGTACACTAATGCATGTTTTCTGACATCTTTGATGAGAGATACAATTATTTTTGTGCAATAAGTTCTTAATGAAATTGGTACTGTTGGATTCAGTACTACTTGGACTAGTACCAAAAGTACAATCAAGTATTTTTACTGTGTACTTTTTGAGTAGTCCCCTGTCAAACTCCCCTCCAGAGTACAATAATGCATGTATTCTGCCATCTTTGATGAGAGATAAAATGATTTCGTGCAATAAGTTCTTAATGATATTGGTACTGTTGGATTCAGTACTACTTGGACTACTACCAAAGGTACAATCAAGTACTTTTACTGTGTACTTTTTGAGTAATCCTTTGTCAAACTCCCCTCCAGAGTACAATAATGCATGTTTTCTGCCATCTTTGATGAGAGATAAAATAATTTCGTGCAATAAGTTCTTAATGATATTGGTACTGTTGGATTCAGTACTACTTGGACTACTACCAAAGGTATAATGAAGTACTTTTACTGTGTACTTTTTGAGTAATCCTTTCTCAAACTCCCCTCCAGAGTACAATAATGCATGTTTTCTGCCATCTTTGATGAGAGATAAAATGGTTTTGTGCTATAAGTTCTTATTGTAATTGGTACTGTTGTATTCAGT
Source organism: Champsocephalus esox (assembly GCA_036324585.1). Classification (NCBI taxonomy): domain Eukaryota; kingdom Metazoa; phylum Chordata; class Actinopteri; order Perciformes; family Channichthyidae; genus Champsocephalus; species Champsocephalus esox. The sequence continues at coordinate 27,049,122 of CM070492.1, forward strand.
ACTACTTGGACTAGTAGCACGAGTACAATGAAGTACTTTTACTGTGTACTTTTTGAGTAATCCTTTATCAAACTCCCCTCCAGAGTACAATAATGCATGTTTTCTGCCATCTTTGATGAGAGATAAAATGATTTCGTGCAATAAGTTCTTAATGATATTGGTAGTGTTGGATTCAGTACTACTTGGACTACTACCAAAGGTACAATCAAGTACTTTTACTGTGTACTTTTTGAGTAATCCTTTGTCAAACTCCCCAGAGTACAATAATGCATGTTTTCTGCCATCTTTGATGAGAGATAAAATGATTTCGTGCAATAAGTTCTTAATGATGTTGGTACTGTTGGATTCAGTACTACTTGGACTACTACCAAAAGTACAATCAAGTACTTTTCCTTTGTACTTTTTGAGTAATCGCCTGTCAAACTCCCCTCCAGAGTACAATAATGCATGTTTTCTGCCATCTTTGATTTGAGATAAAATGATTTTCTGCTATAAGTTCTTAATGTAATTGGTACTGTTGGATTCAGTACTACTTGGACTAGTAGCACGAGTACAATGAAGTACTTTTACTGTGTACTTTTTGAGTAATCCTTTGTCAAACTCCCCTCCAGAGTACAATAATGCATGTTTTCTGCCATCTTTGATTTGAGATAAAATGATTTTGTGCTATAAGTTCTTAATATAATTGGTACTGTTGGATTCAGTACTACTTGGACTAGTAGCACGAGTACAATGAAGTACTTTTACAGTGTACTTTTTGAGTAATCCTTTGTCAAACTCCCCTCCAGAGTACAATAATGCATGTTTTCTGCCATCTTTGATGAGACATAAAATGATTTTGTGCTATAAGTTGTATCTAATTGGTACTGTTGGATTCAGTACTACTTGGACTACTACCAAAGGTACAATCAAGTACTTTTACTGTGTACTTTTTGAGTAATCCTTTGTCAAACTCCCCTCCAGAGTACAATAATGCATGTTTTCTGCCATCTTTGATGAGACATAAAATGATTTTGTGCTATAAGTTGTATCTAATTGGTACTGTTGGATTCAGTACTACTTGGACTAGTAGCACGAGTACAATGAAGTACTTTTACTGTGTACTTTTTGAGTAATCCTTTGTCAAACTCCCCTCCAGAGTACAATGATACATGTTTTCTGCCATCTTTGATGAGAGATAAAATAATTTCGTGCAATAAGTTCTTAATGAAATTGGTACTGTTGGATTCAGTACTACTTGGACTACTACCAAAGGTACAATCAAGTACTTTTACTGTGTACTTTTTGAGTAATCCTTTCTCAAACTCACCTCCAGAGTACAATAATGCATGTTTTCTGCCATCTTTGATGAGAGATAAAATTATTTTGTGCTATAAGTTCTTAATGTAATCGATACTATTGGATTCAGTACTACTTGGACTACTACCAAAAGTACAATCAAGTACTTTTACTGTGTACTTTTTGAGTAATCCGCTGTCAAACTCCCCTCCAGAGTACAATAATGCATGTTTTCTGTCAACTTTGATTTGAGATAAAATTATTTCGTGCAATAAGTTCTTAATGATATTGGTACTGTTGGATTCAGTACTACTTGGACTACTATCAAAGGTATAATCAAGTACTTTTACTGTGTACGTTTTGAGTAATCCTTTCTCAAACTCCCCTCCAGAGTACAATAATGCATGTTTTCTGCCACCTTTGATTTGAGATAAAATGAGTTTGTGCTATAAGTTCTTAATGTAATTGGTACTGTTGGATTCAGTACTATTTGGAATAGTAGCACGAGTACAATGAAGTACTTTTACTGTGTACTTTTTGAGTAATCCTTTGTCAAACTCCCCTCCAGAGTACAATAATGCATGTTTTCTGCCATCTTTGATTTGAGATAAAATGATTTCGTGCAATAAGTTCTAAATGATATTGGTACTGTTGGATTCAGTACTACTTGGACTACTATCAAAGGTACAATCAAGTACTTTTACTGTGTACTTTTTGAGTAATCCTTTCTCAAACTCCCCTCCAGAGTACAATAATGTATGTTTTCTGCCATCTTTGATGAGAGATAAAATGATTTCGTGCAATAAGTTCTTAATGAAATTGGTACTGTTGGATTCAGTACTACTTGGACTAGTAGCACAAGTACAATCAAGTACTTTTACTGTGTACTTTTTGAGTAATCCTTTGTCAAACTCCCCTCTAGGGTACACTAATGCATGTTTTCTGACATCTTTGATGAGAGATACAATTTTTTTGTGCAATAAGTTCTTAATGAAATTGGTACTGTTGGATTTCATAACTACTTGGACTAGTACCAAAAGTACAATCAAGTATTTTTACTGTGTACTTTTTGAGTAATCCGCTGTCTAACTCCCCTCCAGAGTACAATAATGCATGTTTTCTGCCATCCTTGATTTGAGATAAAATGATTTTGTGCTATAAGTTCTTAATGTAATTGGTACTGTTGGATTCAGTACTACTTGGACTAGTAGCACGAGTACATTGAAGTACTTTTACTGTGTACTTTTTGAGTAGTCCTTTGTCAAACTCCCCTCCAGAGTACAATAATGCATGTTTTCTGCCATCTTTGATGAGAGATAAAATGATTTCGTGCAATAAGTTCTTAATGATATTGGTACTGTTGGATTCGGTACTACTTGGACTACTACCAAAAGTACAATCAAGTACTTTTACTATGTACTTTTTGAGTAATCCTTTGTCAAACTCCCCTCCAGAGTACAATAATGCATGTTTTCTGCCATCTTTGATGAGACATAAAATGATTTTGTGCTATAAGTTGTATCTAATTGGTACTGTTGGATTCAGTACTACTTGGACTAGTAGCACGAGTACAATGAAGTACTTTTACTGTGTACTTTTTGAGTAATCCCCTGTCAAACTCCCCTCCAGAGTACAATAATGCATGTTTTCTGCCATTTTTGATTTGAGATAAAATGATTTTGTGCTATAAGTTCTTCATGTAATTGGTACTGTTGGATTCAATACTACTTGGATGAGTAGCACGTGTACAATGCAGTACTTTTACTGTGTACTTTTTGAGTAATCCTTTGTCAAACTCCCCTCCAGAGTACAATAATGCCTGTTTTCTGCCATCTTTGATGAGAGATAAAATGATTTCGTGCACAATAAGTTCTCAATGAAATTGGTACTGTTGGATTCAGTACTACTTGGACTACTACCAAAAGTACAATCAAGTACTTTTACTGTGTACTTTTTGAGTAATCCGCTGTCAAACTCCACTCCAGAGTACAATAATGCATGTTTTCTGCCATCTTTGATTTGAGATAAAATGAGTTTGTGCTATGAGTTCTTAATGTAATTGGTACTGTTGGATTCAGTACTACTTGGACTAGTAGCACAAGTACAATCAAGTACTTTTACTGTGTACTTTTTGAGTAATCCTTTGTCAAACTCCCCTCTAGAGTACACTAATGCATGTTTTCTGCCATCTTTGATTTGAGATAAAATGATTTTGTGCTATAAGTTCTTAATGTAATTGGTAATGTTGGATTCAGTACTATTTGGAATAGTAGCACGAGTACAATGAAGTACTTTTACTGTGTACTTTTTGAGTAATCCTTTGTCAAACTCCCCTCCAGAGTACAATAATGCATGTTTTCTGTCATCTTTGATTTGAGATAAAATGATTTCGTGCAATAAGTTCTTAATGATATATGTACTGTTGGATTCAGTACTACTTGGACTACTACCAAAGGTACAATCAAGTACTTTTACTTTGTACTTTTTGAGTAATCCGCTGTCAAACTCCCCTCCAGAGTACAATAATGCATGTTTTCTGCCATCTTTGATTTGAGATAAAATGATTTTGTGCTATAAGTTCTTAATATAATTGGTACTGTTGGATTCAGTACTACTTGGACTACTACCAAAAGTACAATCAAGTACTTTTAATGTGTACTTTTTGAGTAATCCGCTGTCAAACTCCCCTCCAGAGTACAATAATGCATGTTTTCTGCCATATTTGATTTGAGATAAAATGGTTTTGTGCTATAAGTTCTTAATCTAATTGGTACTGTTGGATTCAGTACTACTTGGACTAGTAGCACGAGTACAATGAAGTACTTTTACTGTGTACTTTTTGAGTAATCCTTTGTCAAACTCCCCTCCAGAGTACAATAATGCATGTTTTCTGCCATCTTTGATGAGACATAAAATGATTTTGTGCTATAAGTTGTATCTAATTGGTACTGTTGGATTCAGTACTACTTGGACTACTACCAAAGGTACAATCAAGTACTTTTACTGTGTACTTTTTGAGTAATCCTTTGTCAAACTCCCCTCCAGAGTACAATAATGCATGTTTTCTGCCATCTTTGATGAGACATAAAATGATTTTGTGCTATAAGTTGTATCTAATTGGTACTGTTGGATTCAGTACTACTTGGACTAGTAGCACGAGTACAATGAAGTACTTTTACTGTGTACTTTTTGAGTAATCCTTTGTCAAACTCCCCTCCAGAGTACAATAATGCATGTTTTCTGCCATTTTTGATGAGAGATAAAATAATTTCGTGCAATAAGTTCTTAATGAAATTGGTACTGTTGGATTCAGTACTACTTGGACTACTACCAAAGGTACAATCAAGTACTTTTACTGTGTACTTTTTGAGTAATCCTTTCTCAAACTCCCCTCCAGAGTACAATAATGTATGTTTTCTGCCATCTTTGATGAGAGATAAAATGATTTCGTGCAATAAGTTCTTAATGAAATTGGTACTGTTGGATTCAGTACTACTTGGACTAGTAGCACGAGTACAATGAAGTACTTTTACTGTGTACTTTTTGAGTAATCCCCTGTCAAACTCCCCTCCAGAGTACAATAATGCATGTTTTCTGCCATTTTTGATTTGAGATAAAATGATTTTGTGCTATAAGTTCTTCATGTAATTGGTACTGTTGGATTCAATACTACTTGGACTAGTAGCACGTGTACAATGCAGTACTTTTACTGTGTACTTTTTGAGTAATCCTTTGTCAAACTCCCCTCCAGAGTACAATAATGCATGTTTTCTGCCATCTTTGATGAGAGATAAAATTATTTCGTGCACAATAAGTTCTTAATGAAATTGGTACTGTTGGATTCAGTACTACTTGGACTACTACCAAAAGTACAATCAAGTACTTTTACTGTGTACTTTTTGAGTAATCCGCTGTCAAACTCCACTCCAGAGTACAATAATGCATGTTTTCTGCCATCTTTGATTTGAGATAAAATGAGTTTGTGCTATAAGTTCTTAATGTAATTGGTACTGTTGGATTCAGTACTACTTGGACTAGTAGCACAAGTACAATCAAGTACTTTTACTGTGTACTTTTTGAGTAATCCTTTGTCAAACTCCCCTCTAGAGTACACTAATGCATGTTTTCTGCCATCTTTGATTTGAGATAAAATGATTTTGTGCTATAAGTTCTTAATATAATTGGTACTGTTGGATTCAGTACTACTTGGACTACTACCAAAAGTACAATCAAGTACTTTTACTGTGTACTTTTTGAGTAATCCGCTGTCAAACTCCCCTCCAGAGTACAATAATGCATGTTTTCTGCCATATTTGATTTGAGATAAAATGGTTTTGTGCGATAAGTTCTTAATCTAATTGGTACTGTTGGATTCAGTACTACTTGGACTAGTAGCACGAGTACAATGAAGTACTTTTACTTCTACTTTTTGAGTAATCCTTTGTCAAACTCCCCTCCAGAGTACAATAATGCATGTTTTCTGCCATCTTTGATGAGACATAAAATGATTTTGTGCTATAAGTTGTATCTAATTGGTACTGTTGGATTCAGTACTACTTGGACTAGTAGCACGAGTACAATGAAGTACTTTTACTGTGTACTTTTTGAGTAATCCTTTGTCAAACTCCCCTCCAGAGTACAATAATGCATGTTTTCTGCCATCCTTGATTTGAGATAAAATGATTTTGTGCTATAAGTTCTGAATGTAATTGGTACTGTTGGATTCAGTACTACTTGGACTAGTAGCACGAGTACATTGAAGTACTTTTACTGTGTACTTTTTGAGTAGTCATTTGTCAAACTCCCCTCCAGAGTACAATAATGCATGTTTTCTGCCATCTTTGATGAGAGATAAAATGATTTCGTGCAATAAGTTCTTAATGATATTGGTACTGTTGGATTCGGTACTACTTGGACTACTACCAAAAGTACAATCAAGTACTTTTACTGTGTACTTTGTGAGTAATCCTTTGTCAAACTCCCCTCCAGAGTACAATAATGCATGTTTTCTGCCATCTTTGATGAGACATAAAATGATTTTGTGCTATAAGTTGTATCTAATTGGTACTGTTGGATTCAGTACTACTTGGACTAGTAGCACGAGTACAATGAAGTACTTTTACTGTGTACTTTTTGAGTAATCCCCTGTCAAACTCCCCTCCAGAGTACAATAATGCATGTTTTCTGCCATTTTTGATTTGAGATAAAATGATTTTGTGCTATAAGTTCTTCATGTAATTGGTACTGTTGGATTCAATACTACTTGGACTAGTAGCACGTGTACAATGCAGTACTTTTACTGTGTACTTTTTGAGTAATCCTTTGTCAAACTCCCATCCAGAGTACAATAATGCATGTTTTCTGCCATCATTGATGAGAGATAAAATGATTTCGTGCACAATAAGTTCTTAATGAAATTGGTACTGTTGAATTCAGTACTACTTGGACTACTACCAAAAGTACAATCAAGTACTTTTACTGTGTACTTTTTGAGTAATCCGCTGTCAAACTCCACTCCAGAGTACAATAATGCATGTTTTCTGCCATCTTTGATTTGAGATAAAATTAGTTTGTGCTATAAGTTCTTAATGTAATTGGTACTGTTGGATTCAGTACTACTTGGACTAGTAGCACAAGTACAATCAAGTACTTTTACAGTGTACTTTTTGAGTAATCCTTTGTCAAACTCCCCTCTAGAGTACACTAATGCATGTTTTCTGCCATCTTTGATTTGAGATAAAATGATTTTGTGCTATAAGTTCTTAATATAATTGGTACTGTTGGATTCAGTACTACTTGGACTACTACCAAAAGTACAATCAAGTACTTTTACTGTGTACTTTTTGAGTAATCCGCTGTCAAACTCCCCTCCAGAGTACAATAATGCATGTTTTCTGCCATATTTGATTTGAGATAAAATGGTTTTGTGCTATAAGTTCTTAATCTAATTGGTACTGTTGGATTCAGTACTACTTGGACTAGTAGCACGAGTACAATGAAGTACTTTTACTTCTACTTTTTGAGTAATCCTTTGTCAAACTCCCCTCCAGAGTACAATAATGCATGTTTTCTGCCATCTTTGATGAGACATAAAATGATTTTGTGCTATAAGTTGTATCTAATTGGTACTGTTGGATTCAGTACTACTTGGACTAGTAGCACGAGTACAATGAAGTACTTTTACTGTGTACTTTTTGAGTAATCCTTTGTCAAACTCCCCTCCAGAGTACAATAATGAATGTTTTCTGCCATATTTGATTTGACATAAAATGGTTTTGTGCCATAAGTTCTTTATCTAATTGGTACTGTTGGATTCAGTACTACTTGGACTAGTAGCACGAGTACAATGAAGTACTTTTAATGTGTACTTTTTGAGTAATCCTTTCTCAAACTCCCCTCCAGAGTACAATAATGTATGTTGTCTGTCATCTTTGATGAGAGATAAAATGATTTCGTGCAATAAGTTCTGAATGATATTGGTACTGTTGGATTCAGTACTACTTGGACTACTACCAAAAGTACAATCAAGTACTTTTACTTTGTACTTTTTGAGTAATCCCCTGTCAAACTCCCCTCCAGATTACAATAATGCATGTTTTCTGCCATTTTTGATTTGAGATAAAATGATTTTGTGCTATAAGTTCTTCATGTAATTGGTACTGTTGGATTCAATACTACTTGGACTAGTAGCACAAGTACAATCAAGTACTTTTACTGTGTACTTTTTGAGTAATCCTTTGTCAAACTCCCCTCTAGAGTACACTAATGCATGTTTTCTGACATCTTTGATGAGAGATACAATGATTTTGTGCTATAAGTTCTTAATGTAATTGGTACTGTTGGATTCAGTACTACTTGGACTACTACCAAATGTACAATCAAGTACTTTTACTGTGTACTTTTTGAGTAATCCTTTCTCAAACTCCCCTCTAGAGTACAATAATGCATGTTTTCTGCCATCTTTGATGAGAGATAAAAATGATTTCGTGCAATAAGTTCTTAATGATATTGGTACTGTTAGATTCGGTACTACTTGGACTACTACCAAATGTACAATCAAGTACTTTTACTGTGTACTTTTTGAGTAATCCTTTCTCAAACTCCCCTCTAGAGTACAATAATGCATGTTTTCTGCCATCTTTGATGAGAGATAAAAATGATTTTGTGCAATAAGTTCTTAATGAAATTGGTACTGTTGGATTCAGTACTACTTGGACTATTACCAAAGGTACAATCAAGTACTTTTACTGTGTACTTTTTGAGTAATCCTTTGTCAAACTCCCCTCCAGAGTACAATAATGCATGTTTTCTGCCATCCTTGATTTGAGATAAAATGATTTTGTGCTATAAGTTCTTAATGTAATTGGTACTGTTGGATTCAGTACTACTTGGACTAGTAGCACGAGTACAATGAAGTACTTTTATTGTGTACTTTTTGAGTAGTCCTTTGTCAAACTCCCCTCCAGAGTACAATAATGCATGTTTTCTGCCATCTTTGATGAGAGATAAAAATGATTTCGTGCAATAAGTTCTCAATGATATTGGTACTGTTAGATTCGGTACTACTTGGACTACTACCAAAGGTACAATCAAGTACTTTTACTGTGTACTTTTTGAGTAATCCTTTCTCAAACTCCCCTCCAGAGTACAATAATGCATGTTTTCTGCCATCTTTGATGAGAGATAAAAATGATTTTGTGCAATAAGTTCTTAATGAAATTGGTACTGTTGGATTCAGTACTACTTGGACTACTACCAAAGGTACAATCAAGTACTTTTACTGTGTACTTTTTGAGTAATCCTTTGTCAAACTCCCCTCCAGAGTACAATAATGCATGTTTTCTGCCATCTTTGATTTAAGATAAAATGAGTTTGTGCTATAAGTTCTTAATGTAAGTGGTACTGTTGGATTCAGTACTACTTGGACTACTACCGAAGGTACAATCAAGTACTTTTACTGTGTACTTTTTGAGTAATCCTTTGTCAAACTCCCCTCCAGAGTACAATAATGCATGTTTTCTGCCATCTTTGATGAGAGATAAAATGATTTCGTGCAATAAGTTCTTAATGATATTGGTACTGTTGGATTCAGTACTACTTGAACTACTACCAAAGGTACAATCAAGTACTTTTACTTTACTTTTTGAGTAATCCTTTTTCAAACTCCCCTCCAGAGTACAATAATGCATGTTTTCTGCCATCTTTGATGAGAGATAAAATGATTTTTTGCTCTAAGTTCTTAATGTAATTGGTACTGTTGGATTCAGTACTACTTGGACTACTACCAAAAGTACAATCAAGTACTTTTACTGTGTACTTTGTGAATAATCCGCTGTCAAACTCCCCTCCAGAGTACAATAATGCATGTTTTCTGCCATCTTTGATTTGAGATAAAATGGTTTGGTGCTATAAGTTCTTAATCTAATTGGTACTGTTGGATTCAGTACTACTTGGACTAGTAGCACGAGTACAATGAAGTACTTTTACTGTGTACTTTTTGAGTAATCCCCTGTCAAACTCCCCTCCAGAGTACAATAATGCATGTTTTCTGCCATCTTTGATTTGAGATAAAATGATTTTGTGCTATAAGTTCTTCATGTAATTGTACTGTTGGATTCAATACTACTTGGACTAGTAGCACGAGTACAATGCAGTACTTTTACTGTGTACTTTTTGAGTAATCCTTTGTCAAACTCCACTCCAGAGTACAATAATGCATGTTTTCTGCCATCTTTGATTTAAGATAAAATGAGTTTGTGCTATAAGTTCTTAATGTAAGTGGTACTGTTGGATTCAGTACTACTTGGACTACTACCAAAGGTACAATCAAGTACTTTTACTGTGTACTTTTTGAGTAATCCCCTGTCAAACTCCCCTCCAGAGTACAATAATGCATGTTTTCTGCCATCTTTGATGAGAGATAAAATGATTTCGTGCAATAAGTTCTTAATGATATTGGTACTGTTGGATTCAGTACTACTTGAACTACTACCAAAGGTACAATCAAGTACTTTTACTTTACTTTTTGAGTAATCCTTTTTCAAACTCCCCTCCAGAGTACAATAATGCATGTTTTCTGCCATCTTTGATGAGAGATAAAATGATTTTTTGCTCTAAGTTCTTAATTTAATTGGTACTGTTGGATTCAGTACTACTTGGAGTACTACCAAAAGTACAATCAAGTACTTTTACTGTGTACTTTGTGAGTAATCCGCTGTCAAACTCCCCTCCAGAGTACAATAATGCATGTTTTCTGACATCTTTGATTTGAGATAAAATGATTTTGTGCTATAAGTTCTTCATGTAATTGGTACTGTTGGATTCAATACTACTTGGACTAGTAGCACAAGTACAATCAAGTATTTTTACTGTGTACTTTTTGAGTAATCCCCTGTCAAACTCCCCTCCAGAGTACAATAATGCATGTTTTCTGCCATCTTTGATGAGACATAAAATGATTTTGTGCTATAAGTTGTATCTAATTGGTACTGTTGGATTCAGTACTACTTGGACTAGTAGCACGAGTACAATGAAGTACTTTTACTGTGTACTTTTTGAGTAATCCCCTGTCAAACTCCCCTCCAGAGTACAATAATGCATGTTTTCTGCCATTTTTGATTTGAGATAAAATGATTTTGTGCTATAAGTTCTTCATGTAATTGGTACTGTTGGATTCAATACTACTTGGACTATGTTATGGAAATCTCAGGACCCAAAACACGGCTAAAGAGTACAAGTCAGAGTAAAAACAAATAAATGGTGAATCGAGAAAGCTGTCTTTTGGTTATTTATTTGAAGCTTCAAATACACAATACAATAAGGTAAAAATGTCACAGGTCTGGCAGAGTCTGAAAAGTCTACCAGAGAGTGCGAAGAACAAAAACAAAAGCAGAGATTATATAGGGAACAGAGGGGAAAATGATAAATCTGGATTCACAATAACCTTGACACAGGCGTGTAAAAGTGTAAGGTTTACCATCATATTCAAATGCAAACCAGAATTGGCTGTCTTTGTGTACAGGGACACTGAAAAATGCATTTGAGAGGTCGATGACAGAGAAAAACCCTGCAGAGGCTGGAACTTGGGAAAGAATCAGATACGGATTTGGGACCAGCGGTGCCCGAGCATGAACCGCTGCGTTGACAGCTCGCAAATCCTGGACAAATCTCCACTCGTCAGGAGGTTTGTCTCTGATCTTTTTGACAGGAAACACTGGAGTGCGGACCGGGGAATCATTACACGGAATAATGATCCCTTGTTTAAGCAGAGAGGTAAACACTGGCCGGATGCCATCAACAGCCTCACGTTTCAATGGATACTGAGGCTGATTTGGACGGAACGTGGATTTAGGAGTGATAACCACCGGCTCCGCAGAGCGGATTAAACCTACGTCATATTTGTGAGCTGCCCACAGTGTTTGAGGCACTGTTTTTAGCGCGTCAGGGAGCTCAGAAATATGACTGAAGAATGAGAACTCCGGCCCAGATGGGCCAGCAACGGAGTTAACACAGTCATCATTACTTGTCAGAGTCAGAGAACGCAGTACATGCACGGAGCAGTCAATGTTGTACTTAAACACGTCATGTGAGGGGGAATACCCAATCAACGGGTCGTCTGTGATAGTCCAATCAGTACTAGATTCCCAGTCTTTAACGATTGGACCCAAATCCCTCCATTTCTCAGTGGGCCCCCTGGCTAGTGAAATGTGTGGGACCGCCCCTGGGATTTGATACAGCTGGTGTTGTGTGTGTGTTAGTCTAACAGAGATAGCGCTACACAGAGGATTCCAATACATTGTTTTAAGCATGATCTCATCATCCAAACATTGCAAAAACCTCTCCTCATAGTCTCTACATGCATAATCATCAACCACATTAGCAGTACAATGCAAATGAGAAGTTTCCATGAACACAGCAGGTGGAAACACACGTTGATGAGTCAAACGCAACAACTCCTGAGAATCAGGAGTTGTTAACATCCATTGGTACACCTTTAGTAATTCTTTATCATCAAATGTGGGGTTTTGGACCATCAATGGAGTTGGTCGTCGGACTTTGAGCCCCTCATTTGTGGAAATGAGGTCTAAGCCGAGCCGGAGAATCAGATCTCGTCCCAGTAGATTTACTGGGCAGACAGATGATAACAGAAAACTGTGTTTGATTGTTGTTGGAAATGGATGGTTATCATCACCACCGTTATCTCCACACTGAAGTGGTATCGAAAACTTCTCCTTCACCGTTAACCCCCCTGCTCCTATCGAGTGAATGAATCTTCCACTAAATTTGCAATCCAGGCAAATCTACCCTTTTTTACCACAGAATGTGTAGCCCCAGAATCAACCAAAAATGTGTGGGACATTTCTTAATGCAAACATTCACTGTCATATCTCAAATATGTACCCTTTCCTTTTTAAACACAGACATGTTCTCTATTTCTTCTAATTTCTCAATAGCATGTATGATGCGTGTGTGTGTGTGTGTCACTTCCCTGGTTTGATGCTGCTGGCTGAATTTCCATCTCGCTCGATTGGGCCCCTTCCTTGCTGTCCCCCTCTGCCTCCACTCCAGTGTTCTGTGAGCAGTCCCATAATCCAATGTTCAACACTTCCACACTTGGAAACATCTTTCTTCAAATGAACGTCTTGCTTCTCGTCCTCTGCCTCTGAAAACCTCCTCTGCCTCTCCCTCGGTATTGTGAGCGGCCAGCATTTTGTTTAGCTTGCGCTGTGTCTGGACACTCACAGAAAGTGTTTATAATACTGGGGAGTAAAACAAAGGCAGTTGGCCTTGGGCATTAAATAAAATATTAAGGTTGAAGATGAATGTGAAGAAAAGAAGGAAAATACATTATTTCCAAAAGACATGTAAACCCCAGACATCTCTGTGTCCTTCCATTGCAGGCCTGAATGACCTCTCCTCGACTGGGTATCCTTCCCTCCTCCGGGGTACAACCCTGGCAATCTGGTTGGAACACCTCAACCACCTCCACGGCCACTACAAGCCCCAGCCATGCAGTCAGCGTCAACTCCAAGCTCGTCCACCCCCATCAGGGCCAAGTAGATGAGGACAACAGCGGGATAAACAAACCCGATGCCCTAGGAGACCAAGCAGGTGTTTGGGAGACAAACCTCAGTAATGCCTTTCTCAACGGACTCACAGACACAGCGCAAGCTAAACAAAATGCTGGCCGCTCACAATACCGAGGGAGAGGCAGAGGAGGTTTTCAGAGGCAGAGGACGAGAAGCAAGACGTTCATTTGAAGAAAGATGTTTCCAAGTGTGTGTGTGTCACTTCCCTGGTTTGATGCTGCTGGCTGAATTTCCATCTCGCTCGATTGGGCCCCTTCCTTGCTGTCCCCCTCTGCCTCCACTCCAGTGTTCTGTGAGCAGTCCCATAATCCAATGTTCAACACTTCCACACTTGGAAACATCTTTCTTCAAATGAACGTCTTGCTTCTCGTCCTCTGCCTCTGAAAACCTCCTCTGCCTCTCCCTCGGTATTGTGAGCGGCCAGCATTTTGTTTAGCTTGCGCTGTGTCTGTGAGTCCGTTGAGAAAGGCATTACTGAGGTTTGTCTCCCAAACACCTGCTTGGTCTCCTAGGGCATCGGGTTTGTTTATCCCGCTGTTGTCCTCATCTACTTGGCCCTGATGGGGGTGGACGAGCTTGGAGTTGACGCTGACTGCATGGCTGGGGCTTGTAGTGGCCGTGGAGGTGGTTGAGGTGTTCCAACCAGATTGCCAGGGTTGTACCCCGGAGGAGGGAAGGATACCCAGTCGAGGAGAGGTCATTCAGGCCTGCAATGGAAGGACACAGAGATGTCTGGGGTTTACATGTCTTTTGGAAATAATGTATTTTCCTTCTTTTCTTCACATTCATCTTCAACCTTAATATTTTATTTAATGCCCAAGGCCAACTGCCTTTGTTTTACTCCCCAGTATTATAAACACTTTCTGTGAGTGTCCAGTTTTCTATCAGTGTTTTACTTTAACTTTATTTATTTATTTGTACCCTTCTTTTTCATCCCATCTCCATACTCTTGTAATTTATCTCCCAGGTTTCTGATTTTTAATTTACTCAAAGAACCTCCCTTAGGAAATCCGAACATTTCCGTCCATATATTTAATTTACTCAGACTTTCTTCACCATATCTTGCTCGCATGACATCTACTATCGGACCCTCAGGAGGCTGTACACACCCCCTACCCTGCTTTGCCCCCATGGCAAAGTCCTGAAGTGTTACCAAAACACCCGCTTTGCTACCAAAACAAAGTCTTCTAAGTGTTACCAAAACACCCGCTTTGCTACCAAAACAAAGTCTTCTAAGTGTTACCAAAACACCCGCTTTGCTACCAAAACAAAGTCTTCTAAGTGTTACCAAAACACCCGCTTTGCTACCAAAACAAAGTCTTCTAAGTGTTACCAAAACACCCGCTTTGCTACCAAAACAAAGTCTTCTAAGTGTTACCAAAACACCATTTTTCATCCGTCGATGATGTGATATTTGTTTCTCAGTACAAATCACACAAAAACTGATCGTAATCCCAAATCACGACGGATATCCCAAATATCCTACTTTCGAGCAGTCCCTCTCATAAATGTCATGGAGCTTTAAATTACATTTAACTTTAAACAATTTAGACTGTGTACATCTCACCCGTATTGAAAGCCCTTTGAGTTCGTTGGATCTCGTGAAGTCAATCGGTTCCACCCCTCGCGCTGGTCCCCTCGTCCCGTACGTTTTCTGTCGAGGTAGAGGAGGATCCAAAAGATCCCGGAGCGACCACCAGCGTCTGGAGTGGTTCACAATCTAACTTACAGAGATCCTGCCGACAACGCCATCTGTTATGGAAATCTCAGGACCCAAAACACGGCTAAAGAGTACAAGTCAGAGTAAAAACAAATAAATGGTGAATCGAGAAAGCTGTCTTTTGGTTATTTATTTGAAGCTTCAAATACACAATACAATAAGGTAAAAATGTCACAGGTCTGGCAGAGTCTGAAAAGTCTACCAGAGAGTGCGAAGAACAAAAACAAAAGCAGAGATTATATAGGGAACAGAGGGGAAAATGATAAATCTGGATTCACACGGTTAGAACTGTTTATGAGACACCATCTGGCCTTATGGCCTTCAGAGGGAGATAGCAGAACAGTTCTCGGAGCAGGGATGTATGATGTGTCTGTGTGAGAATCCCAGCAGTCAAAGCAGTTCTGGCCTTGACTGAGGAGGAGAAGGAGAGGAGGAAGAGAAACAATAATTGTTCCTTAAAGAGGAACAATAATGGTGAAAGCACAACAACAGGAAATAACATTCATTTGGTTTAAGCATATGAAGGATATTATAAGGTAGCACATGAAATATTTCCACTACAACTACTACCACAGGTACAATCAAGTACTTTTACTGTGTACTTTTTGAGTAATCCTTTGTCAAACTCCCCTCCAGAGTACAATAATGCATGTTTTCTGCCATTGGAAATCTCAGGACCCAAACAGCCGGAGAGTACAAGTCAGAGTGATCAAAACAAATAAATGGTGAATCGAGAAAGCTGTCTTTTGGTCATTTATTTGAAGCTTCAAATACACAATACAATAAGGTAAAAATGTCACAGGTCTGGCAGAGTCTGAAAAGTCTACCAGAGAGTGCGAAGAACAAAAACAAAAGCAGAGATTATATGGGGAACAGAGGGGAAAATGATAAATCTGGATTCACACGGTTAGAACTGTTTATGAGACACCATCTGGCCTTATGGCCTTCAGAAGGAGATAGCATAACAGTTCTCGGAGCAGGGATGTATGATGTGTCTGTGTGAGAATCCCAGCAGTCAAAGCAGTTCTGGCCTTGACTGAGGAGGGGAAGGAGAGGAGGAAGAGGAACAATAATTGTTCCTTAAAAAGGAACAATAATGGTGAAAGCACAACAAGAGGAAATAACATGCATTTGGTTTAAGAATGTGAAGGATATTATAAGGTAGCACATGAAATATTTCCACTACACTACCTTTCCAACTCCTCATGCAGTTGACTGTTACAGGTCTATACAAGTTCATGGTACAATGCATAAGCTTCACATCGAGAGACTGAAACTGTATTTTCCTTTAACGTTCTGTTTTAATTTCCCAATAAAGTTTATTGTCATATTATGTACGATATTATTATGTTTTATTAACTAGACCACTGGTCTAAACCGCACCTCCTAGTGGTTAAAGCACGTTATTGAATGTAGTTGTAGAATAAGTTATATTTGATAAAAACATTTAAATATTAAGAGTAGCCTACATACAAAATAGGGGTCAATGATAGAAATATAGAATGGAAAATATCAAGAAGATACTGTAGTGATCTCTACAATAAAACAATTTAGTGCAGGACGTCCAAAGATATTAACAGGAGGATGTGCAAAACAGACAAACTGATAAGGCTGAACTCAGGTGTAACTAAAGTCTGATTTAAGGGTTGTTTATATTTCACATCATTAATCAGAATCTGCAAAGTAACAAAAATAAATGTAGTAGAGTAAAAATACCAGGTTAACCTCTGAATTGTAGTGGAGTAGAACAAAGTAGTACATGCTGCTGTAACAAAAACATTTCCCAACTTGGGATCAATAAAGTATCTTATCTTAAGATGATCGATGGCTACTGCCATATTTGCTAAGTGTGCATCTGAACCTTGACAAGAGCATGTTTCAGGCTTATCAATGAACAACAGGAGGGGTAGACATAAAACCATCTGTTAAATAAAGCTCTTCTGACCTTAGGTGTCATGTGGGTATATTATTTCACCATTTATTAATTATATGTTTTACAATTGATAACACCACTGTGTTTCGTATCCCCTAAACCTCCAGGGTGTACACGTTTAATACTGCCAACTTCTAATTGTGGGAAATACGAAAACGTCTTATAAAGAGACGTGCCATATATTGCGAAACACACAATAGCCAGCATGTGTAGTTCTGAGCTGGAGCCGGGGGCTGGACCCGTCCAATTCCAGTTTTGGAAAGTCTGCCGTGGTTCCATTCCATTTCAAAGAGCTGTTTGACAGCGTAACCTTGTCGCACTGCCACTCCAACATCCAATCACAGGGCTTGATGACTAATCATGGGGTTTGTAAAGCAAGGCGGATGTTGTAGTCCCAAACGATAGCTGGGGATTCTGGGTAGTGTAGTGTCTTCGGAAACTGTAGTGTCTAAACTCCTAAAAAACTATTTGTTTCTCTGACTCGAAGGTTAAAAACACAAAAGCATTGTACACCATTTAAACCAATCAATATTGTGTAATTAACAAGGATAAACTGATGTTTTTTAGTGGATGAGTAATGCAGATATCACTGTGTAATCTTTTGACAGTGAGGGGAATATATCCGGTTTTATTATGAAAACTTCGAGACCGGAAATACTGTTTTCACCCACGCTAACTTTACATGGAAGCTGCCGCATATACACGTTATCCTGGCGAGACCTCAAATCATCTTCGTAATATCTATCAAACTATAGATCCTACACTTCCACTGGACGTGGATTCTAAAAGTACAATATACACTTCTCGCTAGAAATCTAATCAAAAAGCATTTTAATGGTCAAACTGTTCTACAATTTAGGATTTTCCAGAGAGGGTTATTTGTAAATAAACGGGAACATGTTGTTTCTTACACGACCACTAGAGGTGCTACACTTTAAAACGTGGCTATGGGTCGTAATCTGGTGCTTAAACAATCGACCTATTTGGTCGTTTTTTGTACGAGGACAGGCTGAGTGTAATATTAGAACTTACGTTTCCGGGAGCTGTTGATAACACTATACTGGTCAAAGGCAAGAGGTCATTAATTTTGTTTCTAAGAGTAACAATTTTATCGTTAAAAAAGCAAATAAAATCATTACTACTGAGTGCTGTGGGAATAGAAGGCTCAGTGGAGCTGTGGCTCTCTGTCAGCCTGGCTACTGAAAAGAAATCTTGCATTATTCTTATTCTCATCTATTAATGAAGAGTAGTAGGCTGCTCTCGCTTTACGCCGTGCTTTCTTATATTCATTGAGAGTAATATGCCAAATTAAACGAGATTCTTCAAGTTTAGTGGAACGCCATATCCTTTCAAGTTGTCTCGACTTTTGCTTTATTTTGCGGGTTTCGGCATTATGCCATGGAGCTAATCTATGTTGTTTTATTTTCTTCTTTTTCAAAGGAGCAACAGAGTCTAATTTTATTCGCAGCGCATCTATAGCACTATCAACAACATGATCAATTTGGGGTGGTGTACATTTTGTATAAGTTTCCTCCCCTACATGCAGACATGCTATTGAGTTAAGTATTGGTGGAATCTCTTCCTTAAATGTGGCTATAGCACTAACGGATAGGTTTCTGCTGCAAGAGCTTTTGACTAATGCTTTGTAGTCTCGTAACAGTACTTCAAAAGTTACTAAGAAATGGTCGGATAAAGCAGGATTATGCGGTTCGACTAATAGTTGCCCAATTTCAATACCATAAGTCAGAACAAGGTCGAGAGTGTGATTATTAGTGTTTGATACAGTTTACATTCAATTTCAACTATTTTAGGCAGAAAAACGTATATTGACCAAAACTTTTTTAATAGTTTACTATCATTTAGAAATGTTTTTGTGATAAATAATTTCAAAAGTAAACTTATTTTTCATTTTATATTTAAATTTGAAATGTTTGCACACAACATTATTAATTTATACATTGTTATCATTTTTTAAAAAATTATGAATCCATTTATTTTATTGTATTTCCTTGAGGAAGCTATCATGTATTTCAAAATGCACATGTTCTAATGCAAGTAAGTATAAGTATAACATGGAGAAGGAAATAAAATACATTTCATAGGAGGATGTGGTTTATTCAAAATAGCAGAGAAACATGCATTCTTGTTCTCAGGAGGGGACATTGACAGAGGAGTACTGGGAAAGTACACAGTAAGTACTTCAATGTATTGTAAGTAGTAGGCTAACTAATACAAAGTCAAACAGTATCAATTTAATTAAGAACTAATGGTAACATTATATTCTTATCATTCATCAAATATAGCAGAAAAACATGCATTATGTACTAAGGAGGGGACTGACAGAGGAGTACTCACAAAGTACACATTACAAGTACTTAATTTTATTTCTGGTAGAAGTCAAACTAGAACCGAGTCAAACAGAGTCAGTTTCCTTAAGAACTTGTGGTAAAACATATTTGTATCACTCGTCAAATATAGCAGGAATGAAGAGCAGCTGATTTGGAGTTGACCACAGAGCAGAACCGCTGTATAGTTTAAATCTCCTAACAACGTTGTCCATTTTAGACACAGGCTTATTATATTTACAGTCCTTATAACATCCATTTTCTGGGCTCAATATGTGTCGGTAGATACACGGATTTAATTCCTTCACTTAAGCTTCTGTTTCTCTGATTTTCTACAATTAATAAAGTGATAATACTTGTCTGATGTTCACAGTCAGTAGGATACTATATAAATATAGTTGTATTGTGATGTACATGAGAACAGCTGTGCTAAATGAAGGTCTCTCACTGTTGGGTAACAAAGACTGTATTTAGAACACAGCCAGGGCCTGTCCTGATGGGAGTGTGTTTGCAGACAGCAGAATTACCTCCGTTTAACAAATAAGTGTTTACAACTATTGCCTTTTTTTACCTTGAGTCTTTAAAACAACATCTCACCTAACTGTATTACTAGTTTTATTGAGAATATGAAGCATTTTAAATTGTTCAGGAGATCATTTATAGGAAAAAGTCGCAGATTAGTCCTTCTCACGGCAGTAGTTTTAGGAGGTTTAAAGGCTTCACAATGAAAACACAACAATATTTAAAGCTGTATTTCGCTTCTATATGAAGATTAAGTAATCCGCTATCAATTCGATTCACCTTTGAAATTCAACTTGTTCTCTAAATGTGTATTTTGTACAGTTTCAGCTGAAGAGAAAGCACAAAGTGGCACAGTTTTTCTGCAGCTCCTGCGTGAGCCACTGGGTTGAGTCTCTACGGTTCTCATGGTGTGTTTAAGTTCCTCTCTTCGCTGGGATTTCTCTCTCCGTCTCATCAGACCGAGAATCCTCCCGACAGCATCATGGCCGCAGAAGAAGCTCCCACTGAAGTCGCCGTCGTCTCCGCCCCGGCAAAGGCACCGGCCAAGGCACCGGCAAAGGCACCAGCCAAGGCATCTGCAAAGTCCCCGAAGAAGAAGGCAGCCAAGCCGACCAAGAAGGTTGGTCCCGGAGCCTCTGAGCTCATCTTGAAGGCGGTCACCGCCTCCAAGGACCGTAAAGGGATCTCTTACCAGGCTCTGAAGAAAGCGCTGGCCGCTCAGGGCTACGAACACACCGCTCACATTAAACGCGCCGTGAAGAGGTTACTCGAGAATGGAGCCCTGGTGCAGGTCAAGGGAACCGGAGCCAGCGGCTCCTTCAAGGCAGCTAAGGCCGCCGAGACGCCCAAGAAGGCAGCGAAGAAGCCCGCAGCCAAAGCCAAGAAGCCGGCAGCAGCGAAGAAACCCGCCGCTAAGAAGCCAGCAGCCAAGAAGGCAGTAACTCCCAAGAAGGTAGCGAAGAAGCCTGCTACTGCTGCCAAGAAAACCCCCGTGAAGAAGATCACTAAGAGCCCGAAGAAGAAGGTGGCGGCCAAGAAGGCAGCACCCAAGAAGGCAGCTACCCCCAAGAAGACAGTAACCCCCAAGAAAGCTGTGAAGAAGGCGGTTAAACCAGCTGTCAAGGCAGCGAAGAAGGCACCAGCCAGGAAATCATCGAGGAAGTAAACAGATCCTCTCCTTCATCTCCAAAAGGCTCTTTTAAGAGCCACCCACATAAACCAAAAGAGCACTCTCCTTTATAATATTATAATTGTGCATAAATACAAGTTTGTTTCCATCTGCTGCATATTCATTTGCAAAAACCAGAAGACATTGTGGTTAATTATCATTATCGTACAAGTTAGTTAATTGTACAACACATTTTATTATGGTGCTATATTAGACATTTACTTCACAGCAGGCTCCTCTGACAGTCACTCACAACATACATATGTTCCCATATCCTTGATAGTGTATAAACCCCTATGTACATATTTTGTAGGCCTATTTAACTTCATATAAATGTACATCGAAACTTACTTCATGATACATATAATTGTGACTATTAATTAATTAACTTTTACTTGAGGAGGTCGGATTAGCTCCTGATTTTGATAATACATTAATTATTTTACTTTATTTTGTATGTTTAATACAGAGGGGTTTGAACCCCAACACCAAGGCACAACCCACTGCGCCACGCGCCTCCTCAATTGTTGTATTACAATTAATTTCTGTCTATCTACATCACTTCCACCTGGAGGTTTAATGCTTAACAAATAAAGCTATATTGTATCGTAAGTGCTGCAAATATAATGTATGTATAGGAATGAGAATAGGTTGTATTACCGAGTAGGTTAACACATACAAGGAATTTGCTTTGGTATATTTACAAAGACACAGAATAAAGAATACCTAGCAAAATAATCTAAATAAAATAGAACTATATACATTTTGAGAAGGCATACGTTATAGATCTTTATGAATACACATAATAATATGAAATAAGAGATGTCCTCAAACTATTAAAGATAACAAAAGTAGACATTACACAAATTACAATCTACACAAATAAGTTAAAACTAATGATCATTTTTTTCCCGTTAAATGTTCAGCCCACGTTACAGCTGCATGTATTTAGGTGGGTGTGTCATTTGAGTTATAATACGGAATATATTATTTAATAAGTTGATTAGACGCTGTAAATAAACATGGTATTACACCTTTATGAATGTCGTAATGTTCTCCACACATTGAGACTTTCGCTTCTTAAATTACAGGAGTTTATATTCATCTTTGAACGGGTGAAAACTATTTCAGAAAATACAAAATGAAACTTTAACGTCTCATTCTGAAAATAATTCAGGCGGCAGACCGAGCTGTTTTCTGATTGGACGATCACAGTTACGGGTCGATCTGACCAATGAGCGTACAGCTGCGCTCCTATATAGTCTGGTGAGAACTGTGACCGAGTTACGTTCTTCTCGACGTTGAAGAATAAAAACATAGAAAATGTCTGGTCGCGGAAAAGGTGCAGGAAAGGTCAGAGCTAAGGCCAAGACCCGCTCCTCCCGGGCCGGGCTCCAATTCCCCGTCGGCCGTGTCCACAGGCATCTGAGGAAGGGTAACTACGCCCATCGTGTCGGTGCCGGAGCCCCGGTGTACCTGGCCGCTGTGCTGGAGTACCTGACCGCTGAGATCCTGGAGCTGGCTGGAAACGCCGCCCGGGACAACAAGAAGAGTCGTATCATCCCCCGCCATCTGCAGCTCGCCGTCCGCAACGACGAGGAGCTGAACAAGCTGCTGGGAGGAGTGACCATCGCTCAGGGAGGCGTGCTGCCCAACATCCAGGCTGTGCTGCTGCCCAAGAAGACCGAGAAGCCCGCCAAGAAGTGAGCACCCTGAACCCGCTTCTGCCAACACCCCAAAGGCTCTTTTAAGAGCCACCCACTTCCAACTAAAGAACATTCCTCTCTTCACTACACGAGTACTCAAAGGCCCAGAACAGTGATCTCCCCCTGCTCTATGTGTATTGAGGTACAACATATACAACGAGTCATAATTACACCAAGTCTCAAACTATAAATACCCACATTATAGATACATAAACATTGTAAATAAAACTGAATGATTGAATCTGTATCGGGGTGTAGCCTCTGAACTAAAGCAAACTCCTCTTCTCAATGGCCTTCGTACATCCAGCAGGTTAATCACCTCATTCTCAAATGAATAGCGCTTTGGTTTCTACATCACAGTCCACATAAATAAAGCCACAGCGTTTGTTGGACCCGTCATTAATGTCTAACTCGGTTTACCTCCACTCCATCAGGAGCTACTTGTTGGCAGGTGTCTGCAGTTCACCGATCAATAGCGGACCGTAACATGTAAACTCATCGTATCTTTTGCTCGCATTCTTTAGTTATGCTCCATTTGAGATAGAATCGTCACGACCGAAACATTTGGTTCAGTTTCAGTAATTGACTGATCGTTTCGGTAGTGACCAAATGGGAAGGTAAGCAGGTACATCCCATAGTTCTGAAAATCAGTGTGTTGCTTTAAAGCTCTCATATGGAGGCTATTTTTATATTATGTGTACAGCACTTTGGCTCCACCAGACATCGTTTATAAATGTGCTATAAATAAAACTGATTTGATTTATTGTACTATTTGTAGGCATTAGTATGCCCTATATGTATTGAGGTGTACAACATCTAAAACATGTCATAATTACACCAAGTCAATCAAATTAAAAATACTCACCTTATAGAGAAATAAAACTATAAATTCTGGGGTTCTCAAAGTGTTGATGAGTGAGGGCCCATCTAGGTTCCCAATATTGGATCGAGGGCCGCCCAAGAAAAAACGGAACACAAAATAATTCCAAAACAAATTATTTCTTTATTGTACTAAACCATTACCGCAACTCGCGAGATGCCTAGTTGCCATGCAACCAGTAGTCTAGCAAACTTTCCACAAGCTGTCATTCATAATTTAGGAATGACAGCCCAGGGGGCGCGGTTTCACCATTCTTAACCCTCTGGAGTCTAAGGGTATTTTCTCGATTTGTAGATGTTTTCTTAAATCACCGTTTAAATGTATTTCTTCTCACATGGCACCCCATGTGTTACATATCAACATGTTCAGGACAATCTCTGGTCTTGCTATATATGCATATTGCTCACCTTAGAGCACTGTTTGATGAGATAAGTAGCTCAAAAGCTTAAAATGGAATATCTTCAAAACTCTTGTGAAAACACAAATGTACTCATGTGATCGAATTGTTTTGGTGTTTTAGATTTGAGTAAAAGAGGTGTATATCACTCTAACCCAGGGACTGATATACATTAGGACTGCATACTGACTTCGTATTAGATATGTGGTGTGTACCAATACAAATTGAGCATTGAACCTTTTTTTGTACTATTTGTAGGCATTAGTATGAGCTTTATCGAAAGACACCACTAGATGTCAGTGTCGAGCCATAAATGAGAGCCTGCATTACAACCCAGCGGTAGGTGCAATATGGATCAGCATTATATGCTATACTATCATAATGTGTTAATATGGACCATGCGTTATTAATCAAAGGGGACAACGTGTTTATAAAGTATATGCACACATGTGTTTCAGGACTGGTTGCTCTGTAAGAGTGTGTGTGTGTGGCTCTTAAAAGAGCCGTTGTGTTTCGGTGTGCTGGTCTCAGGTCAGTTTAAGCCCTCTCTCCGCGGATGCGGCGGGCCAGCTGGATGTCCTTGGGCATGATGGTCACCCTCTTGGCGTGGATGGCGCACAGGTTGGTGTCCTCGAACAGGCCGACCAGGTAGGCCTCGCTGGACTCCTGCAGAGCCATGACGGCGGAGCTCTGGAAGCGCAGGTCGGTCTTGAAGTCCTGAGCGATCTCCCTCACCAGGCGCTGGAAGGGCAGCTTGCGGATCAGCAGCTCGGTGGACTTCTGGTAGCGGCGGATCTCCCTCAGAGCCACGGTACCGGGCCTGTAACGGTGGGGCTTCTTCACGCCGCCGGTGGCCGGGGCGCTCTTACGAGCAGCCTTGGTGGCCAGCTGCTTCCTGGGAGCCTTTCCTCCGGTGGACTTACGGGCGGTCTGCTTGGTTCTTGCCATGGCTAGCGGGAGTCTGCTTCTCTGTTGGAAAGTAGTAACGTGGAAGACGTCTGTGTCTCTTATATAGCCAGAGCAGGCACGGCAACGACGCTGATTGGTCGAATGTACCAACGTGACACTGCAGCTCAACTATTGGTTGGTAGAGATTGGAAAATTCAAATTTCGCGCACATTTGTTAAACTGTTCTTGTTATACATCCATGTGTGACATACAGCTTTTTAAACACTTTGTCTATGATACAAAAGTCCAGCAAAGATGAATGATGCACAAATTATTCTATACATTCATAAACTCTGAATTCTGCATATTGTAATGCATACATATGTTGATGTAAATATTGCTATATTTCTAATGTTATTATAGCATTCTTAAAATAGTTTTAACGGTGTTTTAATATTATGTATGCGAATAAAACACCAAGACAAATTCTAAGTATGTGTTACTTGGCAACAAACCAGTTATGATTTCTGATTCTCTAATAACAAAATAATGTCTTTAAATGAAGAAAATAAAGTATATGTTATGAGTTTCCTACTATGGAGTCAGCTATTTATAAGCGAAGACCTGAATCAAATACACTTTCAGTCACAGCTGGTGTGAAATTTGAGCATTAATTTGATTATAACTTTTTGGCAATGAAAGATGAAGAAATGACTTGAAGGCATCTTGGAAATACACATCGATTCAATACATGAACATCTTACTTGGTCCTGATATTCCCTGCTGACTGGCTCGCATCATTCACAATGGAAATATAGCATGGCGTACAGCGTGGCTCAGGTAGACAGACTCGTACTGAATGCTACTTGGGTGAAGTAGAATTCAGCAACATTAATACAGAAGCCTTATTGGATAGAGGAAACCACGTGACATCCGGCAAAAGGGGCTTTATCCTCCTGGGAACCCAGGAAACAAAGGTTTTCCAATCTTCTTTATTTTTGATTTCCTTTCTAATTAGGGTTAAACAAAACATCTTGCAATTTAGCCTTTTTTAATTTAATTGCATTTTTAAATGTTACAGTATGTCCACTGTAGAGGAAGTCAGGGACATTTTAGTTTGAAAAGACAGCCACAATGAACAGATAGACTATGTAAAGTATTATGGTTATAGAGTGATATTAATACTAGAATACATTCAGCTTTATTTAAAACATAAATAAGTAATTGATCTGAACATTGCTGTTCATTTGGTTTTTGGTGAATCTTTCCAGATCTTCAAAGACCTGGAGTCAATGTACTGAAAGCACCTCATTGGACTCCAGATGCAGATTCTCTAATTCTCGCTCGCTCGGGCTGTTTCTGACAGATGTAGAAACCAACCCACTATTCATTTCAGTGTGGCGATTAACCTGCTGGATGTACGAAGGACATTGTGAAGAGGAGTTTGCTTTAGTTTAGAGGCTCCTCCCCGAAATACAGATTCAATCATTAATAGTATTTTAGAGTTAAGTTTCCAAGTGTGTATTGCTATATGGGTATTTTTTGTTTTTGAGTGACTTGGTGTAATTATGACTCGTTGTATATGTTGTACCTCAATACACATAGAGCAGGGGGAGATCAGTGTTCTGGGCCTTTGAGTACTCGTGTAGTGAAGAGAGGAATGTTCTTTAGTTGGAAGTGGGTGGCTCTTAAAAGAGCCTTTGGGGTGTTGGTAGAAGCGGGTTCAGGGTGCTCACTTCTTGGCGGGCTTCTCGGTCTTCTTGGGCAGCAGCACAGCCTGGATGTTGGGCAGCACGCCTCCCTGAGCGATGGTCACTCCTCCCAGCAGCTTGTTCAGCTCCTCGTCGTTGCGGACGGCGAGCTGCAGATGGCGGGGGATGATGCGGGACTTCTTGTTGTCCCGGGCGGCGTTTCCAGCCAGCTCCAGGATCTCAGCGGTCAGGTACTCCAGCACAGCGGCCAGGTACACCGGGGCTCCGGCACCGACACGATGGGCGTAGTTACCCTTCCTCAGATGCCTGTGGACACGGCCGACGGGGAACTGGAGCCCGGCCCGGGAGGAGCGGGTCTTGGCCTTAGCTCTGACCTTTCCTGCACCTTTTCCGCGACCAGACATTTTCTATGTGTTTATTCTTCAACGTTGAGAAGAAAGTAACTCGGTCATAGTTCTCACCAGAGTGTATAGGAGCGCAGCTGTACGCTCATTGGTCAGGTCGAGTGGTACTACCATCGACCAATCAGAGAAGCGTTAGTCCATTCACTGTGTCAAGTACAATATACCTCACTTAATTAAATCATCGAATAGCATAAACTATAAAATAGATCTGACTATACACATATACTCAAACAATATAGTGTGTTCTTAGAGAAATATTTTAAAATAAAGTATACTTTAAAGGATCAAAGTGAAGCACACTATAAGATAGTTTGGCATGCTGAAGTGACGAAACAAATGAACAATGTGACCATTAAAGTATATCCAATATAATCTAATTTATTTATTAAACATACAAAATAAAGTAAAATAATTAATGTATTATCAAAATCAGGAGCTAATCCGATCTCCTCAAGTAAAAGTTAATTAATGTGTAATAATATAGTCACAATTATATGTATCATGAAGTAAGTTTCGATGTACATTTATATGAAGGCCTACAAAATATGTACATAGGGTTTATACACTATCAAGGATATGGGAAAATATGTATGTTGTGAGTGACTGTCAGAGGAGCCTGCTGTGAAGTAAATGTCTACTAATATAGCAACATAATAAAATGTGTTGTAAATGTACTAACTTGTACGATAATGATAATTAACCACAATGTATTCTGGTTTTTGCAAATGAATATGCAGCAGATGGAAACAAACTTGTATTTATGCAAAATTATATTATAAAGGAGAAGTGCTCTTTTGGTTTATGTGGGAGGCTCTTAAAAGAGCCTTTTGGAGATGAAGGAGAGGATCTGTTTACTTCCTCGATGACTTCCTGGCTGGTGCCTTCTTCGCTGCTTTGACAGCTGGTTTAACCGCCTTCTTCACAGCTTTCTTGGGGGTTACTGTCTTCTTGGGGGTCGCTGCCTTCTTGGGGGTCGCTGCCTTCTTGGGTGCTGCCTTCTTGGCCGCCACCTTCTTCTTCGGGCTCTTAGTGATCTTCTTCACGGGGGTTTTCTTGGCAGCAGTAGCAGGCTTCTTCGCTACCTTCTTGGGAGTTACCGCCTTCTTGGCTGCTGGCTTCTTAGCGGCGGGTTTCTTCGCTGCTGCTGCTGCCGGCTTCTTGGCTTTGGCTGCGGGCTTCTTCGCTGCCTTCTTGGGCTTCTCGGCGGCCTTAGCTGCCTTGAAGGAGCCGCTGGCTCCGGTTCCCTTGACCTGCACCAGGGCTCCATTCTCGAGTAACCTCTTCACGGCGCGTTTAATGTGAGCGGTGTGTTCGTAGCCCTGAGCGGCCAGCGCCTTCTTCAGAGCCTGGTAAGAGATCCCTTTACGGTCCTTGGAGGCAGTGACCTCTTTCAAGATCAGCTCAGAGGCTCCGGGACCAACCTTCTTGGCCGGCTTGGCTGCCTTCTTCTTCGGGGACTTTGCTGGTGCCTTTGCTGGTGCCTTTGCCGGGGCGGCGGCGGCGGCGACGACGACCGCGACTTCAGTGGGAGCTTCTTCTGCGGCCATGATGCTTCGGGAGGATTCTCGGTCTGATGAGACGGAGAGAGAAATCCCAGCGAAGAGAGGAACTTAAACACACCATGAGAACCGTAGAGACTCAACTCAGTGGCTCACGCAGGAGCTGCAGAAAAACTGTGCCACTTTGTGCTTTCTCTTCAGCTAAAACTGTACAAAATACACATTTAGAGAACGAGTTGAATTTCAAAGGTTAATGGACTTGATAGAGAATTACTTAATCTACATATAGAAGCGAAATAAAGCTTTAAATATTGTTGTGTTTTCATTGTGAAGCCTTTAAACCTCCTAAAACTGCTGCCGTGAGAAGGACTAATCTGCGACTTTTTCCTATAAATGATCTCCTGAACAATTTAAAATGCTTCATATTCTCAATAAAACTAGTAATATAGTTAGGCGAGATGTTGTTTTATAGTCTCAAGGTGAAAAAAGGCAGTAGTTGTAAACAATTATTTGTTAAACGGAGGTAATTCTGCTGTCTGCAAACACACTCCCATCAGGACAGGCCCTGGCTGTGTTCTAAATACAGTCTTTGTTACCCAACAGTGAGAGGCCTTCATTTAGCACAGCTGTTCTCATGTACATCACAATACAACTATATGTATATAGTATGAGTATTATCATATATTTTTACATTCTGAAATGTGTTAGACAGATAGATCTAAACCTGTAAGGTCACAAAGGCTCTCAAACAGACACAGACTCTTGGTAGCAGAACTCCCACTGACTGTGAACATCAGACAAGTATTATCATTTTATTAATTGTAGAAAATCAGAGAAACAGAAGCTTAAGTGAAGGAATTAAATCCGTGTATCTACCGTCCAATAGTTTTTCTTGATTAAACACGTTACGGAAGAGCGTTTGAGAGGCCTTTTTGCTTTTTACCTTACTAAATGGTCAGGGATGGGCAAATGGCGGCCCCCACCTCCTCTTTTTGCGGCCCTCAGATTAAATATATAAATAACGTAATTTATTTTGTATTTATTTTTTTACATGTTGTACTGATACCGTCCACTATACTCCTAGTCACTTCGCGAGCTGCGTACATTATTTAAAATACCGCAAAATAATCTGTGACGCATTTGTGTGTATTGTGTTTGTTTCCCGGGGAAACCCTCACAAGAATCACCGGCTGTTGTTATGCCTGCTGATGTTAAATTGCCTCTTGTAATTATGCCTTTACAACTTAAAAGTTGTATTTATCATCTGAATTTGGCGAAAAAACTGTAATATTCTTAAAAATACTTTGTTTATTTGAAATCAGATGAAAACAAACTGTCACGGACCTTGCCGTGTTATCTATAATTTAGGTCCGGGACTTTAACGCGTTAATTAAGATTAATTAATTACACAAAAATGAACGCGTTAAAAAAATTAACGCATTTTAATCGCACTTTAATCGCAATCATAAATACTCTCGGCGCTCTCGCTATAACTCCACTCTCTTTTCAGGTGGAGCCGAGGACCGACCAAAATCTGCCAGACGACATTTCAAATAATACGGTTTAATCATTTAACAATGACTACATTAATAAATAGTATATATTATATAAAAATGTGCAAATAGGCCATGTCAAACTGTACATGCTAATAAAGTGCAAACTGTTCACTAAAGTGCTGAGTGACATTCTTACTGTGCAAAAGGAAGTCGTTATATAAAGTGCAAACCCACATGTGCAATACTACAAGGTATAGTAACGAAGTTACCTTCGTTACAAGGCCAGAGCTAAATTATAGATGGTTTGATTGTGTAATTACAAGGTGAGAGAAAATAAATCCACGTCCTCCTATGAACTGTATTTTATTTCCTTCTCCATGTTATACTTACTTGCATTAGAACATTTGCACATGATAGCTTCCCCCAGCCTCAAGGAAATACAATAAAATAAATGGATTCATAATTTTAAAAAAATGATAACAATTTATAAATGAATAATGTTGTGTGCAAACATTTCAAATTTAAATATAAAATCAAAAATAAGTTTACTTTTGAAATTATTTCTCACAAAAACCTTTCTAAATGATAGTAAACTATTAAAAAAGCTTTGGTCAAAATAAGTTTTTCTGCCTAAAATAGTTGAAATTGAATGTAAACTGTATCAAACACCACATCCATGGCAATTAACTCATGTCTGCCTGCTATTTAAATTGAAATGTGTAGTTAATACAAATATTGATATTAGGCTACATATATAATTGATGCAGTCTTTCTGAACACTTTTTTTCGTTAAATACTGCAAGAATATTTAAAATATTCTGCACAGAGAGTGCCCGAACTTACAGCAGTTGAAAAGATTTGTGAAAGGATAAATTCTTCATGGGCTTCAATGGTTTGTTTAACCTGTTAAAGATCAAATGCAAAGGTTTTTTTATAATTGCCAGTAAAATCGAAATCATATAGCTGAAACACTATCTAAGATATTGGAGTATTAAAATCGGAGATAATATGCGTCTGGCAATGCGCAATATTTATTTTGTTCAACCCCCAACACCAAGTCCGACGATTTATTTTCTCAGCCGCTCCTCCGCAAGATGGCGTCGTGTGACGTCAGAGTTGCCAAACAAACACACCCTGGCTTATCGCTCACAGCGGCTCCCGCCGATAGTACAACTTAGTTTCGTCTATCATGTCTGATTCTGAGTCGGAGGCCACCCAATATCTGGAGCAGTGTGCGAACTATACCACGGTCTCCGGGGGAGCCGGGATTTTTTTGTGTGGTGGGGGGGGTAAATGTTGATCCGTGCATTAATAGCAACAGCACAGACATAGGCCTATTATAAAGAGAACATCTGTTGCACACGGGGTGGTGCCACAGGTCTACATTTACATGAAACGTCCCGATGGATCATGTTCATGTCAACAGATTTCCCGAGCATGTGTGGGCTACGCAAACTTCAATCAACTTGATTATAAATAATCCACGGACCACCAACAGGCTACATTGTTTCACATAGGCTATAGCCTATTATGGCTGTAGCATACACAGAGCCGAACACACGCGATAAGAGCAGCCAGCGGCACCAACCATGAACAATATTAATATTAATAATACAGCTATAGCACAACACAACCCAACCCTCTCACTGCCTGGAGAGACCAAGCGGCAAACTCTGGGGAAGAGCCGGGAAGCCAATACGGAAGTGCCACACACTGCAGTTCATATATTGGCCGATAGGCGATGGCTGCAGAAAGGAGCAATTTCCATAGACCCCCATGTTAAAATGCCCAATTTTACAGCAGAAAAAAACATGTTTCTCTCCCTGGCTCCATACATTTTATTATCGATATAGTTAGATTCCACCTTCATGATTATGGATCTGTGAGTGAATTGTTTTCTAACGCGACCCTTTTATTTATATTAGGTCTTAAAGTGTGTGCATAAATTAGGGCGTGGTCACATTGAGTGACTGCTCTGTCAAGTGCCTGCCTCTGTTAGCTTCTTGTCTCTCCGCTAGCTGCTCCGTGAAGCTACAGGGACTCTGCCTGCTCAGCTCATCCAGGAAACACAACTTGTAGCCGGCCGTGATTGTTTGTTCTTCATGCTTATATATCGGACTATTGTGACTCGCTCTGCGGTTAAAACAGACGGTGCATGAATGCGGTAAGTAATTCGAGTGCTTTATTTATGTGTTCATGATTTTAATCAGCTACGTAATGAATAGTAAGGCTTGGGTTAGCATGTAATCTAGTGGTAGCTACATCGGTGCTTACGATGCTAATCGTAGCCTCCAACTTAAAATCATAGACTGTATATATAAAGGTAAAAACGAAATAGACAAGTGTTAAGTGGGATAATACTGTTGATAAAATAAGGTTACATCCTTGTAACTTAGAGATATTTTATTACGTAGGTAGAACTGTATGCATCTAAGGTTAATTCAAATTGGCTATGCTCAAGTATGTAGACAAGCTAATGTCGAAGTAGTGTATGTGAAATCAACCTCACAATAAGATGTGTGTATATTACAATTATTAATGTCATATTTCGAGATGATTACTTAGATATTACAATATGGTTGGTTGAGCTGGAGTTCATTATTGAGCTTACACGTTAACGTCACAGTCATCTGAAGAACGAACCCAAACCTTGTTGTTTTTATTAATTGCATTATCAAATGGGTATCAAATAAACAGTAGGCATTGGTAACACAACTTCCAAAGTTACAGTAAAATAAAAAGGACCCTGACTCGGACGATACACAATCCAACATGTTCAACAGCAGAGAATCAGTTATATTGTTTGTACACATGGTACTTTACATATATATATATCTGTTTGTTTAAGGTGTCCCGGTGATGCAGACAGGCTGGACCAGAGAGAGAGACAGAACTGGACTCCTCACAGCAGTGAACTTCAGCTCAGCTCAGGTACAAAGACTCTTTTTTCATACTGTACAAAGAATCAAGAAATATATTGGTTTAAATTAATGAAGTATTGACTTGAATACACTGATATACATTCCAATAAACAATACTAAATACTAGATCAGCTACACATCAGTTAAGTTGAGGGTTTATTCGATGCAAAAAGTTACATTTAGATATTTAGCAATATGACTTTGTCAGCTTTTTAATTTAATGTATTGAAGGCAAAGATATTTAACACATAGTGAGAACTGCTACTATTTCTCTCTCAATATTGTCTGTAAAACGTGGTAAAAGTTATTCTTTCAGTGAGACAACAGAGCAAGCTTCTACAGTTGCACTATGTTTTGTAACAGTTAAATATTATTTTGATAATAACATATATTTCAATGTTGATGAACTTCATACTGTTCATTCATAATCTGATTGCTCACTGTTAAAATAAAATAAAAACATTACAATTACAAAATAATGATATCTACAGCCCCTAAACACACAAACACACCGCTTTCATAAATAACACACTTGTTCTGCAATAATATGTTTTATGTTTCCTGTCATTTTTGTTAGGAAAGGACATGCCTGAAAGACACAACATGTTCTCCTTCTCTGAGGGTCCAGAAGAACATCCAAGACGAACATTAAAAGCTGATGTTATGAGATTTTAAGACCAGTACAGGACATTCACTAAGAAACTACTTTTATTGTAAAAACAGTCAGCTGATCGAATGCAGCTATTTCCACATCTACACTCCATCAGCTGATTATTTCTATGTGCCTCACTTTATGAGCTTCACATCACTTGTGCCTTGTGCCGCAGAGTTTGCAACGTCACAAATAAATGGGGCCAATCTTCAGTCAGATGGGAATGTGTAATCTAACATTTTCAGTAAGAATAATGGACAAAAGGAATGCAAATACAAATACAATTTATTGAAATGTGAACCAAAAGTTAATCAAATGTTTTAAATAAAAAGCACATATGGACAGAAGGTGTAAACCTATCAAATGTATAAGTAAACACATTTAGTCAAATAAAGTGACAGACTAGGCCTGTGCAGTTGGTATCAGCTTTGCCCAGCATGGGTTCCTCCATCAGGCCTGGTCCTCCTCCATCAGGCCTGGTCCTCCTCCATCAGGCCTGGTCTTCCTCGCTGAGGAAAGACCCTCAGTCCTCTCCACACCAACAGACAGGACATCCATCACACGGAGGTTTCTCCCTGAAGTCTCTGCAGCTCTCTGGACACCAGGCTGTCTCAATCCGTCCACACTGAATATGAGAGGGGGAAAATGAAAATAAGAAATGCTTTAGACAATAAGAAACATAAAGTTGACTGTTGAGTTGCTCAGTTTTTTTAGATTGTCAATACTATTACTGTATAACTAATATATCAGGTTAAGAGGCACATTCAAATAAAGATTGGTCTTTAAATACATGTTGTCTTTTGAATTGTTTGTCTAAAGCCAAGGATCTAGAACTGGTACTTAGTTTGAATAATAGTCTGGTTATTATGCTGTTTGGAGGAGGCCTCACAGGTAAGAGCACTAACTAGCTACCATCACATGTACCTTAGCTTGACTTAAATGTATTAAACATATAGTTCAGTGATATCAAAATATAAATAATTAATGTCATGCAAACATTAATATTTGCTTGATTCCAGTGTTGAATTTAGCACAATTGCATACAAACGTTAAGGGGTTTTAAGATTCTGAAGTATTATGCTAAAAACTCAATAACTTAGATTATTATTTATAGTTTTGCTGAATATTTTCAAGGCCGCTTACCTTAGAAACGTAAATTGCGACGGCAGCGTGCAGATGGGGAGCATGTTAGCTTAGCTTGGTAGCTTCAGCTAGCTCTGGAACTTCCAGCTCAGTGGCAGCAGGTCCCGCCTCGGCTCCGCCTCGGCTCCGCCTCTTTGCCCTTATTTGGAGCAGGCTGGAGAAGGCGGGAGTTGAACTCTGACGTAACTGTTGAGCCGTTAGTGGCCGACTCCGCCTACTAAGGGCTTCACGGCAACTCTGCAGAATCCTATGGGTGACGTCACGGACCCTACGTCCATTTATATATACAGTCTATGGGAGAGACGCGACGCCACACACACACACAACACAACGATGCACATAGCTCTTCAGCCCCCAAGTTAACGTTAGCTGTCAAGTTAGCACTAGCACTGACCTTAGCTCCCTCCTCTCTCGGTTCTGTTGTAGCAGCAGTCACAACGTACGATGTGCTACCACCAGCGGGGGAGCATTTTGAATTGTGCCAGGAGGAATAATAGTGGATTTAATCCCTATCATAATGTTCACACTTTTCCGTTATGAGTGGACGAGCGATGAATGAGCTGCAGATAAACTTCAATGCTAACAGTGAATTAGCCCCGAGCGAAAAATGCTAACCTGTTACTGCACCGAAATCACTCCTAGTTCCCTCATTACTTATCCTAGCTCCACATCAAACACATTGTTTATGATCGTAAAGACACAGAATCTAACGGTGCCCACCTCTATAAGCAATACAACTTAATAAAACTGCAATTCCGTTATCTGCGTTATCTGCTGTGCTCCGTGCGCTTTGAAGTCTAATCAAAAGTTGTTTACCTCAATTCTTTGGCGTTTCTCCATCGCCCGGCTCTTTCGTTCTTTCAGTGGTTTCT
This sequence comes from Champsocephalus esox, assembly GCA_036324585.1. Classification (NCBI taxonomy): domain Eukaryota; kingdom Metazoa; phylum Chordata; class Actinopteri; order Perciformes; family Channichthyidae; genus Champsocephalus; species Champsocephalus esox. The sequence continues at coordinate 27,084,747 of CM070492.1, forward strand.
TGTGCTGAAATATGGAGGAGACGGCTCCGGGTTTCAGCCTCCGATGTACTATTAATGCTTCTGCACCAACAGACTTGATGATAGCAGGATCAACGTCGTATGCATCACACGCGAAGTGGTCAGAACACAGCTTGCTCCATTTTGTCGGTTGCCAGCCAACAGGATTCACTAAAATAATCAATTTTTGGCGGATGATGTGGTCTTTTGGAAATGCATGGACAACTCTCCCAGATCCCGCACCGTTCGTACAACAAAAAGCACAACAATAACCCATGTTAATTCCGTTTTCTTTTCGAAAAACATGTGACCGAGACTGCCGAGTCATATTTGGTCCAGAGACTGTTTGGCAACAGTGACGTCACGCGCGCGGAGGCTGCTGGGAATGTCATGTCAGAAATTCAGACGGCTTTGGGTCGAGTTTTGTATCAATAAAAAGCTTTTTTTCGGGTGTATTATCTCGATGTAAATAAAATAAAAAATATAGGCAGTCTTAAAAACAACATTTCTATAAAAATGTAGCATATTTAGAAGCTTTGCATTTGATCTTTAAGCCCCAAGCATGTTTTTCAGGTTTCAGGCTTGAAAATTCCATGCCCAGAACAAATGACTATATCTTCACTTCTAAAAGGGGTAAATTAATATTCTTTGTTCTCAAAGCAATGATAAACCTGTGAGTTGGATTTAGAAAAGTCAGAATCAAAATATAGATGTTTTTATTTTAAAGCAAATTCAGATTGAACATAGTAAAAAAACTGTAAATGATCGTTTCCGTCCAAAAAAAAACATTACTTAAAGTGAAAACCACCTTTGAATGATGGGATCAGAGAATAAAAGCTTTAGGAATCCAAACTAAAACATATAATAAGTACCCTGTGTACATTTTACCTTTTTAGAGAGATTTAGAAAAAACAAAACCCACCTGGGGTCCTTTGGGTATATTTGCCATATCTCTGGAACCTGTTGAGGTCTCCATATTACGTTAAAACGAAAGTTAATAATAATAATAATAATAATCAAATATAATCAAATATATTCTTGTATAACCCATAATGAAAATGCATTATATTTAATTTTGTTCTATAACAACATTGAGTTTAAGGCCTATTATAGTTTATAGTATGTCACAACTGAAGTGGGCCAGTTGAGGTTAGAATGTAATGTCACAACTGAAGTGGGCCAGTTGAAGTTAGAATGTAATGTCACAACTGAAGTGGGCCAGTTGAGGTTAGAATGTAATGTCACAACTGAAGTGGGCCAGTTGAAGTTAGAATGTAATGTCACAACTGAAGTGGGCCAGTTGAGGTTAGAATTTAAATGTCACAACTAGTGCTGCGTACCGGTACACCGAACCGGTACTGGACTTGTAAAAAGTTTCGGTTCAAGTCCGGTTAAAACCGGAACGTCGGGAACCGGTACTTGGACTCGCAAAAAAAACTAGCCCTTTTACGTATATTCTGGTGTCTGTGGTTATTTAAACATTCCCTGATGAACATTATTCAGCGTCAATAGATGAGTGCTCATCCCAGTGTGCTCAGTGTACAACATCACATGTCATTTCACCTTCGACTCACGGTTTGAAGACGTAGCATTTCTCCACATGGTAATGCTAACAGGAAGGGAAGAATTTTCAGAATAAAAGTATTAAGTTAATAGTGTGCACTTCCGGTTCTTTCAGAATAAAACTGATTTAAATTAAATAGTGTATTTAATTCAAAATTACGTCATATCAACATTGATTTGAATTTCTAACAGTATGTATGTACATCACTATGTGTAGTATGTGCTGTATAATGTACACATGTAGAGTTGTAGAAAAGACATGGTGTACAGACAGTACAGTACACTCTGACTGTTCAGCCACTACAGTGTATGCTGTATAGTAGGTGTGTAACAGTGTAATGCGTATAGTCTACTCTACACTTTAGGCTCAGTCAGCTCAGGGACTGTTCGGTTACTTTAGTTTGGTAAATGAAATAAATGTTTGAACTTTGTAGTAGTTCACTGTAGCTGCTGTCATAAGTCATTTGTAGACTAAGTGGTAAGAAGTGTTTTTTTTACATTTGTACTTTGTAGAGAAAAGTAGACACAAGTTGGAAGGGAGCGCAATAAACCTGACGAGTTTGAATTTGAGTTGATTGTGAGTTAATTTTCAATTGATAATTATCTCACAATAAGTTCACTTTAGTTACTCACACCACTTGACACAAGCCATGGGTTCAGGTCCGGACTTATAAGTATAAGTGGAGTCACGCATTCTGGTGAGATCAGGTTGAGGTAAACACAGTGAAGGCGGTGCGTGAAAGGCACTGCGTGGGACACGGCTTAGAACGGGCGTGTCGCCTTCTGTCCTGTCAGTGGTGGCAGGACATGAATTAAAATGTCGAACTCGGACTTCATTCTAAGTTTAAATGCCGGATTTAAGCACCGGATTGGTAAAATGAGAGTGTGTGCACCAGTCTGCCTTGATCTATGAATTCATGGCCGTGACACTCACAGTATCTGCTGCCCACACATATTATTAGTCAATAAACGTTTTTCTGCCTAAAATAGTTTAGGCAGAAATAGCCTAATTTAACGTAAAATATCAAACACCACATGCATGGCAATTAACCAATTGTTGCCCGCTATTTAAATTGACTTTGGTTAGTTAATACAAATATTGATATTATATATATATATAGCATATGCAGTCTTTCTGAACACTTTTTTAAAAAAATACTGCAAATGAAGAATATTTTAAATGTTCTGCACAGATAGTGCCTTAACTTCAATTTGAAAACACGTGGCAACTTTATTCATACAGCAGTTGAAAATATTTGTGGAAGGATACATTCTTCATGGGCTTCAATGACTCTAAAGGTGTTTTATGGTTGCTTGTATAATCCTCAGTCAGATAGTGGTTTGTTTAAAGGTCCCATGTCATGGTCATCTCTACTGATCATAATTCCATTGTTGAGGTCTACTAGAATATATATTGTTCAATGTTCCAAACTCACATTGGTTTCTCATACAGCATCTCTGTATAGTCTGTGTATTCACTCTCTGTCCTAAACGGCTTGTTGGAGCTCCTGCCCTCCCTGTGAGCCCACTGTGCTCTGATTGGTCAGCTCGCCCAGTCTGTTCCAATGAGTCTACCACTATGGTCTACCAACGTTCAGTGTTGTAGTCAAGTCACCAATTCACGAGTCCAAGTCACTCTCGAGTCACCACTCTTCGAGTCCGAGTCCAAGTCCGAGTCACCAAGGGAGAGTCGTAGTTGAGTCCGAGTCCAAGTCCGAGTCACCAAGGGAGAGTCCGAGTCGAGTCAGAGTCATCATTACCTGTGTTTGAGTCCGAGTCTCAAGTCTTCATGTATTAACCTTCGTGGATATATGTGTTGAAATGTAGCTGCTCCTCTACATTGCTGTTATCCTGTCATGTTATACTAATCTGTCTATTGAACTGCTGTGAAGCCAGTTTGGCTACAATTCTTGAAGTAGGTGCTCTACAAATATAAAGCTTATTACTAATATTAATATTATTATTATTATATATCAATAAACTATATTTAAAATGAGTTATTGTTATTGAGTGATAGTTGATTAGATCAGGTTACTCTGGATCGCGAGCCCTGGATCTTGAGTCGTGGCTGTGGTCCTGTATCATCGGTCCTGGTGGATATCCTTGTCGATTCATCTTCATACACACATGCATTTCCAAACATCTGGACTACCTATGTTGCAAATGTGTTATCTTTTCAATTTACACACGGCATCTATTGCAGTCTGTCCGTCCTGGAGAGGGATCCCTCCTCTGCTGCTCTCCTCCATGTTCCCTTTAAACTGTGGGGTTTCTCCGGGAGTTTTTCCTTGTACGATGTGAGGATCTAAGGACAGAGGGTCTAAGGACAGAGGGTCCAAGGACAGAGGGTCTGAGGACAGAGGGTCTGAGGACAGGGTGTCTAAGGACAGAGGGTCTGAGGACAGAGGGTCTAAGGACAGAGGGTCTGAGGACAGAGGGTCTAAGGACAGAGGGTCTAAGGACAGAGGGTTTCGTATTGTCATACTGATATGCTGTACAAACTGTGAAGACCACTGAGACAAATGTAACATTTGTGATATTGGGCTATAAATAAACATTGATTGATTGATTGATTGATTGATTGATTGATTGATTGATTGATTGGTGATAGTGTTCAAGAGAGCCTATATGTCTGAACTCGATCCTTAGAGTAATGTGTTACGGAGCCTTCTCTTCTATATTGTTTCCACATAACGAGCATTTTGCTCTTTTCCAATGTGGAAGCAGAAAGTGTGAAAGCATCCAGCACGATGCGGGGTGTGTCTCTAGACATCTTTAGACTGGAATAGCGGGGCCCAGTACGTGAACTCGCCTCGCAGGTGCACACGCCAGGATAGAGGACATCAGACTCCAGAGAACATTTGCTCGAGTCCGAGTCCAAGTCGGAGCGTCAATGTACAAGTCGAGTCCGAGTCATCATGGGGGGAAAAATCATGAGTCCGAGTCCAAGTCAGTTTACACGATAATTCAAGTCGAGTCCGAGTCGAATCACCAGTCCCAAAAATCGGCACTCGAGTCCGACGAGTACTCCAGGGCTGCAGTCGAATAGTCCATTTCTCTTAGGAACCTTCCTGACGGAGTGAAATGACCCGGAAGTCCCTCAGTGGCAGCCATGTTAAGAGCCGTTCCAATTCTCTAGATGAAAGGAAAGGAGGTTTCAAACTTCCTTTATAACCTCCTTTAGCTTAGGAACCACTGGACCTCCCTAACCGACAGGAGAGGAGAAAATGCTGCCCCACAATGCCTTGCAGCCGCAGCATTTGACGTCACTCAGCAGTTCACGGAAATAACCGATTATGACGGAGAAATTATATCATGAAAGTTACGGTGCTTATTAAGCTTTTTAAAACGTATGTGGTGAGTTGCCCAAGTGCTTTGTTCTGAACGTTCATCAGTATTATAATCAAAAAAGAAATATGAACGTTAGTTTTTACTGAAATGATCAAATAAAGTCAACATTTCAGTCTTTACTGAGCTGTGTGGAGTTTGTTCAACTTCTAAAAGATGTTTGAATGGTGATATACACAGTGACAGGTGTTAAGGACTAACGTTTATAATAAATACACTTTATTTTGTGTCACATAACAAAAAACCCTGATATATCCTATGGACATTTTATTGTTTGATTTACTGTTTCTTTTATTAAAATATCCTATATTTATTCCTTTCATTTGTATTAATTTAAAACACCTTCCGTTGTGAGGGATGCAGATACAGATAATAGTATGAGAAGCGTCATGTTATTTATTCGAAAATGTGGTTAAAAAAATGACTTGTTAAACAGGATAAGTTGCCTAAACCATTATGTTTATATTACATTTTGTATGCCTCACATTTAGGAAATTATTTGAGATTCTAATAATCCATTTGGGATTACATTGAGATTTAACAGTCTAGTGTTAATGAATAATATCATTTCATAGCTAATTCCAAGCCTTTGTGCTGGTGTATGGTTCTAATTCCTTCACTTAAGCTTCTGTTTCTCTGTTTCTCTACAATTAATAAAGTGATAATACTTGTCTGATGTTCACAGTCAGTGGGAGTTCTGCTACCAAGAGTCTGTGTCTGTTTGAGAGCCTTTGTGACCTTACAGGTTTAGATCTGTCTGTCTAACACATTTCAGAATGTAAAAATATATGATAATACTCATACTATATAAATATAGTTGTATTTTATATGTACATGAGAAAAGCTGTGCTAAATGAAGGTCTCTCACTGTTGGGTAACAAAGACTGTATTTAGAACACAGCCAGGGCCTGTCCTGATGGGAGTGTGTTTGCAGACAGCAGAATTACCTCCGTGTAACTAAAAGGTGTTGACACATTTTAATTTTTTTCACATTGAGTCTTTAATCCAACTTTTAATTTCACTATATTACAAGTTTTAGGGGGATTATAATGTATTTTAAATCCTTTAAGAGAGAGATTACAGAGAAAAGTCGCAGATCTGTACCATTCACGGCAGCAGTTTTAGGAGGTTTAAAGCCTTTCTAATCAAAACACAACAATATTTAAAGCTTCATTTCGCTTCTATATGAAGATGAAGTAATCCGCTATCAATTCGATTAACTTTTGAAATTGAACTCGTTTTCTAAATGTGTATTTTGTACAGTTTTAGCTGAAGAGAAAGCACAAAGTGGCACAGTTTTTCTGCAGCTCCTGCGTGAGCCACTGAGTTGAGTCTCTACGGTTCTCATGGTGTGTTTAAGTTCCTCTCTTCGCTGGGATTTCTCTCTCCGTCTCATCAGACCGAGAATCCTCCCGACAGCATCATGGCCGCAGAAGAAGCTCCCACTGAAGTCGCCATCGCCGCCGCCGCCGCTGCCCCGGCAAAGGCACCAGCAAAGTCCCCGAAGAAGAAGGCAGCCAAGCCGGCCAAGAAGGTTGGTCCCGGAGCCGCTGAGCTCATCTTGAAGGCGGTCACCGCCTCCAAGGACCGTAAAGGGATCTCTTACATCGCGGTGAAGAAGGCGCTGGCCGCTCAGGGCTACGAACACACCGCTCACATTAAACGCGCCGTGAAGAGGTTACTCGAGAATGGAGCCCTGGTGCAGGTCAAGGGAACCGGAGCCACCGGCTCCTTCAAGGCAGCTAAGGCCGCCGAGAAGCCCAAGAAGGCAGCGAAGAAGCCCGCAGCCAAAGCTAAGAAGCCGGCAGCAGCGAAGAAACCCGCCGCTAAGAAGCCAGCAGCCAAGAAGGCAGTCACTCCCAAGAAGGTAGCGAAGAAGCCTGCTACTGCTGCCAAGAAAACCCCCGTGAAGAAGATCACTAAGAGCCCGAAGAAGAAGGTGGCGGCCAAGAAGGCAGCACCCAAGAAGGCAGCGACCCCCAAGAAGGCAGCGACCCCCAAGAAAGCTGTGAAGAAGGCGGTTAAACCAGCTGTCAAGGCAGCGAAGAAGGCACCAGCCAGGAAGTCATCGAAGAAGTAAACAGATCCCTACTTCATCTCCAAAAGGCTCTTTTAAGAGCCTCCCACATAAACCAAAAGAGCACTCTCCTTTATAATAATATATAATTTAGCATAAATATAACTTGAACAAAACATACATGTTTTGTGTACATAGCCACATGACACACTATTTATATATCTACTTCCAAGTTATGTTCTAATATTCCATGTTGTGCTTTCATACCACATGGAATTTACCTCAATATTCCAATATTATCTGAAGTACATTGTACTAGTACCTGACCTAGATAACATTTACATTAGCTGTATTTAACAATACAATCTACATATAAAGGTATGTGTACAAACATACATACGGTTTCTGCACTTATTTTCAGTTGATTTGGACAAAAGTATAAGTTGTAAAGTATATTATAATTATTATAGACATTTCCATATACATTGGTTATAATGCACAAACACTTTGAAATCGACCATGGTGTTTTTACACGCGACTACTAGTTTGAAAGCAGGGTTTAAACCAGAATAAGGTGTGTGTGTGTGTGTGTGTGTGTGTGTGTGCGTGTGCGTGTTGAGCCCAAAACAACCAACGCCCAACTAAAGGTCCTGCTGTGATTTTGAGTGAATGTGTACCTTTACGCACACAACGAGGACACGGCTATGGAGGAAAGAGGTGACACGAGTAAACAAATACATGAAATGCAGAAATACAGGGAAAAACAGGAATAAATAAAAACAGGAATATAAATACACAAATAACATTTGAGGATAATTCAGAACACACATTATTATATGTCTTTAATGTATTTCTGCATTTATTTTCAGTTACATTTCTGTGTCTGGGCGTGTTTCACAATATGTGGTTTACATTTCTAAGAAATGTTCTTTCAATTGCTCTGAAAGTTTGACATGTCCTTAACAATGTCTTTGAGTTGTTATAATATTTTACAAAACTAAACACCCTAACTCGGTCTCTGAGGAAGTATTTGAGAAACATGCAAACCATTTTTAATAATACAATATCACTAACTTTAAGATACATATACAATTTCTAACTATATCTTAATATATAAGTTTATGTAAATATTACATTTAATGTGAAATAATTATATTAAAAAACGAAATAGCAGTTGGTTGGCATCAGGCCTACAAAATGCAATGTTGGAGGTTAATATGGTTTAATACACGCACTAAATAAATGAGATACAGATGACATTATTAGATGATTTTATTGCTTGTGTCAAAATGTGAAGTTGTGAAACCATTTGCTGGTTTTTATTTTGAAGGATGGTTGTCGTAACCGGAAACGCATCGGCTCACGGTGTGTGAGAAGAGCAGCAGAGAGGGAACAGAGGAACGGAACAAACTGGCGGGCTAGAATTAACCAGGGTGTCTTCAACCACGTCCGCATATCAGCTTTAAATATGGCCTATATCCTTAGTGAGTACATCATAACTCTGCAGTTATGTCTGGAAGAGGAAAGGGCGGAAAGGGACTCGGCAAAGGAGGCGCCAAGCGCCACCGCAAAGTGCTCCGTGATAACATCCAGGGCATCACCAAGCCCGCCATCCGCCGCCTGGCTCGCCGCGGCGGAGTGAAGCGTATCTCCGGTCTGATCTACGAGGAGACCCGCGGTGTGCTGAAGGTGTTCCTGGAGAACGTGATCCGTGATGCCGTCACCTACACCGAGCACGCCAAGAGGAAGACGGTGACCGCCATGGATGTGGTGTACGCTCTGAAGAGGCAGGGCCGCACCCTGTACGGCTTCGGGGGATAAGCTCATCTGACTGAAACACACAAAGGCTCTTTTAAGAGCCGCCCACCTCACTTTGAGAGCTCTGTCCTGTGATGCACTGATTTATTAACACATTTTTGATTCTTTGCTAATTCATCTAAATGCCTACTCTAAAATAATACATTAAAATCCATGTTATTACCCGTTTATTGCTAAAGGTAGAAAAATGCAAAATATGTGTTAAAAAAATATATTTTACTAGAAATTAAGTAAAATATTTTGTATTAGAGAGGATAAACCAACCTTCACGCTTTCCTTTATTTAACATTGTAACGAGGGGACTACTGGGTAAAGGTATGATGATATTTCATCTGTTTGCATGTTTGTTTGTTCCTCTCTATTGTTGTACTGCTATTTATTTATTGGCGTACTGATGTTGTCTGCTGTACTCTATTTAATTATGTTTTATTTTCTAGTCTTGTTGTGGTCCGTGAACATCTTGCCAAGGACAACAGTTGTAAATTAGCCTGCTGGCTCATTTACAGCAATGTGGATTAATGTGCACTGTCCTTTAAATAAAATAAACAAACAAGTGAAAATCGAGTACTTATTTATGTGTTAATGATTTTAATCAGCTACGTAATGAATGTTAAGGCTTGGGTTAGCATGTAAGCTAGTGGTAGCTACATCGGTGCTAACGATGCTAATCGTAGCCTTCAAGTTAAAATCATAGACTGTATATATAAAGGTTAAAACGAAATAGACAAGTGTTAAGTGGGATAATACTGTTGATAAAATAAGGTTACATCCTTGTAACTTAGAGATATTTTATTATGTAGGTAGAACTGTATGCATCTAAGGTTAATTTAAATTGGCTATGCTAGAGTATGTAGACAAGCTAATGTTGAAGTAGTGTATGTGAAATCAACCTCACAATAAGATGTGTGTATATTACAATTATTAATGTCATATTTCAAGATGATTACTTAGATATTACAAAATGGTTGATTGAGCTGGAGTTCATTATTGAGCTTACACGTTAACGTCACAGTCATCTGAAGAACGAACCCAAACCGTGTTGTTTTTATTAATTGCATTACCAAATGGGTATCAAATAAACAGTAAGCATTGGTAACACAACTTCCAAAGTTACAGTAAAATAAAAAGGACCCTGACTCGGACGATACACAATCCAACATGTTCAACAGCAGAGAATCAGTTATATTGTTTGTACACATGGTACTTTACATATATATATATATGTTTGTTTAAGGTGTCCAGGTGATGCAGACAGGCTGGACCAGAGAGTGAGAGACAGAACTGGACTCCTCACTGCAGTGAACTTCAGCACAGGTACAAAGACTCTTTTTTCATACTGTACAAAGAATCAAGAAAGATATTGGTTTAAATGAATGAAGTATTGACTTGAATACACTGATATACATTCCAATAAACAATACTAAATACTCGATCACCTACACATCAGTTAAGTTGAGGGTTTTTTCGATGCAAAAAGTTACATTTAGATATTTAGCAAAATGACTTTGTCAGCTTTCTAATTTAATGTATTGAAGGCAAAGATATTTAACACATAGTGAGAACTGCTACTATTTCTCTCTCAATATTGTCTGTAAAACGTGGTAAAAGTTATTCTTCCAGTGAGACAACAGAGCAAGCTTCTACAGTTGCACTACGTTTTGATAACAGTTAAATATTATTTTGATAATAACATATATTTCAATGTTGATTAACTTCATACTGTTCATTCATAATCTGATTGTGTTTGTTTGTTTGTTTGTAGCCTTTATTTAACCAGATGAAGCCCCTTGAGATCAAAAGATTAAGATAGATTGTCAATATTATTACTGTATAACTAATATATCAGGTTAAGAGGCACATTCAAATAAAGATTGGTCATTAAATACATGTTGTCTTTTGAATTGTTTGTCTAAAGTCATTTCAGACATTTACAGGTTAGTTAGAAAGGCATCCGGGAAGCCTTCATGTCATCTCTAGAAATACTATGACATGCTTTCTTTGTGGACCAGTGTGAATGGCTTGCACTAGATCGCGTTGGGTAATATAGTATCTGATTGTTCATGTATGATATCATGTTTCTTGATTTAGGTTATCATTTTCAGTTTTTAAAAGACCAAGTTCTTCAACCATTTTATATTTTATCTTAATCTGAACAAACAATATACTGTAATGTATCAAGTCTTTTTTGGTTTATTTCATTATTTAGATTTCAATTAAAAAAATGTTTCTCTTCTGTTCTCGAAAACTATGCTCAAAGGGGGATTTGTTTTGCGCATGCTCAGTACTCAACCAATCCCGTGCGAGCAACAGCACAGTGTCAGTTGCATCGCATGAATATAAATAGACCACGCTGTCTCACGGTGAGTACGTTCTACTTTGTGAACTCTCAACCGTTGATCATGCCTGAAGCAGCCAGCGTGAAAGCGCCCAAGAAGGGCTCCAAGAAGGCCGTCATCAAGACCGCCAGCAAGACCGGTAAGAAGAGGAGGAAGTCCAGGAAGGAGAGCTACGCCATCTACGTGTACAAAGTGATGAAGCAGGTGCACCCCGACACCGGCATCTCCTCCAAGGCCATGGGCATCATGAACTGCTTCGTGAGCGACATCTTTGAGCGCATCGCCGGGGAGGCCTCCCGCCTGGCTCACTACAACAAGCGCTCCACCATCACCTCCAGGGAGATCCAGACCGCCGTCCGCCTGCTGCTGCCCGGAGAGCTGGCCAAGCACGCCGTGTCCGAGGGCACCAAGGCCGTGACCAAGTACACGAGCTCCAAGTAACCTGCTGCCGCTGCTGCTACAACCCAACGGCTCTTTTAAGAGCCACCCACTCCATCTACTGCGGCTTTCCTCCTTCAAAGTGTCCCGATATACCTCAACATAGTTGCCTTTTAATGTAACTAAAATAATACATGATACAAGTTAACACCATGAATTTATGAAAGCCGGTATTTAAATTATGTATTGATGGTAATGACATTAAACTGCTATGCTCACTTGGATCATCTTCCTGTGAACTGGCTTATACTACTACTTCACATTTTGTTACTTTTCTTCAGTATTTTTACACATTTAATACTTTAGGCTGAGCTCTAATCACATGTCACTTGTTAGTCTCTTTTCTCCAAAGCGACTCACATACTCAACGCTGTGGACAATCTCCACAGGAGCACTTTGGGCTGAAGTGTCTCAGGGACACAACGACATGCTGACTGCAGAGGGGTTTGAACCTGTGACCCCCTGACCCCAACCCACTGCGCCACACGCCTCCTCTATTGTTGTATTACAGTTCATTTCTGTCTATCTACATCACTTCCACCTGGAGGTTTAATGCTTAAGTGCTGCAAAAATAATAATGTATGTGTAGGAATGAGAATAGGTTGTATTACCGAGTAGGTTAACACATACAAGGAATTTGCTTTGGTATATTTGGTGCATACAAAGACACAGAATGAAGAATACCTAGCAAATAATATACTTTTTGAGAAGCCATACGTGATAGACCTTTATGAATACACATCATAATGATATGAAATAAGAGATGTCCTCAAACTATTAAAGATAACAAAAGTAGACATTACACAAATTACAATCTACACAAATAAGTTAAAACTGATGATCATTTTTCCCGTTAAATGTTCAGCCCACGTTACAGCTGCATGTATTTAGGTGGGTGTGTCATTTGAGTTATAATACGGAATACATTATTTAACAAGTTAATTACACGCTGTAAATAAACATTAAGTATTACACCTTTATGAATGTCTTAATGTTCTCCACACATTGAGACTTTCGCTTCTTAAATTACAGGAGTTTATATTCATCTTTGAACGGGTGAAAACTATTTCAGAAAATACAAATGTAAACTTTAACGTCTCATTCTGAAAAGAATTCAGGCGGCAGACCGAGCTGTTTTCTGATTGGACGATCACAGTTACGGGTCAATCTGACCAATGAGCGTACAGCTGCGCTCCTATATACTCTGGTGAGAACTGTGACCGAGTTACTTTCTTCTCAACGTTGAAGAATAAACACATAGAAAATGTCTGGTCGCGGAAAAGGTGCAGGAAAGGTCAGAGCGAAGGCCAAGACCCGCTCCTCCCGGGCCGGGCTCCAGTTCCCCGTCGGCCGTGTCCACAGGCATCTGAGGAAGGGCAACTACGCCCATCGTGTCGGTGCCGGAGCCCCGGTGTACCTGGCCGCTGTGCTGGAGTACCTGACCGCTGAGATCCTGGAGCTGGCTGGAAACGCCGCCCGGGACAACAAGAAGACCCGGATCATCCCCCGCCACCTGCAGCTCGCCGTCCGCAACGACGAGGAGCTGAACAAGCTGCTGGGAGGAGTGACCATCGCTCAGGGAGGCGTGCTGCCCAACATCCAGGCTGTGCTGCTGCCCAAGAAGACCGAGAAGCCCGCCAAGAAGTGAGCACCCTGAACCCGCTTCTGCCAACACCCCAAAGGCTCTTTTAAGAGCCACCCACTTCCAACTAAAGAACATTCCTCTCTTCACTACACGAGTACTCAAAGGCCCAGAACAGTGATCTCCCCCTGCTCTCTGTGTATTGAGGTACAACATATACAACCAGTCATAATTACACCAAGTCTCAAACTATAAATACCCACATTATAGATACATAAACATTGTAAATAAAACTGAATGATTGAATCTGTATTTCGGGGTGTAGCCTCTGAACTAAAGCAAACTCCTCTTCTCAATGGCCTTCGTACATCCAGCAGGTTAATCACCTCATTCTCAAATGAATAGCGCTTTGGTTTCTACATCACAGTCCACATAAATAAAGCCACAGCGTTTGTTGGACCCGTCATTAATGTCTAACTCGGTTTACCTCCACTCCATCAGGAGCTACTTGTTGGCAGGTGTCTGCAGTTCACCGATCAATAGCGGACCGTAACATGTAAACTCATCGTATCTTTTGCCCTCACGCACTTTGAAGTGAAAACAGAACGGGTGGTTTTTAGTCTCAGCCTTTCTCCCCAGGTGTCAGTTCACCAACTACTGTTTGCAGCAGGACGAAAATAGTGGCTCTATTGTAGTGGATTACATATTAGCACGTGTGTCTACAGGGTGTACTTTGAGGGTTTGTGACTCTGCACACGGTTTACATGCAGAAAACCCTTCATAACACACAAGGGCACGGTGATAACTAATTGTAAAAAAATTGCAAAAAATTAAGTATATTGAGTTATCAACTAAAATGATATGATACTGATAGGTTTAATGTAAGTTCAATTTCAACAATCATAAACTCTGGAATCAATATGATCAGTATTACGCATTTTACAAAGAAAGTTTTCATTATGAATTGTATAAATTGAACTTTGAAATTTGATTAAAAATTCACTTTTATTGATTTAATTGTGAAAACCCTCAAGAAGTATTTGTTAAAATACTATTTCGATAAGGGAAGGTAACACAAACTTAACAGGTTAATATACTTTTTTTTACTATAGTGTATGTACTATGTTTCCATAGTGACCATTTTTGGTAGAGGAAGAAGATTCCAACAGTCTGAAAATACGATATAAAAATGCAGTTATTTTACTAGATGTGTGTAATTTAGATAGATTTGTCCAACATATATATGGACAAAGTTTTGTGGGAAATAACACAATTTCAAAACATTTTCAACCTGAATTTCGGCAGAATGGCCCATAGACCTACATCTCAGGACTAGTAATTATATTCACAGAACAACATTATGTGTTCAGTTACGTTAGTTTGAGCTTTATCTGAAGACACCACTAGATGTCAGTGTCGAGCCATAAATGAGAGCCTGCATTACAACCCAGCGGTAGGTGCAATATGGATCAGCATTATATGCTATACTATCATAATGTGTTAATATGGACCATGCGTTATTAATCAAAGGGGACAACGTGTTTATAAATTATGTGCACACATGTGTTTCAGGACTGGTTGCTCTGTAAGTGTGTGTGTGTGGCTCTTAAAAGAGCCGTTGTGTTTCGGTGTTCTGGTCTCAGGTCAGTTTAAGCCCTCTCTCCGCGGATGCGGCGGGCCAGCTGGATGTCTTTGGGCATGATGGTCACCCTCTTGGCGTGGATGGCGCACAGGTTGGTGTCCTCGAACAGGCCGACCAGGTAGGCCTCGCTGGACTCCTGCAGAGCCATGACGGCGGAACTCTGGAAGCGCAGGTCGGTCTTGAAGTCCTGAGCGATCTCCCTCACCAGGCGCTGGAAGGGCAGCTTGCGGATCAGCAGCTCGGTGGACTTCTGGTAGCGGCGGATCTCCCTCAGAGCCACGGTACCGGGCCTGTAACGGTGGGGCTTCTTCACGCCGCCGGTGGCCGGGGCGCTCTTACGAGCAGCCTTGGTGGCCAGCTGCTTCCTGGGAGCCTTTCCTCCGGTGGACTTACGGGCGGTCTGCTTGGTTCTTGCCATGGCTAGCGGGAGTCTGCTTCTCTGTTGGAAAGTAGTAACGTGGAAGACGTCTGTGTCTGTTATATAGCCAGAGCAGGCACGGCAACGACGCTGATTGGTCGAATGTATACACGTGACACTGCAGCTCAACTATTGGTTGGTAGAGATTGGAAAATTCAA
This sequence comes from Champsocephalus esox, assembly GCA_036324585.1. NCBI lineage: Eukaryota > Metazoa > Chordata > Actinopteri > Perciformes > Channichthyidae > Champsocephalus > Champsocephalus esox. The sequence goes on from CM070492.1 coordinate 27,100,065, forward strand.
ATTTCGCGCTCATTTGTTAAACTGTTCTTGTTATACATCCATGTGTGACATACAGCTTTTTAAACACTTTGTCTATGATACAAAAGTCCAGCAAAGATGAATGATGCACAAATTATTCTATACATTCATAAACTCTGAATTCTGTATATTACAATATGCAGAATTCATAGTTTATGAATGTATAGAATGATTTTATAATGTTTTCATGTAAATATTGCTATATTTCTAATGTTATTATAGCATTCTTAAAATAGTTGTTATTATGTATGCGAATAAAACACCAATGACACATTCTTAAGTGTGTGTTACTTGGCAACAAACCCGTTATGATTTCTGATTCTCTAATAACTAAATAATGTCTTTAAATGGCGAAAATAAAGTATATGTTATGAGTTTCCTACTATGGAGTCAGATATTTATAAGCAAAGCGAAGACCTGAATCAAATACACTCTCAGTCACAGCTGGTGTGAAATGTCCTCCACACACAGAGCAGGGGGAGATCAGTGTTCTGGGCCTTTGAGTACTCGTGTAGTGAAGAGAGGAATGTTCTTTCGGTCTCTCGGTCACAGTTCTCACCAGAGTATATAGGAGCGCAGCTGTACGCTCATTGGTCAGATCGACCCGTAACTGTGATCGTCCAATCAGAAAACAGCTCGGTCTGCCGCCTGAATTCTTTTCAGAATGAGACTTTAAAGTTTCAATTTTTTTTATTTCTGAAATAGTTTTCACCCGTTCAAAGATGAATATAAACTCCTGCAATTTAAGAAGCGAAAGTCTCAATGTGTGGAGAACATTAAGACATTCATAAAGGTGTAATACTATGTTTATTTACAGCGTGTAATTAACTTATTAAATAATGTATTCCGTATTATAACTCAAATGACACACCCACCTAAATACATGCAGCTGTAACGTGGGCTGAACATTTAACGGAAACAAAATGATCATTAGTTTTAACTTATTTGTGTAGATTGTAATTTGTGTAATGTCTACTTTTGTTATCTTTAATATTTTGAGGACATCTCTTATTTCATATCATTATGATGTGTATTCATAAAGGTCTATCACGTATGGCTTCTCAAAAAGTATATTATTTGCTAGGTATTCTTCATTCTGTGTCTTTGTATGCACCAAATATACCAAAGCAAATTCCTTGTATGTGTTAACCTACTCGGAAATACAACCTATTCTCATTCCTACACATACATTATTATTTTTGCAGCACTTAAGCATTAAACCTCCAGGTGGAAGTGATGTAGATAGACAGAAATGAACTGTAATACAACAATAGAGGAGGCGTGTGGCGCAGTGGGTTGTGGTCAGGGGGTCACAGGTTCAAACCCCTCTGCAGTCAGCATGTCGTTGTGTCCCTGAGACACTTCAGCCCAAAGTGCTCCTGTGGAGATTGTCCACAGCGTTGAGTATGTGAGTCGCTTTGGAGAAAAGAGACTAACAAGTGACATGTGATTAGAGCTCAGCTCTAAACGAGAATCTCTAAAAACATACATAAAGCTATCAGCCAAACAGCTCGAGCACATATCCGCATCTAAAAGGTTTCAAACGTTGTTACGGAAAATCTTTTTTTAAAACGATGAAATAAAATAAAAAGTAAAAAACCAGTTCGCTAGAAACAAGTTGGAGTGAGACTACGGTTCGAGTCCAAGCGGATTAATCAAATTAAATATGTAAAAATACCAGCTTTCATAAATTCATGGTGTTAACTTGTATCATGTATTATTTTAGTTACATTAAAAGACAACTATGTTGAGGTATATCGGGACACTTTGAACGAGGAAAGCCGCAGTAGATGGAGTGGGTGGCTCTTAAAAGAGCCGTTGGGTTGTAGCAGCAGCGGCAGCAGGTTACTTGGAGCTCGTGTACTTGGTCACGGCCTTGGTGCCCTCGGACACGGCGTGCTTGGCCAGCTCTCCGGGCAGCAGCAGGCGGACGGCGGTCTGGATCTCCCTGGAGGTGATGGTGGAGCGCTTGTTGTAGTGAGCCAGGCGGGAGGCCTCCCCGGCGATGCGCTCAAAGATGTCGCTCACGAAGCAGTTCATGATGCCCATGGCCTTGGAGGAGATGCCGGTGTCGGGGTGCACCTGCTTCATCACTTTGTACACGTAGATGGCGTAGCTCTCTTTCCTGGACTTCCTCCTCTTCTTGCCGGTCTTGCTGGCGGTCTTGATGACGGCCTTCTTGGAGCCCTTCTTGGGCGCTTTCACGCTGGCTGCTTCAGGCATGATCAACGGTTGAGAGTTCACAAAGTAGAACGTACTCAGAGACAGCGTGGTCTATTTATATTCATGCGATGCAACTGACACTGTGCTGTTGCTCGCACGGGATTGGTTGAGTACTGAGCATGCGCAAAACAAATCCCCCTTTGAGCACAGTTTTCGAGAACAGAAGGGAAACATTTTTGTATTGAAATCTAAATAATGAAATAAACCAAAAAAGACTTGATACATTACAGTATATTGTTTGTTCAGATTAATATAAAATATAAAATGGTTGAAGAACTTGGTCTTTTAAAAACTGAAAATGATAACCTAAATCAAGAAACATGATATCATACATGAACAATCAGATACTATATTACCCAACGCGATCTAGTGCAAGCCATTCACACAGGTCCACAAAGAAAGCATGTCATAGTATTTCTAGAGATGACATGAAGGCTTCCCGGACTCGAAGCGTTAGTCCATTCACTGTGTCAAGTACAATAGACCTCACTTAATGAAATCATCGAATAGCATATACTATAAAATAGATCTGACTATACACATATACTCAAACAATATAGTGTATTCTTAGAGAAATATTTTTAAAATAAAGTATACTTTAAAGGATCAAAGTGAAGCACACTATAAGATAGTTTGGCATGCTGAAGTGACGAAACAAATGAACAATGTGACCATTAAAGTATATCCAATATAATCTAATTTAATTATTAAACATACAAAATAAAGTAAAATAATTAATGTATTGTCAAAATCAGGAGCTAATCCGACCTCCTCAAGTAAAAGTTAATTAATTAATAGTCACAATTATATGTATCATGAAGTAAGTTTCGATGTACATTTATATGAAGTTTTATAGGCCTACAAAATATGTACATAGGGTTTATACACTATCAAGGATATGGGAACATATGTATGTTGTGAGTGACTGTCAGAGGAGCCTGCTGTGAAGTAAATGTCTAATATAGCAACATAATAACATGTGTTGTAAATGTACTAACTTGTACGATAATGATAAATAACCACAATGTCTTCTGGTTTTTGCAAATGAATATGCAGCAGATGGAAACAAACTTGTATTTATGCACAATTATAATATTATAAAGGAGAGTGCTCTTTTGGTTTATGTGGGTGGCTCTTAAAAGAGCCTTTTGGAGATGAAGGAGAGGTAGAGGTTTACTTCCTCGATGACTTCCTGGCTGGTGCCTTCTTCGCTGCTTTGACAGCTGGTTTAACCGCCTTCTTCACAGCTTTCTTGGGGGTTACTGTCTTCTTGGGGGTCGCTGCCTTCTTGGGTGCTGCCTTCTTGGCCGCCACCTTCTTCTTCGGGCTCTTAGTGATCTTCTTCACGGGGGTTTTCTTGGCAGCAGTAGCAGGCTTCTTCGCTACCTTCTTGGGAGTTACCGCCTTCTTGGCTGCTGGCTTCTTAGCGGCGGGTTTCTTCGCTGCTGCTGCTGCCGGCTTCTTGGCTTTGGCTGCGGGCTTCTTCGCTGCCTTCTTGGGCTTCTCGGCGGCCTTAGCTGCCTTGAAGGAGCCGCTGGCTCCGGTTCCCTTGACCTGCACCAGGGCTCCATTCTCGAGTAACCTCTTCACGGCGCGTTTAATGTGAGCGGTCTGTTCGTAGCCCTGAGCGGCCAGCGCCTTCTTCAGAGCCTGGTAAGAGATCCCTTTACGGTCCTTGGAGGCGGTGACCGCCTTCAAGATGAGCTCAGAGGCTCCGGGACCAACCTTCTTGGCCGGCTTGGCTGTCTTCTTCTTCGGGGACTTGGCTGGTGCCTTTGCCGGTGCCTTTGCCGGTGCGTTGGCTGGTGCCTTGGCTGGTGCCTTTGCCGGGGCAGCGGCGACGGCGGCGACCGCGACTTCAGTGGGAGCTTCTTCTGCGGCCATGATGCTGTCTGGAGGATTCTCGGTCTGATGAGACGGAGAGAGAAATCCCAGCGAAGAGAGGAACTTAAACACACCATGAGAACCGTAGAGACTCAACTCAGTGGCTCACGCAGGAGCTGCAGAAAAACTGTGCCACTTTGTGCTTTCTCTTCAGCTGAAACTGTACAAAATACACATTTAGAGAACGAGTTGAATTTCAAAGGTGAATCGAATTGATAGCGGATTACTTCATCTTCATATAGAAGCGAAATAAAGCTTTAAATATTGTTGTGTTTTTATTGGGAAGCCTTTAAACCTCCTAAAACTACTGCCGTGAGAAGGACTAATCTGCGACTTTTTCCTATAAATGATCTCCTGAACAATTTAAAATGCTTCATATTCTCAATAAAACTAGTAATACAGTTAGGTGAGATGTTGTTTTAAAGACTCAAGGTGAAAAAAGGCAGTAGTTGTAAACACTTATTTGTTAAACGGAGGTAATTCTGCTGTCTGCAAACACACTCCCATCAGGACAGGCCCTGGCTGTGTTCTAAATACAGTCTTTGTTACCCAACAGTGAGAGGCCTTCATTTAGCACAGCTGTTCTCATGTACATCACAATACAACTATATTTACATAGTAGTATGATTTATAATAACAATCTGAAATGTGTTAGACAGATTATATATCTAACCCTGTAATGACACGCACTCCCTCTGGTAGTATATGAACTCCCTTTAACTGTCAAACTTGTTTTGTTTTTTTATTCTGAGAAAAATGGAAAGTCATTTATACTTGAGGCAAACACAGGGGATCATGAAATCAAATGAATAATACCCATAAAACCTGTTTGTGTTATGCTGTGATCAGAATAATTACATTCAAGGAGATTTAGAAACGTATGACCCTTGTTTGATATCATTTGATTCGTACAAGTTATGTATTCGCCAAATTGCTGCCCTCTTATTGCTGTTGTGTTTTTACATGATTTGATTTTGATATACTTTATTAATCCCCGTGGGGAAATTGTTTCTCTGCATTTGACCCATCCTAGTGTTCGGAGCAGTGTGGGGAACGGTGCCTTGCTCAGGGACACCTCGGTAGCACTTGGTCTTTCCGGGACTTGAACTGGTGACCTGCCAAGCCAAGTCCCTATGGACTTCGCCACCACCACATTTAAGATACTTCTGACCATAACTGTCATAAAATGCTTTGAATAAGCGATATAGTCTGAGGTATTGTTCTAATTTGTCGAGATGTGCTATTTTTTGTATCATTTATTTAATGAGAAAATGCAAATGTCCGTTTTGTGGTGAATAAAGATTATCCTATGCTAAATTCCACTATCCCTTATTTCTTGTTTCTTTTTTACTGATGTGCAAAAAAATATAACGGATACATCGCCTTTTTTAAGAACCAATCTCATGGAAAATGAGTGAGCTATAAATCCACAACATTCATTACACTTCCTTGAACCTGTTGAGCCCCAAGCCGGGTGTCCAGGTCTCAGGCTCGAGACGACATTCCCAGAACAAATGACCTATCTTCTAAAAGGGGAAAATGAATAATCCTTTGTCTCAAAGCAAAGACAAACCTGTGAGTTGGATGTTGAAAAGTCAGAATCAATATAGATTTTTTTTATTTTAAAGTAAATTCAGATCCAAAAACCCCCATTACTTAAAGTGAAAACCAGCCTTGAATGATGGGATCGGAGACTAAAAGCTTTAGGAATCCAAACTATAACACAATAAGTACCAGGGCTGCCCCTTGCCAACTTGTGGCCCCACGCAAAGTGATGAGGCCTCTGTGTCTCTGAGGAGTATCAGTAATCATTTCAAAGTGACACAGAGACATTGGATTAACCTCCAGCAGCGTCTTTATGCGTTGTAATGCCAATCAGAAAACAGCAGCGGTATTTGTCGTGCAGTATTGTTGTGCATGGGGCTTAACTGGCTAAGTGACTATACATTCAACCGACTCCTTTTATTCTCAATTAAAGGTTCATTCCATTTTAATATACATCACATTTCAATTGTATTCCCGAGAAAAACATTGCACTTTTATGAAAAATATTATGTACAATATAATTTCTGAAAGATAAATCTTCCAATGTTGAGATTTCACTAAACAGGCAATAATACCTTCTTAAACACACTGCTGTTGAATTAATGGTTCTCGTTATAAATGTGTAACATGCTTATTCACCGCACACACTTTACAGTCCAGGGCACACCATTCTCCTTCACTAAGAATATTCACCCATGATCGTATACCCATCATAATATGAATACATGAGTTAATTTATTCTCTCAATTTGAGGTAAACCACTTTGATTAATAGTATTAACATTTTAACACAAGGGATTATGCCCTTAATAATCATCAAGTTGTTGATATAATAAAAAAGGATCAGATAAATTGCTCTTAAACTAACAAGGACAGAGCTCTCAGAGTGAGGTGGGCGGCTCTTAAAAGAGCCTTTGTGTGTTTCAGTCAGATGAGTTTATCCCCCGAAACACTTAACACTTGTCTATTTCGTTTTAACCTTTATATATACAGTCTATGATTTTAACTTGAAGGCTACGATTAGCATCGTTAGCACCGATGTAGCTACCACTAGCTTACATGCTAACCCAAGCCTTAACATTCATTACGTAGCTGATTAAAATCATTAACACATAAATAAGTACTCGATTTTCACTTGTTTGTTTATTTTATTTAAAGGACAGTGCACATTAATCCACATTGCTGTAAATGAGCCAGCAGGCTAATTTTCAACTGTTGTCCTTGGCAAGATGTTCACGGACCACAACAAGACTAGAAAATAAAACATAATTAAATAGAGTACAGCAGACAACATCAGTACACCAATAAATAAATAGCAGTACAACAATAGAGAGGAACAAACAAACATGCAAACAGATGAAATATCATCACACCTTTACCCAGTAGTCCCCTCGTTACAATGTTAAATAAAGGAAAGCGTGAAGGTTGGTTTATCCTCTCTATTAATACAAAATATTTTACTTAATTTCTAGTAAAATATATTTTTAACACATATTTTGCATTTTTCTACCTTTAGCAATAAACGGGTAATAACATGGATTTTAATGTATTATTTTAGAGAAGGAATTTTGATGAATTAGTAAAGGATCAACAATATGTTAATAAATCCATGCATCACAGGACAGAGCTCTCAGAGTGAGATGGGCGGCTCTTAAAAGAGCCTTTGTGTGTTTCAGCCAGATGAGCTTATCCCCCGAAGCCGTACAGGGTGCGGCCCTGCCTCTTCAGAGCGTACACCACATCCATGGCGGTCACCGTCTTCCTCTTGGCGTGCTCGGTGTAGGTGACGGCATCACGGATCACGTTCTCCAGGAACACCTTCAGCACACCGCGGGTCTCCTCGTAGATCAGACCGGAGATACGCTTCACTCCGCCGCGGCGAGCCAGGCGGCGGATGGCGGGCTTGGTGATGCCCTGGATGTTATCACGGAGCACTTTGCGGTGGCGCTTAGCGCCTCCTTTGCCGAGTCCCTTTCCGCCCTTTCCTCTTCCAGACATAACTGCAGAGTTATGAGAAAACTGCGAATGAACTTGCTGTGGAGACCGTTGGTATTTATAGCCAGTCTGCGGACGTGGTTGAGATCTGTTCTGCGGGAGAAAACAAGCTAACAACAGAAAACATTTGAACGGTGATTTCACATGAAGTTGCGCAACTGCCGATCTGGGTTTTGGATCATTCTTTGATTTCCGCAGTGAATAGTTCATCTGTTTATCATCGATATCATTCATTACATTTAGCATTACCAAAAAGAAAATACTCTCTACTTCTATCATACTATACTATTGTATACGATTGGTATTACTACCAATATATTGCCCCTTGCCGCTGTGGAGACATTAGTATAGTTGTCTCTTTGTAGGACACTGATTTAAATTATTCTTAAACTATTCATTCTTTTTACGCTGTGTATGTAATTTATTATATGTAATGTCTTGTCTTTTATCTGGACCCCAAGTCTGTAATAAAGTTTTCAATTTCAATTATACTAGTCTATATCTTATAGTTCAATTTACTATTGTGTTATAGTTTATCATATTTTCATTTCATTTAAACACCAATGAGAATCTTAATTTAAATACATAAAACTATGATGTACACAGTTTACTGTCACTTTGCCTCAGAAGACTTTCTTTAGTTGTATTGTTTTCTATATTACTTTGCATTTGGATATCTTATTTTATTCACAACATTCAGACACTGGAATGCAACTGTTACTGTCAAAGGTTGTATTATTTGGGTTTACCACAAAGTAGTTTATTTGCACTTTATCATGATCAAATGCAGATATAATAATAAATAATGATTACATTTACATATTACACATCTTAGACATGTGAATGTCACCGTGGACTAGTGTGTGCTCAAAGTAAATATAATGTTCATACATTACTTGTTTGCTCCAACAGCAAAGATGAAACGGGTTCAATCCAAGTGACATACCAATAAAGCGTAGGTTATTTTACTGTTATCGAGACCGGACTATTCCATGTTCTGGATTACTAGAAAACATCCATGAATACAAAACAAGGGTTGTTTTTGTCACTGGGCGTTTATTATAGATATTCATGATTTTTCAAAAATTCATTTAAACATGACGGCTGACTTTACATCAAGGATTCATCTAAGGACAGCAGCAGTAGATGGAGTGGGTGGCTCTTAAAAGAGCCGTTGGGTTGTAGCAGCAGCGGCAACAGGTTACTTGGAGCTCGTGTACTTGGTCACGGCCTTGGTGCCCTCGGACACGGCGTGCTTGGCCAGCTCTCCGGGCAGCAGCAGGCGGACGGCGGTCTGGATCTCCCTGGAGGTGATGGTGGAGCGCTTGTTGTAGTGAGCCAGGCGGGAGGCCTCCCCGGCGATGCGCTCAAAGATGTCGCTCACGAAGCAGTTCATGATGCCCATGGCCTTGGAGGAGATGCCGGTGTCGGGGTGCACCTGCTTCATCACTTTGTACACGTAGATGGCGTAGCTCTCCTTCCTGGACTTCCTCCTCTTCTTGCCGGTCTTGCTGGCGGTCTTGGTGACGGCCTTCTTAGAGCCCTTCTTGGGTACTGGAACTTTTGGTGGCTCAGGCATGGTTGCGATTCTGGACTTCACCTGAAAGTGGAGAAACGGGATGCACGCTACTCCTATTTATACCCTTGTATGCAAATAGCACTGTGCGGTTGCCCCTCTGCTATTGGCTGGCTGGAAAATGACGTCAGTGCTTAGCCGTTAGTTAGTGAAAGTGAAAGATTTTCAACATTTACCTTTAATATGCTATAACCATTTTGAAAACAGACACATGGTGAAAGTATATTTTATATTTTTGAGAATAATTATAATTATAATATTATTATATATTAAGTTGTTTCATTTTAATATAATAGGTTCTTTGTTTATATTCTTTATGTTTTTATGTTTAATTACTTTTCATATTTAACTTAATCCTTGTCATATCTTTTTTTAACTGGCATCATTAATCTTTGGGAGTAGTATTTTCAACATTATTCTTATTAGGTTCTGTGTTTTAACAGTACATGTATATTTATGTTTTCCATTGGTCCTGTGCATCTGTTTGAGGCTCTAATGTCTCCATCTCGTGGATGCAATCCGGAACAGGACAGAATGGGGTTGAAACCCTCCAATGGTCTCACATGCAGAGACACAGCAAACAGGGACATGTGTCCTCTGCTCTTAACCCATCCTCGCACCAGGAGAATAGCACTAGGAGCAGTGGGCAGCTATTGTACAGCGCCTGGGGAGCAACTGGTACCTTGCTCAAAGGCACCACGGCAGGGCAGAATGGCCCTGGGAGTGTTCATAATGTGTGCATGTATTTATTGTTCTATGTATTTATTTTTAGAGATGCCTTCAAAATAAAAGTTCACTGTTAAAAGTAGTTTGATATTTTTGATCTACTTTACTGACTTCAAACCGTTATTTGTGTTGGTTATATTGAGTACCCTATCCATCTGTAGTGTCAACGTGTGCTTACGTAATCAAATAACCTCATCAAATAAATCCGTTGACACTGAGAGAGGAAATGTCTCCATCCGGTGGAAAAACACTTCCACACAAGCAGCTGACACACATCTGAGTTTGTTTCAGTTTATTTCATAACTCTTCTGCATATACTATCAACAATTTAACAAACAGGATTCTTTTTTGTTAAAAACACAATGTAACATTAAAGGGATGAGGTTTAACATGTGATACACTTATACCACTTATACACAGAGAACGTCAGAACAAACCTTTGGCTTATTCAGACCAATTTGGCAGCGTTTTTTGTTTTGGGGATGGTGTTGGGATAGAGGGACTCGATGTGGACGGAGGCCGCTTCGCGGTATTCCACACGCAAGAGGCAGCAAAGTCTCTACGGACTCCACACAGAAAGGAAACTACCTGCACGACATGTTGGCAGGACACAACACCCCCGGGTGGATATGAACGGAGGGCGGTGTGCAATCAAAACCATGCATTAAGAAAAATGTAAATAAAGAATAAATACACTTTGCAGGTGCAAACAGTCGCTTTTCAAGAAATGTTATGAAATGCTGCAAAATGTTTGATTTGATTGAAACAAAAACGATGTGTGGACCGTACGATCCAGTTTGTGCCTCTGACGGGAAGTCAGGTTTTACATGTTGTCCAGTCATAAATGTGAATGACTGTGTTATCATCAGTACTCAGTGAAATCGTAGGATTCTTGATACGAAATTGACAAAGAATTTATCATTTAAAAAAAATCTTCAACATACACTCTTCTGCTACCGTTAGCATACTGGTTTTGTAAGCAACTTTAACAGGTCGTCACTTTTATAAAAACTCAATGTATTCAAGTTTCTCAAAAAAGATATGCTTGACAACACGTAATAACGTTATAGTCTACCTTAGCTAAATATTCATTTGAACTGAACAGAGCTTGAACTCAGACCAACAATATGGAACCTCGTTTACCCACTGCTAATAACTTACAGCTAACAGCTAGCAGCTAACAGCTAACGTTAACTAGCTCTCCTGCAGATTCAACCACATATGTTTGAGCTTGTGAAAACAGAGCTCATGTTGATGACTTTAAATACTGCTCGGTAGCTTAACTTATCATAGTACATTATATTGAATGCTTTCATTATATACCCAAGTAAAGTACTTCAAAAGTGTACTATACTGTACCTACCTATTACTCTCGTTATCATACGAATATGATGCATGTGGGAGGAAAGAAGTTATTATCAATGTTATCTCCAACATAATTCTTCTTGTATCCTATGATCTAACAGTAAAAGCACAAATGATCTACCTCAGGTGAAGGTAAGAGACATTGGTCTTATTTTGATTATCTGTGGAATAAATCTTGATATGGAACAAGACACACGGATTATTTTCTTCACAGGTGTCGATGTGTGCAGTCAGATAATTCTTATGAATGACATTCCTATTGGGTCCTAAACATCTTGTGCCACATAATAAAGTTTTTAATTGATATGTTCAATCATCATTTATATTAGGTGACCAGATTTTCAAAATTAAAACCGGGGACATTTTGAGTTTTGCGGTCAATAAATCATTAACATATCCAATTGTCTTCGCTGTTAAAGGAGAAAGGGGGACAATTCTGGTTCAATGTAATTCGAACATTTGAACTGTTGAACTTCAAAGGTATTTTATTTTGAAACTGTACATCAGATTGTCCTGATTCTCTCAGAGTGACTAGACGGGGTGTCCTGCTATCACCCTGGAGTGAAATAAGTCTTCGATACTGGATAGTTTTTGTTTTATTGTTATTATCTAAAAACAGAGGGATGATAGCTCATATATGAGATTTCAAAAGTATTTTATTTTGAAATTCTACATCTGATTCTCTCTGATTGACTAGATGGGGTGTCCTGCTATCACCCTGGAGTGAAATAAGTATTTGATTGACTTCGAATGACTCTTTGATTATGGACGGTTTCCATTAAATAATAATCTAAATATAGATGGACAATGGATCTAATTTGAGATTTTAAACAGCATACATTTGAAAGTCACCCAGTGGAAATGTCAGATATGTCTTCATAACTGTTATTACATTTTACATTCACTCAGTTATAATGTGGTAGTTATACGTAGTTTGTTTTAAATTATTATTGATCTCATTATATAGTACATCTTTCTTAATTTAAGCTCCAGTATATATGAATATGTTTGGTGTGTTTTTTAGGTATATTTGTGATTGACCGAGTAAACGCTTTTATTTTGAAGGCAGTTTTTACAGGCCTCTACCGTAATGCATAGGATATTCGCGCACCGCAATACAACGTGCGGGCTGGCTTGACTGTGTTTTCCGAAGTGGGGGCTGGCTCGACCGCAGTCTGTTATCCAGTGTTTCCTGACATGAAACGTTTTATTTCACCTTGCTATGTGTTTTTAACGTATATTAAAAAACGGGGACAGTTTCAACCGGGGACAGGCCAATACAAACGGGGACTGTCCCCGGAAAACGGGGACATGTGGTCACCCTACTTTATGGGTGTATACATACTTGTGAAACAAATACTGTTTCACCTTAACAGTAATATATTAAAGAAACAGACATGCATCTTAAATAAATCTACTTTTCCTGAACACAACGTAAAACAGAATCTTTTTGAATGAAAACACAACTCCTCAAAAGCAAAACGACGATTCCCTGAAAGGCACAAACTGAACCACGGATGCATTTTAATTATTATTATTCAGCTGATGATACTAAAGTGTGTTGGTATGGAGAGCTAACGGAGGGTGTTTGTAGGACTTCAGGGATAAGGCTGGACTTCTCCGATCTACACAGTACAGGGATAGCAGCTTCGAGGAAACACAGAACACTTTTCACAACTGGAAAAATAGGATTGAAAAAATAAAACAGGAAGTACTGTAAATTCTCAAACAGTGGCTCCAGGCTTAAGTAGAAAACTAGTTTGGAAAAATGACATTTGATCAGATCCATTTTCACTGATCTATTTTGTTTTTTTGCCTATAATACCTTCACTACCTTTGGAAGACTTTTATTGTGAAACATTTACAGCAATTTGATATTCCCAACTTCATATGATAATAGCAGTGACTTTTTAAATATGCTTTACTGATCATTGATAACTTCCTTTTGTTTCACATTAAAAGCCTTTTGTGGTTCCTTTTTACCATCTCACTACTTTTGGAAGACACTTATTTATTTAGATTTTTCCATCATAATGAGATACAAGAATATAAAAAACTGTCTGTTATTTAGCTTGTTGATCAATCCTTGTTCTTACATTGGCTTCACATTATCTGAAAAAGTGTAGTTTGTGAACGACAGCTAACATTAGTACACAAAATGTAAAGGTAGCTAAGCTAATAGCAATATAACTTAGCTAACAAGGCACAAATCTAAGGGGCTAAAGCTGCATTCTCCTAATCATGCGGGATAAATGGTAGATATTAAAAATATTTGATTTGTGAAGGATCTGTTAATGTTGCAGAGTTGGTCATGTAAGGGTAAAACATACAAAAAAGCACAACCTCATTTACATTTGGATTTTTAAACCTCAAACGACGGAATTGAAACTGATCTCAGTCATCGTGTCTTTGGCCAAGGAGCTCATGTTTTTGCTTCAGTTCATCAGCGAGATTACACACAAACCAACGGCCCGATGTTCATGAACATTGGTGCAACAGTGTAACAATGGCTAAGCAAGAACTTGAGAACATCCACAGAGAAGATCCACATCCTGAGGCAGATACAGACTCCAATTTTCACTTTTTGGCAAACGACCTTCCAGTTCTGGGTTCATTTGAGAATATACAGAAAAATGACCTGATTGTTATGAAAATTGGTGGAAGGATGTAACATTGGCTAAAGAAGAACCTGTGAACAGTTGGAGGAGATCCAAAGCACGAGGTGGATACACACTCCATTTCTCACTTTTTGGCAATGGCCTTTCAAACGCCCTTGTAGTTCTGGTTTTATTTGAGAATTTACAGTATTTCACACTCATTCTTTGTTCTCACTGTAACACACATACTCATGCCACTTACAGTTTCTTGGTTGATATGTAGGAGAAAGTACAAAATAACAGCAAGAAGAAGAACAGGCCACACGAAGGTAGAGACATACTAAATACTTCAGATTCAAGCCCCTGAACATACAGTAGAAACCAAAACGTCACTCGTAAAATCCAACAGCTTCCAGGAGCCCGTGGAGTCAGTCTGTGGGACCCTGAATGCATCGCGTTGTGTTCGGGACACTGATTTGTGTTTTTTTTAAATATCTGAGATAGGCTATGGCTTTGGCTCTGGTTCAGAGCTGGAGGGAAAGTCGAGGAAAAACTAAACTCGGACAAATTCAAACCAAACATCCTCTCTCCCTTAAAACGTGTTCAGGTGATCTTTTTTTGTATTATTCATCCTTCCGCTCCATCTGTCTTTCAGCATTTTAGAAAAATAGAAATCAGGAAAAACATTGTTTACAAAAATAAAACCAAAAAGTTCGTCCAGAGTCTACGTCCGCACGACAACTTCACCACATATGGACTGATATTGCACAGCGAGGGATTTTCTTCCGATATGAAGGAAATCACTGACACAATTTGTAGAAAATCAAACAGAAAAGAACACGTGAGGACGTCAGAATGATTTGCATTTCCTGGATAGGTTGTTTTTATATCTTTTTGTACTTCCAGAGAGAAAGCGATCCCAGGCCCTCCTGCATCAGGCAGATAAATCCTCTGCTCCAAAGAAAAACAACAAAAAAAGCTTCAGAAGTATCACTGGTGAATTTTTTGGTTGAAGGCACAGATTTTCCAGAAAAAGGGTAAGTGCTGATTTTTAGAAGTGCAGCCGCGGGGGGGTCCTTCGGGCGGATCGACTCTCCTGATGATCGGAGGGCAGGGCGTCGACTCTCTGTGGAGAAACAAACACAATTTCAGTTTTTAACGCCTCGTTTTAGAAGCAATAAATATCCACTGTTCAACCCCTGATTAACTTTATACCTAAAAGCAACCCTTCTAACACTGGGAGTATCATCATTTCCAAACAAGGGATGATAACTTGTTGTTTTTTAAGAAATTCCCCAAAGACAGTTTAGCGAAAACCCAATAAAGAGCTGCAGCTTCAGCATATAAGTCATGTGACCGTGCTGTAGTTCCTTTAGAGCTCAGTGTTGGGAAAACACTGAGTGTCCTCCTCCAACATGATAACAAAGGTCTCCCAACTGTAGCTGTGAACATGACAGGATGTGTGATGACGAGGGGTGTTTATTCGGTACGGGCCCTTCGGTTCGGTACACGTGTGTACTGAAGTGTACCGAACGCATATAACGTTAAATGTAAATATTGAGAACGTGAACAACTTCTTGGAAGTAATCTCAGGTGCTGCGTCGCAGCGTTCAGAGTAATCTGCTTCCATTGGGTTCAACGTGTCATTGAGCGAGCAAGTCATTTCATTGGACGAGAGGCATCCTATGAGAGCTGGTCAGAGGGATGCGTTCAAATGTAGTCAGTAATTTGAGGAACTGTGGAAATGGCGAACGCAGATAAAGTTGAGCTGAAAATCCTCCAGCATCATTGAAGTCTCCGGTTTGGGAACATTTTGGTTTCGCAGTTACGTACAAGGATGACGGACAAAGACAGGTGGACCGAACCGAAGCTGTTTGTTGGCATTGGTCAACTAACATTGGTTACGCGGCTGGCGATACATCAAACGTGCACTCATTTG
Source organism: Champsocephalus esox (assembly GCA_036324585.1). Classification (NCBI taxonomy): domain Eukaryota; kingdom Metazoa; phylum Chordata; class Actinopteri; order Perciformes; family Channichthyidae; genus Champsocephalus; species Champsocephalus esox. Next base: position 27,115,932 of record CM070492.1, read on the forward strand.
AAAAGGCATCACCCGAGTGAATATCACCGGTACCAAAAGACTGAAGTGCAAACCCAACTCCCGCTAGCATGTAGCCTCCACCGCTCGCAGAGAGTTCAGACCGAGCTAGAGCTATTACAAACGCCAAGTATCCTCGTGTTGCCATGGTAGCAAAGCGCTACCTGGCTGTATCTGCTGCCTCTGTCCCTAGAGAGGGTGTTCTCCACAGCAGGAGACATGCTAGTGCAGCTGATCTGCCCTTTCTGCAGCCATGAGGACGAGTTCATCTTTCTTTAAACAACATGAAGATACAATGACAAGCAAGTCCTGATGTCAAGCTGGCTGCTTAGGTGCAGTACAGTTCAAATACAGATTATTTCAGTTCATCGAAATGCTGCACCTTAATGTTCATTTTATTATATTTTGTATTTATTTGAGTGAATACATTATTCACAGTTTAATAATAATTTAAAAAATATATAGTTTATGTTTTGTGATAATTTTTTCTGCTGTACCGAAAACGTACCGAACCGAACCGTGACCTAAAAACCGAGGTACGTACCGAACCGAAATGTTTGTGAACCGTTACACCCCTAGTGATGACCCTGAAGAGCATCAGGACTGTTGAGGCAGATGATAGCTCTGTGATGAACATGATGATTCAGCCTCTATGGAGAGAGGCATCAAGCATGCTCATTTCTGACGTGGAGCTGATCTGAAGTAAACATTGAAGACTGCTTTCTGTTCCTCCATCTTGTGACTGTGTGACTCCCTCTCTTGGATATCAGCATGTGAAGGACACTGCTCAGGAACAAGCCTCTGTATGTGATGACTCCTTCCTGGAGAGGATCCCAGACACGTGGATCGGAGGTGAAGCTCAAGCCGGGGACCAGGGAGACTGTCTAACACCAACGACAGCTTTTTACTTGATCATAAAGTGTTGTTAATAAGTGGAGATTATCCTGCTGAACAAAACACGTAAGTATCATAAATTGGAAAATCTCGTTGACTATTTGGGAGATGCTGCCTTCAGGGTCCACTACAGAAATGCTTCTCCACTGTGTAGACGTCGTCCTCCCGCCCCCCCACCTTTCAACATCTTCCTGGAAGCTAACCCTCCGCAGCAGCTGGTGCTCCGCAGCTCCTGTAGTTATGAATGATTGCACGGTTTCAGGCATTAGGTTGGATCAGAGTAATCCAGAGCAGCATACTGTATGCAGCCAAATCCAGCCGCCAGGAAAACTGTTCCTCCTTCCTTCCCCCCCCGACGAGGTGTCAACAACCCGCCCGCCGCCGCGAAACCGACCGGGACGCTCCGGAGAGACTCCCTTTATGATTGCATCGTGAAGAAAAAGAGGAGGTTTTATTCTGCAGGTAGAAATAAGAATATAAAATAAGAGTCTGGCCAGTGAGGGTTTTATGAATGGCTTAAAGAATCGATTATCCGTGAATCAATGTCAGGATGTCAAACCGCCACACATTCATTCATAGCCTTTCAAACCACATGAATTAATATTATCATTATTACAAATGTATTTTAAAAAATCCCAGGTTTTAAGAAATTTACTTTTTGGCTTGAGGGAATTAGAATTCATGAAAAAAAGACTAATGTTGAGATGTTGACCTCTTTGACCTCTTTGACCTCTTTGACCTCTTTGACCTCTTTGACCTCTTTGACCTCTTTGACCTCTTTGACCTCTTTGACCTCTTTGACCTCTTTGACCTCTTTGACCTCTACACATAAGGCCATATATTAAAACAATTATGAAGTGTTTATTTTCTCAGAATACAAAAGAGGAAAAAAAACTTGTATTAACTTTGAACTTCTGTTCGATATTGTGTTTTGAGTATCCTGGTGTTTTGTAAAAAAATGTAAGACATTAAAGTCTAATTAAAATACAAATATATTTATTTAACAAAATCATTTTAAATGTAGAACTTGTAATTCCAATTTACATTTTTTATGTATGTAGTTACTTTTAAAGTCGGGCGGTTGTAAAAACTAAAAGTCATTTCTATTAATATTTCTATAATCCTAATAACAACAAAATATAATTAAAGTAAACAAATATATATAAATATGAATCAAATAATCCTAATTCATTCCCACGCTCTGGTACATCACAGGATTGTCCACTGGGTGGCGCTGCAGCCTCTCCGCAGCGTTTCTCTCTTCTCTGGGATTCACGTGCTTTGTTTACCTTGTGTTTTTTACATTCCTCTTAAAAATCTTTATTTGACTTCGTCTCCTGGAACCCTCAAGGATAACATCTGCTTGTATTGAAGATAACAAATTCAATTCATGAAGATTTAAGGACAAAATGTTAAAGTTTTCCAAGCTTTAACCTCGGCAGATGCAAACACGTTGACATTTGGGTGTCTCACTCTCGCTCCAGCAGTCTTAACACACACACACAGAGACACACACACAGAGACACACACACACACACAGACCCACACACTATTTTAAGCATGATGGTGACGTGCAAATGTTCGACGATGCAAAACAGATTAAATGCTGCATGCATGTTTCTCCGTATGAAGATGTGTCCTCATCTCTGACGTGTAGTGGGAATATATGCACAGAGAAGTGTGTGTGTGTGTGTGTGTGTGTGTGTGTGTGTGTGTGTGTGTGTGTGTGTGTGTGTGTGTGTGTGTGTGTGTGAGTACTAGCATTACTATACTTGTGGGGACCTAAATCTGTTTACATACTCACGTGTGGGGACTCGCCTCCCTTATGGGGACAAATTGGAGGTCCCCATAAGGGATCATTAATTTTAGGGTGAAGACTTGGTTAGGATTAGGATAAGTCTCCAGGAAATGCATGTAAGTCAATGTAATGTCCCCTGAAGTGATGTATACATGGTGTGCGTGCGTGTGTGCGTGCGTGCGTGCGTGCGTGTGTGTGCGTGCGTGTGTGTGTGTGTGTGTGTTTGATGATTCACTGCTCTGGTTGTGAAACATCACGCTGACCTGGAGGGTGTTTTATATATTTTGTTCAGTCAGCTCATAATGTCGGAGAGGTTTTATTTAAATAAATATGAATGAATAATTATTTTACATTTTGGTGACATTTTTGGGGTTTCGCCACTTTATGGATTTACAATGTTACCAATATCCGTACTGACCTTGTCTTTCCACTCAAGAAGGAAATACAAGTAAGAAATTATCATTTTAAAAAAGCTATTCAGAACTGTATTAATAATAATAATAATAATAATAATAATAATAATAATAATAATAATAATAATAATAATAATAATAGTTTATTTAACCACAACAAATGTACACGCAGACAAAAAGTCATGAAATACACGTCGTGTTACTCCCGTGGTTCTTCCAGTATCTACGGTGTACAATAAGTGACAGTATTTTATTTATTTTTAGCCCGACGGGAGAAACGTGATTTTGAGCATGTAAGATGTTGCGTGTAATCCCTGCAGCCGCTTCCCTTCAAAGGGAAAGAAGGGTGTTGCATTAAAACGACACTAGAACAGAACCAGAGGTGAGTCTGCTGGACCCCGCTGACCCGCAGCGTTATGGACTTCAGAACAGACGCTGCGATCCAGCGAGGACGCGTCTCTGCGCGAATTCACTCAAAGTGTTTCTCAAGCATTTACAAACACGACGGCAGTTTCGAAAAGGATCTGCACACACATCAGGCACAAAACAGCAACACACACAAGTCTAAAATCTGGCCGTATCCAAATCTGTTTTCACACCCGACCCACGTAATCCGCGGACGGTCTGGCGGTGTTTTGAACGGCCGGGAATGATGGGAAATCTGACGGCGACAGGCCCGACAGCTGTTACACGACTCTGTGCACATATGTCCAAAACCCAGCTTTAAAAAGGAGGTAAACGATTACGCAACGAGCAGAGAGAGAAACACGGAGGCACTTCTGCAGGGGGAGAAACGTTCCAGTTTGACACAAAGAAAGGTGAAAATAGTGTTTGAAATGACTGTCTTTTATTGGAGAGGAATATGTTGCTCATTTCTGCACACACTGAAGAAGCTATTACATGTAGATTGATTGTTTTCTTTATTTAATTATATTTGTTTAATGTATACACTATTTATATTTGCTGAAGTATTTCATTTCATATTTTATTACATGTTTTGCACCAAAGCAGATTCCTAGTATGAGTAACGGGGACAAAACGACGAGTGCATGCCCATCAGACGCAGTCATGCGCGCGGCTGCAGAGGCGCCGCGGCACGCTCCTCTGGCTGCTCTCCTTTATCCACTGAGATGAATGGAAAGGCCCGCGTCTCCACACCTGCTCCTCAGTCAGCGGTGATGAAGACGAGCTGCAGAGAGACGCTCACTTTCTGCAGCCGTTACATCATCATCATGAAGTGACCAAACCCCAGCCGGGCCCCCAGGAGCCGTTAGATAACACGAGAGAGGCTCTTCTGCTCCAGCTCTTTCTGCTCTGACTTTTCACAACGATTTCCTGCACGATTCACAAAAGCATTGCCCGTATGTTGCAGCTGCACTAACCCCGTCTCTCATCTAACGTGTAATAACTACGTGGGTCCAACGCAGGACGTAGTATTTCTCAAAGACGCTTGCAGCTTACACACGTCCTGCAACACACATGCTGCAGCTGCTCACTGTTTGTAAAAATAAATAAATAGTATAAATAGCATTTCAATAATGTACTTTCTATACCCTGCTTCATAAACAATACTGACATCCCTGTGCTCCTCCGAGTCTGTGAGGACAGCGCGAGGACAGACAGGGAGGCTGCTTCACTTCATAGAGGAAATGGCGCTCACTATTAACAACACAGGAGCTAAAAGGCTTAATAACCTTCATTACGTGTTCGAGAAAGAACATAAGAAAGTTTGACAACGATGAGGCTGTTAAACGGGCAGCGGATCCGCTGTGTGTAGAAAGAAAGAGAGAGAGAGAGAGAGAGAGAGAGAGAGAGGAGAGAGAGAGAGAGAGAGAGAGAGAGAGAGAGAGAGAGAGAGAGAGAGAGAGAGAGAGAGAGAGAGAGAGAGAGAGAGAGAGAGAGAGAGAGATGCGGTCCGCGGGGCTCGGCCTCGCCTCCTGTCCTCACAACTCTTATTAATCCCGGTACCGGACAATTTTTATTGACAAGCAGAACCGAAACTAACATTTCTAAACGAACAATGGCAGACACGTACCATTTGTGAATGAGTTCTGCCTTTTGTAAACTGAATGTATCAATAATTTGTCAATAAATCAGGGTGAAAAAAGTCACTTGTCCGCCGGACAAGTGAATTGAAAGATCTACTTGTCCGATATTGTAAATAACACGTCCCGGACGGTGGGGCGTGTACTTTTTCGCACACTGAAAAACGCCTCTGAAATTGTAAAATCCCTACGTTTTTTTTCACCATTCATTCCGATGGCTGCGTCTACGTCACGTGATCTGCAACTTTCTCCCTGCGGAAAAAAAAATGCGCCGAACTTCGTTTTATTTTGGTGTAAAATATGAGTTGTTATGTCAGATTATGTGTGCAGTGGATGTACATGATCTTTAGGTTGCTAGTTATTACGAAGATTACTTCAGGAAATTGCGTCCAACGTTTTCATTGTTAGCAAGGTGGTTGCTAGGGACGCTGCTATCGATATTATTTCTGTTATGTTGTGTAACTGTTTAATGGTGTTATCTTTATTGCTACCCCCTTCCCCGTCAATGTATAGTGTTGGTCCACAGCGCAAACATATTAGTTTAACAAAATCCGCATCTAAAAATAGCCTACGTTATTTTCCCCTGTGCAATTCCAGTCTCACATCTCAGAGCACATCGTCATTAACAAATACCGGAAACATTTAAAACAAATAAAATAACACTTCATTCCTTGCTTTTCTCTTTGAAAGTCATCACATAACGGCATTGTAATACACGGTTCGGCTGCATTACATACTACATATCTGCCGCAGTTCTGTATTTATAGAGCCCTGATGAGAAGACAAACATGAGGAACTGAAAACGTGACGTGGATCATAAATATATCAGCCATTAAACAACATCTTACATTTCTTTTCACACAATACGTCTCCTTGCAGTATCAACACTAATTCGGCTCACATTTAGATTTGATCCAATCGGTAGATAGGCTGTATTTACACCATAAAGGTGCACACCTGATATAAAGAGACACCTGGTGGTTAAAGCATGTTATTGAATTTCATTATTTTTATTATTAGACATTAATAGGATCCCTTTAAAGTATATTCATTACTCGTTATTCTCTACTAATAGTTAATTAAAGACTGTATATAATGACTATTTTGCACATCCCGTTCAAGATTTCAAGATGTTCTAAGGTTTATTGACATATCATACAGGCCTACACAACTGTGGTGTAGTTCTGCACTGAATGAAAACTTGGGTTGCAGGTTCCTCAGTAGTGCATTACAAGACATCTATCAGTATGTGTGCATACCTCCAGCAATGTTAACTATGTTGAAGCACTTATTTTAACTGATATTATAATGTATTACACTCTTATAAGATGTATGCAGATAGAATAAGAAATGTGCAGCATACGACAGTTTAATGGTGGAGTGTTTTTGTAGAAATACACACACATCTGCGTTTCGGCACCAACTGCAGTTTTTTGGCCCGAAGCTTTATTGGAAGTCGTGTCGTTAACGCTGGCCGACCGATTAAACTCAATCAAGCGAGACGAGCGCTGTGATTGGCCGACGGGAGTCACGTGAACACACTCTGACACCAACAGCAGCTCCGCTCTGATTACTACACACACACACACACACACACACACACACACACACACACACACACTGGACATTTTGTCTATTTATATCCGGGGATGGTGAATATTATCACTGAGCAATCAAATCTGTGTGTTCATGCGAGAGTGACGCGGCGGCACGAGGAGGCGAACGTGAAGCTGCGGAAAATATTATAAAATAAAAAGATATGAAACGAGAGTTACGTGACGCAGTCGAGCCATCTCGTCTGTGCATAATGAAACAGGATTTTCCCATTTTAAAGGTCTAAAAATAGAAACTAAATTCAGTGAAGGGGGGAAAACACTGTGAGCCGTCGACCTTTCAACATTTCATTTTCTTTCATAACACAAAGGACAGCGACCAAAACAGCAAATACACACAACCTGCTGCTGTAGACACATCTTCATACACTTTACGACTCATGGGTGATGATCAGGGGCGAGCCGTCAGGGCCCTCTAGGGCCTCCGTCAGGGCCCTCTAGGGCCTCCGTCAGGGCCCTCTAGGGTCTTTGTCAGGGCCCTCTAGGGCCTCCGTCAGGGCCCTCTAGGGTCTCCGTCAGGGCCCTCTAGGGCCTCTGTGATATCTAAGATATTCTAAAAAATAATAAAAAATAATATTTGAAAACAATTAACCAAAATAACTTGATTTAATTGTATTTAAAATAACATTTCAAAATAAATAAATCCTTGGATTCTGCCTGTTCAGTTTCTGTTGGAATGTGAAGGGTTAAACGCCGTCTCTGTGAAGACGGGAGAGCTCGTTGGTCCCTCTCTACATTCACAGAGGGCCCGCTGTAGTTTTTATTTTTTTATTTTTTTATTTATAGAAGGACCATGCATACAAAAACATTCATCTCAGCAAAGAGAAGAGATGCCAGATTATAGCTAATAGCTCATTTCCACCTGTGGTCCTCAGACAGGTTCATAACAATCAATACACAAACAATAGCATGGCATCATCTCTGTCAGTCAAACCATTTTAAAGCCTGATTTAAGTTCAGGTTAAGAACATAACACTACACTTCAAATACACTTAAATACTATATCTACGATATAGTATGACGATACAGTTCAAATATATAAACTCACATCACAGTGTAATTAATGACTGGTTGCTTAATATCATTTTTTTTGCACCAAAGGAAAACGAGTTAAAGTCAGTTCAGGTTTTAGGTTCAACTGGAAGAGAGTCCGGTGCTCGATGGCCGTAACCCAACATGCTGACGGTCCAAAGGCCGCGCACCTCAGAGGAGGTCAGATCTGAACAGTTTGTATTTGGACAGTATTTTACAATGATGGCGTTTTAATGACTTTCTATCCATAGCGTTTAAGGCTTGGTAACTCAACGAGAGAGTGATGTCAAGTGACAGTACGATGGACCAATCATATCGTCCCTCTAAATGGGCGGGCTTTATGACAAGTTCCGCCCGCTGTGAGGTCTATGCAAGAGGCGCAGTGACGCGTCCTAAGACCCGGAAGTAAGCCGCTGGTTCCCTCGACAGAAAGGCTGTGTGTCATTGCATCCTGGAAACACAAATATAATGTATGTCTGTGTCTTTGACCTCAGCGCTGCTCGCCACCTGTGCCCTGTGTGCTACGAAGCCACCTGTGCCCTGTGTGCTACGAAGCCACCTGTGCCCTGTGTGCTACGAAGCCACCTGTGCCCTGTGTGCTACGAAGCCACCTGTGCCCTGTGTGCTACGAAGCCACCTGTGCCCTGTGTGCTACGAAGCCACCTGTGCCCTGTGTGCTACGAAGCCACCTGTGCCCTGTGTGCTACGAAGCCACCTGTGCCCTGTGTGCTACGAAGCCACCTGTGCCCAGTGTGCTACGAAGCCACCTGTGCCCCGTGTGCTACGAAGCCACCTGTGCCCAGTGTGCTACGAAGCCACCTGTGCCCCGTGTGCTACGAAGCCACCTGTGCCCAGTGTGCTACGAAGCCACCTGTGCCCCGTGTGCTACGAAGCCACCTGTGCCCCGTGTGCTACGAAGCCACCTGTGCCCCGTGTGCTACGAAGCCACCTGTGCCCCGTGTGCTACGAAGCCACCTGTGCCCCGTGTGCTACGAAGCCACCTGTGCCCCGTGTGCTACGAAGCCACCTGTGCCCTGTGTGCTACGAAGCCACCTGTGCCCAGTGTGCTACGAAGCCACCTGTGCCCTGTGTGCTACGAAGCCACCTGTGCCCAGTGTGCTACGAAGCCACCTGTGCCCAGTGTGCTACGAAGCCAGTTCAGCAGACCCTGATATGTTTGAGTAACAAACGAACCAACAAACGAGATCTCGCTGAGCGGTCCCACGACGCTGGTGATCAACTCGGTGAATCAAGCAGGGCTTCTCTCCAGCTGAGAGCGAGGTCACGGGAAGGGGCGGGGCTAGCTACATTTGACCAATCACAAACAGGGACCAGTGTAGCCTACTGACAGCCTCCACCCCTCCCATCCCTCCATCACTCCATCCCTCCATCCCTCCATCCTCCCATCCCCCCATCCCCCCATCCCTCCATCCTCCCATCCCCCCATCCCTCCATCCCTCCATCCCTCCCTCCATCCCTCCCATCACTCCCATCCCTCCATCCCTCCCATCTCTCCATCACTCCCATCCCTCCCATCTCTCCATCACTCCCATCCCTCCCATCACTCCCATCCCTCCATCCCTCCATCCCTCCATCCCTCCCATCACTCCCATCCCTCCATCCCTCCATCCCACCATCCCTACATCCCTCCCATCCCTCCCATCACTCCATCCCTCCATCCCTCCATCCCTCCCATCACTCCCATCCCTCCATCCCTCCCATCCCTCCATCCCTCCATCCCTCCCATCACTCCCATCCCTCCATCCCTCCCATCCCTCCCATCCCTCCATCACTCCCATCCCTCCATCCCTCCCATCACTCCCATCCCTCCCTCCCATCCCTCCATCCCTCCATCCCTCCCATCACTCCCATCCCTCCATCCCTCCATCCCACCATCCCTCCATCCCTCCATCACTCCATCACTCCCATCTCTCCATCACTCCCATCCCTCCATCCCTCCCATCTCTCCATCACTCCCATCCCTCCATCCCTCCCATCCCTCCCATCTCTCCATCACTCCCATCCCTCCCATCACTCCCATCCCTCCATCCCTCCATCCCTCCCATCCCTCCCATCCCTCCATCACTCCCATCCCTCCATCCCTCCCATCACTCCATCAACGTGTCGTTGCTCTGATGTGTGAGGACAATACAGATATATTATATTCTATATTAGACACATAGAGCTTTAAACGTCCATGACTTCAACATATACTCCAGGAGACGAGCCACTAGCTGCACCTATACCGAGGTATAAAAGTCACGGCTCGTCACTGGTGATGAACGAGGCTCAAACATCATCAAGCTGCAGGTTATTAGATGCAAGACGATCAAACAGAGAGAAAATAGAACCAGGAAGAGACGCAGCGCATCCAAGCATCATCACCAGGTAGAAGGTACACGTTTCACTAGGGACAAAGTAGGGCCAGCAAGCAGCCGACAAACAATCCTAATTATTTTATCATGATATACACCTGAACATCAGCAGGAGAGGACTCTTTAAAGTAGAGACACTACATACTGATATACACCTGAACATCAGCAGGAGAGGACTCTTTAAAGTAGAGACACTACATACTGATATACACCTGAACATCAGCAGGGGAGGACTCTTTAAAGTAGAGACACTACATACTGATATACACCTGAACATCAGCAGGAGAGGACTCTTTAAAGTAGAGACACTACACACTGATATACACCTGAACATCAGCAGGAGAGGACTCTTTAAAGTAGAGACACTACATACTGATATACACCTGAACATCAGCAGGAGAGGACTCTTTAAAGTAGAGACACTACATACTGATATACACCTGAACATCAGCTGGAGAGGACTCTTTAAAGTAGAGACACTACACACTGATATACACCTGAACATCAGCAGGATAGGACTATTTAAAGTAGAGACACTACATACTGATATACACCTGAACATCAGCAGGAGAGGACTCTTTAAAGTAGAGACACTACATACTGATCTACACCTGAACATCAGCAGGATAGGACTCTTTAAAGTAGAGACACTACATACTGATATACACCTGAACATCAGCAGGAGAGGACTCTTTAAAGTAGAGACACTACATACTGATCTACACCTGAACATCAGCAGGATAGGACTCTTTAAAGTAGAGACACGACATACTGATATACACCTGAACACCAGCTGGAGAGGACTCTTTAAAGTAGAGACACTACATACTGATATACACCTGAACATCAGCAGGAGAGGACTCTTTAAAGTAGAGACACTACATACTGATATACACCTGAACATCAACAGAGAGGACTCTTTAAAGTAGAGACACTACACACTGATATACACCTGAACACCAGCTGGAGAGGACTCTTTAAAGTAGAGACACTACATACTGATATACACCTGAACACCAGCTGGAGAGGACTCTTTAAAGTAGAGACACTACATACTGATATACACCTGAACATCAGCAGGAGAGGACTCTTTAAAGTAGAGACACTACATACTGATATACACCTGAACACCAGCTGGAGAGGACTCTTTAAAGTAGAGACACTACATACTGATATACACCTGAACACCAGCTGGAGAGGACTCTTTAAAGTAGAGACACTACATACTGATATACACCTGAACATCAGCAGAGGACTCTTTAAAGTAGAGACACTACACACTGATATACACCTGAACATCAGCTGGAGAGGACTCTTTAAAGTAGAGACACTACACACTGATATACACATGAACATCAGCAGAGAGGACTCTTTAAAGTAGAGACACTACATACTGATATACACCTGAACACCAGCTGGAGAGGACTCTTTAAAGTAGAGACGCTACACACTGATATACACCTGAACACCAGCTGGAGAGGACTCTTTAAAGTAGAGACACTACATACTGATATACACCTGAACATCAGCTGGAGAGGACTCTTTAAAGTAGAGACACTACACACTGATATACACCTGAACATCAGCAGAGAGGAGTCTTTAAAGTAGAGACACTACACACTGATATACACCTGAACATCAGCTGGAGAGGACTCTTTAAAGTAGAGACACTACATACTGATATACATCTGAACATCATCAGGAGAGGACTCTTTAAAGTAGAGACACTACATACTGATATACACCTGAACATCAGCAGGAGAGGACTCTTTAAAGTAGAGACGCTACACACTGATATACACCTGAACACCAGCTGGAGAGGACTCTTTAAAGTAGAGACACTACACACTGATATACACCTGAACATCAGAGGAGAGGACTCTTTAAAGTGACCCCTGTTGAATGTGATTAAGAGAGCAGATTAAATGAGACTGCAGCAGCTTCTTTCCTCTAATTATTCTAGGGGACATGTTGGAGAGGCGAGACGTTTGACGCTCACGAGGACGGACGGCGAGCTGGAAAAGATCCGCCTCAGTTTGACCTTTGCTTGACGTGAATCATTACACATCGAGTCCTCTCTCTGAACCAGGAGGGACGGCGGAGACCCCGAGGCCTCCAGGGGCCACAGGGACCGCGTCCGTCATCCAGCAAAGTGTTCGGCAGAGGAGGGAGAAGGGATATTATCATTGTAAATATTGTTATTGTTTATTTATTAATATTATTGTTATTTATTTATTTAATTATTTGTTCAATTATTTGTACAGTTTATTTTTATATTATATTGTGTTTCATTTTCTTATTAATTCATACCATATTTTAGTTTTTTATAAAAAAGATTTGTCATGTAAAATGTTTAATATTGTAATTATACTTATATTTAGGTTCATTTTTATTATAATTTCTATCCTTTTTATGATATTAGGCTTAATAACAGTCTTAGGAACAGAACATCTCATGTTTCATAATTACATATGTTGTAGAGTGTTAGAATATATCCGGACCTTAACACCAAGAAAATTGTGCTAAAAAAAGTGTTGTTTAAAATCACAACTCTCATAAAATGTCGCGTCCTGCCTGCATAAATAAATCTGCTTTAATTGTATTTTGTAAAACCTTTTCCTCACATGCTCGTTCAGACCAACATGTTCTTCTTTTCTGCCCACTGCAGTGCATTTTTTTTATGTATGCCCACGTATTATTTAACATGATCGCTGACCTCTGATCTGTCAGACGGTTCGCAGGCGGCACGGCTGACACATTTCTGTAGAGCGAAGCCACGCTGCATTATGGGAATTCGGTTTACATGATACTTCACCCATAAGAAACCCCCATGTGGCCTGCCGTGTGAAGCTCCATTTGGGCACAAACAATGCAGGACGTTTGCATGTAAAGAAAGAATGTGATTGATTTGTAAATAAGAGCTCCAATCAGCATGCCTTACCAGGCTAGTACTTAGCACTTAGCAACTAGCAGTTAAAATACATCTATTAGCACATGTATTATACCAACACAATAACAAAGCGGTCTCAGGACCTTCCCCAAATCTGGCCATTCGTCTCGACATGGAGCACAGGGGAAGACTAGACTAAATACACAGGGTAATCACAGAACAAGACACAGCTGGGCAGGGGAGGAGAAACACAAGGACAACAGGTGAACACAATCGGGTAATCAGGGAGGGAAACAGACAGAAAGCAGACAGGCAGGAAACGGGGGTGAACACTTTACACAATAAATCAGGAAACCCAAAGACAAGAAAAACACCAACACAGACAAAACTACAAACGTGACATAACATGAGAATTGTGACAGCCTGTGTCATGGAGAATACAGTCGCTGCTTTATTTATGTCTATAGGCCATTGTTGTGAGCGTGGACGGTCGGAGCATATACAACGTTAGCTTAGCCAAGCTACATTTAGAAAACATGCATTTTAAAAGGTGTTTCTCTGCCGTCTGTCTGCAGACTCAAAGCATTAATTCATGGTTTTTACTAACCGGTATCAGTGTGTTGTTACTTCATCATTTAGAAACGTGTATTACAATTAAATCACGGTCAAATATGTTCATCTTGTTGTAGTTGCCAACGATTCTCTCTCTAGTTTAGCATACTCAGCCCGGTTGTTGGCCCGGAAAGAACCTCCATTTTGGAGAACAAGTCTCTAGTCTGAGAACAAGTCAGCAATTAAGACAATGACAAAAAGCTAATGTTACTAAAGCTAAAGGAGGCTAATGTTGGGCTATAAAGGAGCTACAGCACGGTCACATGACTTCACGTCACCACCGCTAAGCTAAAGGTGGCTAATGTTGGGCTATAAAGGAACTACAGCACGGTCACATGACTTCACGTCACCACCGCTAAGCTAGAGGAGGCTAATGTTGGGCTATAAAGGAACTACAGCATGGTCACATGACTTCACGTCACCACCGCTAAGCTAAAGGTGGCTAATGTTGGGCTATAAAGGAACTACAGCACGGTCACATGACTTCACGTCACCACCGCTAAGCTAAAGGAGGCTAATGTTGGGCTATAAAGGAACTACAGCACGGTCACATGACTTCACGTCACCACCGCTAAGCTAGAGGAGGCTAATGTTGGGCTATAAAGGAACTACAGCACGGTCACATGACTTCACGTCACCACCGCGAAGCTAAAGGAGGCTAATGTTGGGCTATAAAGGAGCTACAGCACGGTCACATGACTTCACGTCACCACCGCTAAGCTAAAGGTGGCTAATGTTGGGCTATAAAGGAACTACAGCACGGTCACATGACTTCACGTCACCACCGCTAAGCTAAAGGAGGCTAATGTTGGGCTATAAAGGAACTACAGCACGGTCACATGACTTCACGTCACCACCGCTAAGCTAAAGGAGGCTAATGTTGGGCTATAAAGGAACTACAGCACGGTCACATGACTTCACGTCACCACCGCTAAGCTAAAGGAGGCTAATGTTGGGCTATAAAGGAACTACAGCACGGTCACATGACTTCACGTCACCACCGCTAAGCTAAAGGTGGCTAATGTTGGGCTATAAAGGAACTACAGCACGGTCACATGACTTCACGTCACCACCGCTAAGCTAAAGGAGGCTAATGTTGGGCTATAAAGGAACTACAGCACGGTCACATGACTTCACGTCACCACCGCTAAGCTAGAGGAGGCTAATGTTGGGCTATAAAGGAACTACAGCACGGTCACATGACTTCACGTCACCACCGCTAAGCTAAAGGAGGCTAATGTTGGGCTATAAAGGAACTACAGCATGGTCACATGACTTCACGTCACCACCGCTAAGCTAAAGGTGGCTAATGTTGGGCTATAAAGGAACTACAGCATGGTCACATGACTTCACGTCACCACCGCTAAGCTAGAGGAGGCTAATGTTGGGCTATAAAGGAACTACAGCACGGTCACATGACTTCACGTCACCACCGCTAAGCTAGAGGAGGCTAATGTTGGGCTATAAAGGAACTACAGCACGGTCACATGACTTCACGTCACCATCGCTAAGCTAAAGGAGGCTAATGTTGGGCTATAAAGGAACTACAGCACGGTCACATGACTTCACGTCACCACCGCTAAGCTAAAGGAGGCTAATGTTGGGCTATAAAGGAACTACAGCACGGTCACATGACGTCTCTTCAGCTTGTGTTCATCACAGATCTTATTTCACGTTAACAACCAAAAACACAGTCAGAAAACCATTGACCTCCAGACCAGCGGACAGGCAGCATAAACTCGTCCCTGCAGCTCTCTAATGGGGTTTGTTTCATGTGTTCAGTTCAATGTACAAGAGACAGTGTTCTGTGTGTGACACAGTCTCCCTGATCCCCACAGGTACTCGTCGGGGAAACACGAGGAAAGTCAGGGACATCTTGGGGGGAATACTTTAAAAACAACCGTTGCTTTGAAACGATGAAACCAGGGTTTGAAGCGTTGCTGTAAAGTATGTAAGGCATCCTATATGTGCAGCGTTGGTTAAGAACAGAGATGTGAAAGTGGAGGAGGACGTGTTGAAAGCCCTATTAGAGCCGACCTGCGCTGCGTTGGACCAGGAGAGTCCGTCCATCACGTCCTCCGCAGAGTGTACATGCATTTCATGAACTCACGCTCCGCACTATGCTTTCCATTTGAAACATAACTGCTCTTCTCCGAGGGCTAAACTATTAGCTTACGTAAGTCTCGCATTTCCATGTCACAGACCTCGAGCCAGCTGAGCATCGCGGAGGAAAACCTTTCATTATCTCTCGCCGATGAGGCAATCATTTTCTATTTGCTCCAGTTAATGACCCGGTGCCGCCCAGACTCAGAATAACCCACGGAGAGACTTCACTTCGTGGTGTTTCAGTGAACGCTCGATCTCTAATCTGAGTTTAGTAGCTGAAGCTCGGCCGCCTGAAAGCAGCTGTTTGCAGTCATCATCATCATCATCATCATCATCATCATCATCATCATCATCATCATCATCATCATCATCATCATCATCATCATCGTGAGTGACAGGACATGTAATGAATCAGACTTTAGTTCCTCCTGGAGTAAATCCACCAGCTACCCTGCAGTCTACAAAGTACTTCAGACTAGCTGCACCTCCACCAGCTACCCTGCAGTCTACAAAGTACTTCAGACTAGCTGCACCTCCACCAGCTACCCTGCAGTCTACAAAGTACTTCAGACTAGCTGCACCTCCACCAGCTACCCTGCAGTCTACAAAGTACTTCAGACTAGCTGCACCTCCACCAGCTACCCTGCAGTCTACAAAGTACTTCAGACTAGCTGCACCTCCACCAGCTACCCTGCAGTCTACCAAGTACTTCAGACTAGCTGCTCCTCCACCAGCTACCCTGCAGTCTACAAAGTACTTCAGACTAGCTGCTCCTCCACCAGCTACCCTGCAGTCTACAAAGTACTTCAGACTAGCTGCACCTCCACCAGCTACCCTGCAGTCTACAAAGTACTTCAGACTAGCTGCACCTCCACCAGCTACCCTGCAGTCTACAAAGTACTTCAGACTAGCTGCTCCTCCACCAGCTACCCTGCAGTCTACAAAGTACTTCAGACTAGCTGCACCTCCACCAGTTACCCTGCAGTCTACAAAGTACTTCAGACTAGCTGCTCCTCCACCAGCTACCCTGCAGTCTACAAAGTACTTCAGACTAGCTGCTCCTCCACCAGCTACCCTGCAGTCTACAAAGTACTTCAGACTAGCTGCTCCTCCACCAGCTACCCTGCAGTCTACAAAGTACTTCAGACTAGCTGCTCCTCCACCAGCTACCCTGCAGTCTACAAAGTACTTCAGACTAGCTGCTCCTCCACCAGCTACCCTGCAGTCTACAAAGTACTTCAGACTAGCTGCTCCTCCACCAGCTACCCTGCAGTCTACAAAGTACTTCAGACTAGCTGCACCTCCACCAGCTACCCTGCAGTCTACAAAGTACTTCAGACTAGCTGCTCCTCCACCAGCTACCCTGCAGTCTACAAAGTACTTCAGACTAGCTGCTCCTTCACCAGCTACCCTGCAGTCTACAAAGTACTTCAGACTAGCTGCTCCTCCACCAGCTACCCTGCAGTCTACAAAGTACTTCAGACTAGCTGCTCCTCCACCAGCTACCCTGCAGCCTACAAAGTACTTCAGACTAGCTGCTCCTCCACCAGCTACCCTGCAGCCTACAAAGTACTTCAGACTAGCTGCACCTTCACCAGCTACCCTGCAGTCTACAAAGTACTTCAGACTAGCTGCACCTCCACCAGCGTTGAGAACACTTTCATGATCAATCATTATAAACATATCATATATATTATTCTGAAATGGACCAATCTGCACAACGACTACTTTCACTGTCTTTACTATATTTAGATGAGAATACTTTCTACTTTCACTTGAGGAACATTTTGAATACTTTTACTGTGACAGAGTATTCCTACACTCTGGTACTTCTACTTTCACTCAAGTACAAGATCTGAGTACTTCTACTTTCACTCAAGTACAAGATCTGAGTACTTCTACTTTGACTAAAGTACACGATGTGAGTACTTCTCCTTTGACTCAAGTACACGATGTGAGTACTTCTCCTTTGACTCAAGTACACGATGTGAGTACTTCTTCTTTGACTCAAGTACACGATGTGAGTACTTCTCCTTTGACTCAAGTACACGATGTGAGTACTTCTCCTTTGACTCAAGTACACGATGTGAGTACTTCTCCTTTGACTCAAGTACACGATGTGAGTACTTCTACTTTGACTCAAGTACACGGTGTGAGTACTTCTCCACCTCTTCTTATTTCCACCTGGTTGTATTTCATCACATCGTGTTCTGAACACCGTTGTCCCTCTTCCTGGATACTGAGTGTGTTTTTGGACGTTGAACACTCCTGATACGTGCAGGTCATGTGACGTGCGGTCGCCTCAGGTAAGGTCACGTGAGTCCTGAGCTGTGTGCCCTGATGACTGAGCAGAGTCTGAGAGGAGGAGGATCTGCAGACCACCTCCTCGGTGAGCAGAACCACGTTGTGGTCCCGCTCTGCCGGTCCGCTGCCGGCCATCAGAGCGCTCGAGGCTCTGAGTCTCATTGGACAGCTAGTTGCTACCTGCCGGGCAGAAACACGCCTTCTGTCTTTGTTTCCATATGTATTACGGTCAGAGTATTCACACGAGGAAAGGGAATTAGTATAATACACTAATTCACCACAGATGAGTATCGTGAATATAAAAACTCAGATTTATAGTTAGAGAAAGACGCATTTTAGAAGTGTGTACTTATAAGTACTCTTCACAGGTTTGGAGCTACAGTTTCTAACATTCAAAGAAGCAATTATAAATTTAAATACACTGTGTTCTGTAAAGTCCAAATACTATCTCTGCTCCGGACAGCGCGCTTTTGGAAATGCTGCAAGTTTGATGCATCCGGCTTAAATAACGAGCAGTCAGTAATAAGACTACATTTCCCAGCAGCTAAATACAACAGAACTACATCATCATAATAATAATAATAATAGATGTATTTTGTTAGCGCTTTCACAGGTGCTCGAAGAAGCTTTACAGATATAGTGAAAAGAACAACAAATACATATTTAGTTAAAGTGCAACACATGCAAACTAACATTCAGCCAGTTCTCTGAACAGGACAACGTGTAAATGCTGCAGGACAGGTCATGACACAGCGTGAATCAAGCCCTATTCTAGATCAGTGCTTCTCAAAGTGTGGTCCGCGGACCACTGGTGGTCCGTGAGCGCCCCCTAGTGGTCCGTGAGTATATTGGTAAAATTTCACATTTGAAATAAATAAATGAATTTAAGTTTTCTGCACTCTCGCGGGAATATCTCCGCAATGGAGCGAGCTTAACTTTCATTTTCAATTCCATGATATAGCCCAGGGCAACACCTTCGTCACACATGTTGCCACCTGTTTGTACCACTTTCAGGCAATTTGTAATCATTTCTAGAAAAACGATGTGATTTTGGATATTTGTGGAGTTACGTGGTCCGCGAGTGTTTTCTTATTGGTGAAGTCCTTGGTGTGAAGCACTGCTCTAGACGACGCTGTGGAACGGTGACATTCAGAACAGGCGTCTCAATTTGGGTTTTTATCAAAGTTACATTTCCAAACCCTTCACGTGGAGACAAAAGTGGTCTCAAGTCTAAATGCCCGCACGCTGGGGATCAGCATTAGGACTCAAAGTTTGAATCATCACAATACTGCTGACAAAAACACACGGTTTGAAATAAATACGTTTGTTTGCTCGTCAATGAGCTCACGCTGAAAGTAGGAAACTGAAATCAGTCAGGGGTTAACGTGTCCTCACACGGGACACCCACAGTGTGTTTATTAGTGAAAGTTACGTCTTTCGTCACTTTGTAGACACGGTCAGACTTGCTCTAAACACGTATTACTAACATGTCGTGAAAAGACAACTGAAAATCAAAAGCAGTCAAACGTTGCTGATTGGAGACCGTGGAGTAGCACCCGACCCGCAGTATATAATACAACTCTGTGTTCTTTACAACGATGACGAGAGACAACAGTGAACGGACTAACGGGCGATCTTTGCCAACACATCCAGCTCCGGCTGAGGAGCAGCCTGAACTCTGATCAGTGATTCTGATTCGATTAAGCTGGTCTGGACTCACATCCAATCTGATAACTCTGCAGATAACACTTAAGACCTCAAGTGCCTGCAGTGTGTCCGACGGGACTCTCACGAGATGAAGCTCTAATGGGCGATGTTGGAACCGATGTTCGGAAACATTTCAAGCTCTAGAACATCCGGCCAAAAGACCAGCCGGTGCCTTCAACCCGGCGAGCCACGAGGCGTGAAGCCTTCAGAAACACTGGTTCTGACGCCGTGACGTCCACATTCACAACGTGGATCAGGTCTTTCCAAAGGCCTCAAACCTCCATCGTGTGTATGTGACAGATTGCTACCCTTCACTGTCGACATGTACATCGTTTTATTTTCACATTGTCACGGTTGAACTTGCTGCCGTGACGATTTGGGATCAATGAAGTCTATCGTCTCTTCTCTCATTGAGACGTCCTGGAAAGAAGAACCAGGACGAGCTCAGCAGCCTCTTCGCTGCAGCTGAGGACCGTGTGTTTGTGTGTGTGTGTGTGTGTGTGTGTGTGTGTGTGTGTGTGTGTGTGTGTGTGTGTGTGTGTGTGTGTGTTATGTAACTTCCTCGTTGCATTGTCTCTCCTGCTCGCAGCGTGTTCCAGCCGAGCGAGGGTTAGCAGTCAGAGAGAAGCTCGCGCTAATCACCTCGCCCTCAGAAAGCGCTCGACAGCCTCCGAGTTCGACCACCGGTATTAAAGCCTCAGATATCTGTCTCCAGCCGAAGCGCCAAATAATATTTAACGTTTTAATATCCCTAATCACCGTGTGTGTGTGTGTGTGTGTGTGTGTGTGTGTGTGTGTGTGTGTGTGTGTGTGTGCGTGTGTGTGTGTGTGTGTGTGTGTGTGATTAGTCGTGCTCCAGCAACTTCTCCTCCGTACTTCTTGTGTGTCACGCAAGGCATTAGACGCCCCCGGATTAAATGCATCTATGCGGTAAAAATAGAAGCATGATAATGCATCACATGTAAATACTGTACTTTTAAAGTGAGTGCTTATTTTTACGACCACGTCGAGTTTAGCGCGCGCTCCGGATTAGTCGTGGAGACGTTCTCCTCCTCTCTGGGGAATGAGATGTCGATCACTCTGACAGCCGTGACGGGATGTTTCTCAGCTTGCAACGCTTTTTAATCTTTCTCCAAGTTGTTGAGGACACGGCTCAAAGTCCGTCCGCCCTATCAGGACGGACCGCGGAGGATGGGAACATGTATTTTTGGAAAGTAAATCTGAACGGCAACTTTCTTGCAAGTCTGTGACGTGCTGACATGTTGGTAAACGAGAAGGGCAATGTCTGTTTCGGGATCTGCTCGAAGATGAGAAGCCTTTGACCTGGACCGTTGATGCCGAGCTGCATTCAAGTCAGACCCGTCTCTCTTATAGTAATCCTGCCTGACGACACATCACCCCCTCGCTGGAGCTGAGAGAGAACCAATCAGAGGATGAATTTCAGACATCGTCTTCATGTGAAAGTGGTGACAAACTTTGCTGAGATGAACGTACTGCAGGTCAGTTCAAGTGTTGGAAGAAGAACTCAGATCCTTCACTGAACCAAAAGTACAAATACCACGGTCTCAAAGTACCCACATGTCAACGTCCTGAGGATTAGCAACAAAGTAAAGACCAAAAACTGATTCTGCACAATGGCCGATTTCAGAATCATTTAGAGTACAGAAATATGATCAGATAAATCTCCTTCAAGTATCAGAAGTACACGTCCTCGTCATGCAGAATGGATCTTTGTGCAGAAATATATTACTATGGTTATTACGTTATCCTTTAAAAACTAAAACATGTGTTTGTTGACCAACCTTAGCCAAATGGAGCTCAGCGCAGGTTCAACCAGGAAGACCGTCTTTACTCATTCACGTCAAGCTAAGCCCCTCCCCTTCAGACCGACCCCAACTATCCATTCACCACCACCAGGGTCAAGCTAAGCCCCTCCCCTTCAGACCGAACCCAACTATCCATTCACCACCACCAGGGTCAAGCTAAGCCCCTCCCCTTCAGACCGACCCCAACCATCCATTCACCACCGCCAGGGTCAAGCTAAGCCCCTCCCCTTCAGACCGACCCCCACCATCCATTCACCACCACCAGGGTCTAGACCCCGGGGGGTTTCATCGGGTCGGTTCTCCCCTCCTGAATGATACTCCCGCATAACGGGGCCTAATCGCCAAAACTCCATTTCATTCACTCGTGTATTCCTGTAAATAAATCTGTGTTCTTTCATCAACACCGTCTCTGCTGATTGAACTGAAATACTGTGTAGATTAGTACTATCCTAACACATCACACCACATCAGCATATCAGGTGTTTTTATACACAAAGTAACTGAATATCTGTCTATGTAGAGGAATAGAAGTATATGTAGTACAATACATATAATAAGTACAATACTTGAGTCCTACATTACTGACTGACCAACATGTGCAGAAAAAAGCAAGCAAAGGTTAAATGAACTACTATTACAGTTAGGTTCCCAGTCTGTCTCCGAGGTGCAAAGCCCTCATTTCAACAAAGTCAAAAGGTAGTCGTAAAGGTAGCACACACACACACACACACACACACACACACACACACACACACACTCAAAATGGCTACAAATAAATATAGTCAATAGTCAAAAATAAGATGTAAAATATAGCAAAAAGTCACAAAATGTCAGAAGAAAATGTCAAATGTAAAAAAAGTCCCACAAAATATCTAAAAGAATCAAAATTAGGTCTAAAGAAAGATAACTGTGTTATATATATATATATATATGTTCAGATATATATTTAAGACATGGTTACAACGTGCACCCAAGCACGTGCACTCCGCTCTGCATCAGCCAATCGGCTCGCTGCACCCTCGCTGCGAGGGGGACCCAAGTTCCCATCAGCAGGAACACGTGGGTTTGCTGTCCTGGCTCCAAGATGGTGGAATGAGCTCCCATTGACATCAGGACAGCAGAAAGCTCACACACCTTCCAGACTGAAGCTCATCTCTCTCGACTCGATGGAACTACTAACTAAGCACTTATATACTAACTAAGCACTTATATACTAACTAAGCACTTATATACTAACAAAGCACTTATATACTAACAAAGCACTTATATACTAATGAAGCACTACTAACAAAGCACTTATATACTAACAAAGCACTTATATACTAACAAAGCTCTTATATACTAACAAAGCACTACTAACAAAGCACTTATATACTAACAAAGCTCTTATATACAAACAAAGCTCTTATATACTAACAAAGCTCTTATATACAAACAAAGCTCTTATATACTAACAAAGCACTTATATACTAACAAAGCACTTATATACTAACAAAGCTCTTATATACAAACAAAGCTCTTATATACTAACAAAGCACTTATATACTAACAAAGCACTTATATACTAACAAAGCTCTTATATACAAACAAAGCTCTTATATACTAACAAAGCTCTTATATACAAACAAAGCTCTTATATACTAACAAAGCACTTATATACTAACAAAGCTCTTATATACTAACAAAGCACTACTAACAAAGCACTTATATACTAACAAAGCTCTTATATACAAACAAAGCTCTTATATACTAACAAAGCTCTTATATACAAACAAAGCTCTTATATACTAACAAAGCACTTATATACTAACAAAGCACTTATATACTAACAAAGCACTTATATACTAACAAAGCTCTTATATACTAACAAAGCTCTTATATACTAACAAAGCACTACTAACAAAGCACTTATATACTAACAAAGCTCTTATATACAAACAAAGCTCTTATATACTAACAAAGCTCTTATATACAAACAAAGCTCTTATATACTAACAAAGCACTTATATACTAACAAAGCACTTATATACTAACAAAGCACTTATATACTAACAAAGCTCTTATATACTAACAAAGCTCTTATATACTAACAAAGCTCTTATATACAAACAAAGCTCTTATATACTAACAAAGCACTTATATACTAACAAAGCACTTATATACTAACAAAGCTCTTATATACTAACAAAGCACTTATATACTAACAAAGCACTTATATACTAACAAAGCTCTTATATACTAACAAAGCACTTATATACTAACAAAGCTCTTATATACTAACAAAGCACTTATATACTAACAAAGAACTGGCTGACCTAAAGCCAGCTGAGTAGCACTTGAAATGCTTGGCTCTATGAAACCTGATGTACTTTATGATTCTGTTTTCTTCAAGGTTGTGTTTTGTTGGTCGAACGCACTAATTGTATCTTTGGATAGCCTCAGCTAAATGCGATGTGATGTAATTAAGAAGTACAATTTAAGACAAGCTTGTTTTTGAATTAGCTGAGGCCCAATTCAAAAAGTGCTCTACTAATCTACTCAGTGTTGAGGTTTTCAGAAACGTCCTGTTTCCTGTTTTTTGAGAGAGAGTGAGAACCACATTACACACACACACACACACACACACACACACACACACACACTCAATTTCACCAATGTATCCAAGCGTCCTTCGATGAACATCACCAGGCTGAACCATGTGTGTTTGACATGACCAGAATAAATTGGTGGAATTGGATCTACTTCTTTCTGAACATCTGTGTGTGTGTGTGTGTTTGTGTGTGTGTGTGTGTGTGTGTTTGTGTGTGTGTGTGTGCGTGTGTGCGTACGTGCGCATGTGTGTGCGCACGTGTGTGTGTGTGTGTGTGTGTGTGTGTGTGTGTGTGTGTGTGTATGTGAATGTGTGTGTGTGTGTGTGTGTGTGTGTGTGTGTGTGTGTGTGTGTGTGTGTGTGTGTGTGTGTGTGTGTGTGTGTGTGTGTGTGTGTGTGTGTGTGATGCTCTGCCTTCGTGCTGAGAACCTGCTTCACTGAAACCCGACATGTTGGAGATCCATTCGTCTCTGAAACACTTATAAACCTTGACTTCACGAAACTCTGATCCAACTGTTGAACTGAGAAAGCAGAGAAAGCACTTTAATACCAGAGCGGAGTGCCGGAAGCTGGACCTTATTTCTAGCCCAAGATATTTGATATTAAAAGCTCAAACAAATATCTAAAACATAAATAACAACAGATATGTTCAACAGAAAAACACACACCTCTAGAAACTATGCAAAGTCAGAGACTACAAAGACAAGTCAAAGTTCACCTTTCTGTTATTCTGTCTCGACCTGAAAGACAGAAAGAAATACTTCCTCACACCCTGATTAGCAGAAGAACTCTTTGAATGGCCGACACGTGGTTGGTAATCTGTACTTGATCAAATACAGACATTGTCAGATTTTGCATAAATAAAAAAATGTATGACCTCCAGAATTACTTCAAGTTACTCAAGTTGACCTCTGGGATCAACAATCAAGACTAAATCAAACCTGAAAGGGAAGGAAAGTAAGAGGAAGATGTTTGTTCTTATTAAAGTCATTGTTCAGACATCGGATCCTGTCTGTAAATACCTTTAAAATAAGTATAACTTAACAATTGTAATCTTTAAGCACCTTGTATGAAAGCGTTGCACGACAAAAGCAATAAAACTGAACAAAGTTCAAATCAATATGCGTTGATTTCTACTTCCAAAGTATGTTTGACCTCTACCCAAGAATCAATGTTTGTTTTTCTGTTTGTCAACAGGGTTACACCAACAATACCTGTACTTTCTACTTCTCTCATGTTGAACTCAAATACCTGTACTTTCTACTTCTCTCATGTTGAACTCAAATACCTGTACTTTCTACTTCTCACATGTTGAACTCAAATACCTGTACTTTCTACTTCTCTCATGTTGAACTCAAATACCTGTACTTTCTACTTCTCTCATGTTGAACTCAAATACCTGTACTTTCTACTTCTCTCATGTTGAACTCAAATACCTGTACTTTCTACTTCTCTCATGTTGAACTCAAATACCTGTACTTTCTACTTCTCACATGTTGAACTCAAATACCTGTACTTTCTACTTCTTACATGTTGAACTCAAATACCTGTACTTTCTACTTCTTACATGTTGAACTCAAATACCTGTACTTTCTACTTCTTACATGTTGAACTCAAATACCTGTACTTTCTACTTCTCTCATGTTGAACTCAAATACCTGTAATTTCTACTTCTCACATGTTGAACTCAAATACCTGTACTTTCTACTTCTCTCATGTTGAACCCAAATACCTGTACTTTCTACTTCTCTCATGTTGAACTCAAATACCTGTACTTTCTACTTCTTACATGTTGAACTCAAATACCTGTACTTTCTACTTCTCACATGTTGAACTCAAATACCTGTACTTTCTACTTCTCTCATGTTGAACTCAAATACCTGTACTTTCTACTTCTTACATGTTGAACCCAAATACCTGTACTTTCTACTTCTCTCATGTTGAACACAAATACCTGTACTTTCTACTTCTTACATGTTGAACTCAAATACCTGTACTTTCTACTTCTCTCATGTTGAACTCAAATACCTGTACTTTCTACTTCTCACATGTTGAACTCAAATACCTGTACTTTCTACTTCTCTCATGTTGAACTCAAATACCTGTACTTTCTACTTCTCACATGTTGAACTCAAATACCTGTACTTTCTACTTCTCTCATGTTGAACTCAAATACCTGTACTTTCTACTTCTCTCATGTTGAACTCAAATACCTGTACTTTCTACTTCTCTCATGTTGAACTCAAATACCTGTACTTTCTACTTCTTACATGTTGAACTCAAATACCTGTACTTTCTACTTCTCTCATGTTGAACTCAAATACCTGTACTTTCTACTTCTCTCATGTTGAACTCAAATACCTGTACTTTCTACTTCTCTCATGTTGAACTCAAATACCTGTACTTTCTACTTCTCACATGTTGAACTCAAATACCTGTACTTTCTACTTCTTACATGTTGAACTCAAATACCTGTACTTTCTACTTCTTACATGTTGAACTCAAATACCTGTACTTTCTACTTCTTACATGTTGAACTCAAATACCTGTACTTTCTACTTCTCTCATGTTGAACTCAAATACCTGTACTTTCTACTTCTCACATGTTGAACTCAAATACCTGTACTTTCTACTTCTCTCATGTTGAACCCAAATACCTGTACTTTCTACTTCTCTCATGTTGAACTCAAATACCTGTACTTTCTACTTCTTACATGTTGAACTCAAATACCTGTACTTTCTACTTCTCACATGTTGAACTCAAATACCTGTACTTTCTACTTCTCTCATGTTGAACTCAAATACCTGTACTTTCTACTTCTTACATGTTGAACCCAAATACCTGTACTTTCTACTTCTCTCATGTTGAACACAAATACCTGTACTTTCTACTTCTTACATGTTGAACTCAAATACCTGTACTTTCTACTTCTCTCATGTTGAACTCAAATACCTGTACTTTCTACTTCTCACATGTTGAACTCAAATACCTGTACTTTCTACTTCTCTCATGTTGAACTCAAATACCTGTACTTTCTACTTCTTACATGTTGAACTCAAATACATGTACTTTCTACTTCTCTCATGTTGAACTCAAATACCTGTACTTTCTACTTCTTACATGTTGAACTCAAATACGTGTACTTTCTACTTCTCTCATGTTGAACTCAAATACCTGTACTTTCTACTTCTCTCATGTTGAACTCAAATACCTGTACTTTCTACTTCTCACATGTTGAACTCAAATACCTGTACTTTCTACTTCTTACATGTTGAACTCAAATACCTGTACTTTCTACTTCTTACATATTGAACTCAAATACCTGTACTTTCTACTTCTCACATGTTGAACCCAAATACCTGTACTCTCTACTTCTCTCATGTTGAACCCAAATACCTGTACTTTCTACTTCTCACATGTTGAACTCAAATACCTGTACTTTCTACTTCTTACATGTTGAACTCAAATACCTGTACTTTCTACTTCTTACATATTGAACTCAAATACCTGTACTTTCTACTTCTCTCATGTTGAACTCAAATACCTGTACTTTCTACTTCTCACATGTTGAACTCAAATACCTGTACTTTCTCCTTCTCACATGTTGAACTCAAATACCTGTACTTTCTACTTCTCTCATGTTGAACCCAAATACCTGTACTTTCTACTTCTCTCATGTTGAACTCAAATACCTGTACTTTCTACTTCTCTCATTCTCCAAACAGCTGGTTCCTTTAGTCTGAATGTGTGTTGGTGCGTGGTCATTATTCTTTAGAGTCACTGCGTGCCTATTGGTTGGAACACGATCCGTGTATCCATCACTTCCTGGTCTTCTCTAAAGAAGAGGGACCAATGGAAACGTTGTCATGTTGCCGTTGGTCACCATGGAAACATTCATTAGCTAACAATGACATTATTGTTCTATTGATATAAAGGGAGGTCAGGTACTCTTTAAAGCAGCTGCTAGCTATGGGTACTTTCTACAGAAGGACACTTCAAAGCCTCTTTACTTTTACTTGAGGAAAGAAGTTTAGTCAGTACTTCTACTTTCACCAGAGTACTTTTAAACACGGGTATCTGTACTTCTACTCGAGTAAAGGATGTGTTGGTGAACGGCAGGTCGGCTCTGGGTTACAGCCTCTCGATGAGTGAGAGAATCTGAGTGACGGCAGATTTCTCGTTGTGTTCTGGAGGACATCGAGCAGAGGGATTCCCCTAATCAGGGTCTGCAGCGGACGCCAGATCTGCAGATTACACCGCGCTGCCAGAATGTATTTATGGCGTTGGACGGCGTCCCGGAGCCGGGATATTCTCCCTATATCCGGCTAATTGGTGCTTCAAACAGACAACCAGCAGTTTAGTCGCTGATTACAAACAGCAGGGCAAAGGTGGGGGGGGTGATAGCGTTATAGGTGTCACGCCCCGTCTACACTACCGGCATCGAGAAATGCTTTCAACGCTTCGCCCATTCATTCGAATGAGGTGACGTAGAAGATTTTTAAATTTCACCGAACTGCATTGTGGGGAGCATGGCATGGCTTTGCAAGCATAACGAGCATCTATCGGTATCGAGGCTTGCCATCAGCCAATCAAATCCCGCGTATGCAAATCTGACAGAACAAGTGCTAGCCAATCAAACCGCGTGTATGCTGGGAGAGACGACGCAGGTCATTTCCTCATATTCAAAAAAATGGAGCGGTAGTGAATCACCCGGTGCTGTTTGATCAGTCTCTGTTCATCTACCGGGATACAGACCGGAGGAGGCAGGCATTGAGGGAGGGGGCATGGAGGGAGGGGGCATGGAGGGAGGGGGCATGGAGGCAGGGGGCATGGAGGGAGGGGGCATGGAGGGAGGGGGCATGGAGGGAGGGGGCATGGAGGGAGGGGGCATGGAGGGAGGGGGGCATGGAGACAGGGGGCATGGAGGGAGGGGGCATGGAGGGAGGGGGCATGGAGGCAGGGGGCATGGAGGGAGGGGGCATGGAGAGAGGGGGCATGGAAGGAGGGGGCATGGAGGCAGGGGGCATGGAGGGAGGGGGCATGGTGAGAGGAGGCATGGAGGGAGGGGGCATGGAGGGAGGGGGCATGGAGGCAGGGGGCATGGAGGGAGGGGGCATGGAGAGAGGGGGCATGGAGGGAGGGGGCATGGAGGCAGGGGGCATGGAGGGAGGGGGCATGGAGAGAGGAGGCATGGAGGGAGGGGGCATGGAGGGAGGGGGCATGGAGGGAGGGGGCATGGAGGGAGAGGGCATGGAGGCAGGGGGCATGGAGGGAGGGGGCATGGAGAGAGGGGGCATGGAGGGAGGGGGCATGGAGGCAGGGGGCATGGAGGGAGGGGGCATGGAGAGAGGAGGCATGGAGGGAGGGGGCATGGAGGGAGGGGGCATGGAGGGAGGGGGCATGGAAGGAGGGAGGGGGCAGAGAGGGAGGGGGCAGAGAGGGAGGAGGCATGGAGGGAGGGGGCATGGAGGGAGGGGGCATGGAGGGAGGGAGGGGGGCAGAGACAGGGGGGGGAACTGGTAGGGTTGCGCCTGCTTTGGGAGTTTATATCCAGTTCACTTCGTTTTAACGTTGCTATTGCTTTGTGTGCCGGGGGCGGGCGGGAGATTCCTGATTGGTTGTTGGTCGCCTTGGACGCGAGAAATCGCCACGCCTCAGACACGCCCAGCTTCAGGATGTGTCGATGCCTGTAGTGGAGACGGGCCGTCAGTTCTTCTCTGCGTTAAGGGCAAAGCCCAGCATCAGGGGAACAACGGGTAGGAAACACGACGTAAACATCTCCTCACGTCTGAATTTAAAAGAACAGGAAAAATAGAAATAGAAATGAGGTTGAAATGAAACAATAAAACAAAGTGTGGTTAAAAATGGTTTTAAAACAAAAGGTAAATAATCAGGTACAAATGGAGCGTGTATTAAATCGTGCGGTTGAATTTCAAAGTGTGTGGATGTTTGTTAAAGCGGCCAACATGACTTCACTGGACCGATACTTCGTCTGGGCGGCACAGAAAGAGGTGAGGAGTCAAGCCACGTCTGACCATGACATCTTTATGAACCTTCTGTATAAATCAGTCATGGAGGCGTGTGGTAGGGCTGAACGATTAATCGATTTTAAATCGAAATCGCGATTCGAGATGATGAGATCATCAAATCGCAAAGCCTGAGATTTTTTTAAACTTTTTTTTTACATTTTCTTCTTGTGTGTCGGTCCTCCCCACCAATCAGAGCGCTGTGCTCCACATGCACCAGCCATTGTTAACCAATCAGAGTGCTGGGCTCCACATGCACCAGCCATTGTTAACCAATCAGAGTGCTGGGCTCCACATGCACCAGCCATTGTTAACCAATCAGAGTGCTGGGCTCCACATGCACCAGCCATTGTTAACCAATCAGAGTGCTGGGCTCCACATGCACCAGCCATTGTTAACCAATCAGAAGGGCTGTGCTCCTCATGTACCAGCCATTGTTAACCAATCAGAGTGCTGTGCTCCACATGCACCAGCCATTGTTAACCAATCAGAAGGGCTGTGCTCCACATGCACCAGCCATTGGTAACCAATCAGAAGTGGCCCATGGTAGAAGGTGATGGACAGATTGATCCAATCACCTGCCAAACTTGCCTTTGAAAGTGCCGGCCCTTTCCAGACGGCTTCCAGTGGAGCTTCAGATGGTCTCTGGGTCAGGTCAGAGACGCTCCATCACGTGTTTCTATCACAGGGTGAATCTCTACTGAAGCTCGACTTTAAAGCAACCCAACGGAAGTTTCATGTGAGTTTAGTTCTTCCACTCGTAGCTCGGGCCGCGGGGCGCTGGAGACAGGAGCACGTTGATACGACCTTCCTAGCCGGAGTTATGGCCGCATTTTACAATACACTCCCATTGGGTCGCTTAAAAATAAATATCGCAATTCGAATCGAAATATTTGTCAGAAAAATCGCAATTCGATTTTTTCCCAAAATCGTGCAGCCCTAGCGTGTGGCGCAGTGGGCCGAGCGTTGGTGTTCGGGTCAGGGGAGCACAGGTTCAAACCCACAGTGCTGAGTGTGGATAAAGTAACATGTGAGTCTGTGACTTTATTAAAAGTGTAGTTAATATCGCCCCGATGCACAAAAGCCTTCCTCCGTTTCACACGTCTCCATTATACGTGGGATGGAATTATAAACAGCCTTCAGCCAATATTAACCCTTTCACGTCTGTTTACGCCCTCGTGATGAAACACGCGGATACAGGAAGTCCCTTCCCTCGTTGTAGATGATGTCGTAACATCAGACAACATTCATCACCACCTCTAAAGGATGACGTGTTGCCTCATACTTTGATTTGATGATGCACTTCTCTTGAGTTCAGTAGTTAAGTGTTTTAACGCCTAGTGCGAGGGCCCCGTGGAGCGACCTCAAGCAGCCTCTCTTCTGCGAGGGCCCCGTGGAGCGACCACAAGCAGCCTCTCTTCTGCGAGGGCCCCGTGGAGCGACCACAAGCAGCCTCTCTTCTGCGAGGGCCCCGTGGAGCGACCACAAGCAGCTCCTCTTCTGCGAGGGCCCCGTAGAGCGACCACAAGCAGCTCCTCTTCTGCGAGGGCCCCGTGGAGCGACCACAAGCAGCCTCTCTTCTGCGAGGGCCCCGTGGAGCGACCACAAGCAGCCTCTCTTCTGCGAGGGCCCCGTGGAGCGACCACAAGCAGCTCCTCTTCTGCGAGGGCCCCGTGGAGCGACCACAAGCAGCCTCTCTTCTGCGAGGGCCCCGTGGAGCGACCACAAGCAGCCTCTCTTCTGCGAGGGCCCCGTGGAGCGACCACAAGCAGCCTCTCTTCTGTGAGGGCCCCGTGGAGCGACCACAAGCAGCCTCTCTTCTGCGAGGGCCCCGTGGAGCGACCACAAGCAGCCTCTCTTCTGCGAGGGCCCCGTGGAGCGACCTCAAGCAGCCTCTCTTCTGCGAGGGCCCCGTGGAGCGACCACAAGCAGCCTCTCTTCTGCGAGGGCCCCGTGGAGCGACCACAAGCAGCCTCTCTTCTGCGAGGGCCCCGTGGAGCGACCACAAGCAGCCTCTCTTCTGCGAGGGCCTCGTAGAGCGACCTCAAGCAGCTCCTCTTCTGCGAGGGCCTCGTAGAGCGACCACAAGCAGCCTCTCTTCTGCGAGGGCCCCGTGGAGCGACCACAAGCAGCTCCTCTTCTGCGAGGGCCCCGTGGAGCGATCTCAAGCAGCCTCTCTTCTGCGAGGGCCCCGTGGAGCGACCACAAGCAGCCTCTCTTCTGCGAGGGCCCCGTGGAGCGACCACAAGCAGCCTCTCTTCTGCGAGGGCCCCGTGGAGCGACCTCAAGCAGCCTCTCTTCTGCGAGGGCCCCGTGGAGCGACCACAAGCAGCCTCTCTTCTGCGAGGGCCCCGTGGAGCGACCTCAAGCAGCCTCTCTTCTGCGAGGGCCTCGTAGAGCGACCACAAGCAGCTCCTCTTCTGCGAGGGCCCCGTGGAGCGACCACAAGCAGCCTCTCTTCTGCGAGGGCCCCGTGGAGCGACCTCAAGCAGCCTCTCTTCTGCGAGGGCCTCGTAGAGCGACCACAAGCAGCTCCTCTTCTGCGAGGGCCTCGTAGAGCGACCTCAAGCAGCTCCTCTTCTGCGAGGGCCTCGTAGAGCGACCACAAGCAGCCTCTCTTCTGCGAGGGCCCCGTGGAGCAACCACAAGCAGCTCCTCTTCTGCGAGGGCCCCGTGGAGCAACCACAAGCAGCTCCTCTTCTGCGAGGGCCTCGTAGAGCGACCACAAGCAGCTCCTCTTCTGCGAGGGCCCCGTGGAGCGATCTCAAGCAGCCTCTCTTCTGCGAGGGCCCCGTGGAGCGACCTCAAGCAGCCTCTCTTCTGCGAGGGCCCCGTGGAGCGACCTCAAGCAGCCTCTCTTCTGCGAGGGCCCCGTGGAGCGACCTCAAGCAGCTCCTCTTCTGCGAGGGCCTCGTAGAGCGACCTCAAGCAGCCTCTCTTCTGCGAGGGCCCCGTGGAGCGACCTCAAGCAGCTCCTCTTCTGCGAGGGCCCCGTGGAGCGACCTCAAGCAGCTCCTCTTCTGCGAGGGCCTCGTAGAGCGACCTCAAGCAGCCTCTCTTCTGCGAGGGCTCCGTGGAGCGACCTCAAGCAGCTCCTCTTCTGCGAGGGCCTCGTAGAGCGACCTCAAGCAGCCTCTCTTCTGCGAGGGCCCCGTGGAGCGACCACAAGCAGCCTCTCTTCTGCGAGGGCCCCGTGGAGCGACCACAAGCAGCCTCTCTTCTGCGAGGGCCTCGTAGAGCGACCTCAAGCAGCCTCTCTTCTGCGAGGGCCCCGTGGAGCGACCTCAAGCAGCTCCTCTTCTGCGAGGGCCCCGTAGAGCGACCACAAGCAGCCTCTCTTCTGCGAGGGCCCCGTGGAGCGACCTCAAGCAGCCTCTCTTCTGCGAGGGCCCCGTGGAGCGACCTCAAGCAGCTCCTCTTCTGTGAGGGCCTCGTGGAGCGACCTCAAGCAACTCCTCTTCTGCGAGGGCCCCGTGGAGCGACCTCAAGCAGCCTCTCTTCTGCGAGGGCCTCGTAGAGCGACCTCAAGCAGCCTCTCTTCGGCGAGGGCCCCGTGGAGCGACCTCAAGCAGCCTCTCTTCGGCGAGGGCCCCGTGGAGCGACCACAAGCAGCCTCTCTTCTGCGAGGGCCCCGTGGAGCGACCTCAAGCAGCTCCTCTTCTGCGAGGGCCTCGTAGAGCGACCTCAAGCAGCCTCTCTTCTGCGAGGGCCTCGTAGAGCGACCTCAAGCAGCCTCTCTTCGGCGAGGGCCCCGTGGAGCGACCACAAGCAGCTCCTCTTCGGCGAGGACACGGGCTGTACTTAGCGAGTGGAATCAGATGCAGGCTAACGTGTCCATGACTTCCAGTCGGCTGCGTGCAGATGCTGCTCGGCTGTCGGCGATGAATGGATGTTGGCTTCATGCTAAAGAGGAACTATTGTCATGGCTCCAAAGTGCACAGGCTGCAGAGGGTGCAAGGGAACGCACACAGAGAGAAGGTTATGTAACGTAGCTCCAGGCAGCGATCAGAGAGGGGTTCAGAGGATGAGCTCGGCCGGGGGCGGGATGTGGCAGGAAATGCAGTTTCAGTTGTAGCCGTTCATCAGTACGTGGATCAGTTCGTCCCTCTGGACCGTTCTGGTTCTATAGCTGGTGCCGACATGTCGTGGATTATTTGTAAGCAAATTATTAACAGTTTATTTCACATATTTTTCTACCGCTTTGTTTACATATTCAAATAATAATTCCCTGATATTTGTTCTGATAGTTTCCTCGTACTTAATTATTCATCTGATTGTATTTTATATATTTGACATATTTAATACATATTTTTACGACTTTTATTACATTTTTACATTTCAGGGTTTTCCCACATATTTTATGAGTAATCTGTATTTATTTTATTCACATGTTTTTATCATTATTTTAGACACATTTAACAAAAAATGTTCCAACATTTAATGCAAACCTTTTGTACAGTTTAAATGAAACACATAATCTCCGTAACGTTCCACTTGTTTTCACGTGACTCTAACTTCGCTCATCGTGGACGTGTTTCCGTCCTCTGAGCTAGCCCCTCGTCTTCACGCCTCTCAGTCAGACGTAGAGACGAGGGCTGACTCTTAACGAGGGCTTCACATCATCAGCGCGGGGAGACGTGCCGCTCTCGCTCAAACGGATGGATTTGAGAGGCGTCTGAACTTAGCGTCCAAAGCTCTGGTGTCTGATCCCTGCAGCTGGTCCGACATCTGGAGCCGCAGATCCACACGCTAATGAACACGGACTGCATGCTGGACGCTGCAGCAGAGTGCATTGTGGGCTGTGGAGCTCGCTCCCCTGCAGCGGGGCGCGATAAGGACTTAGCATCAAGGAATAATCTTTAAGAATCGATCAATTAAAGATGTGAAGCTCAAAGTAATGACTGAGTCAAAAGATTACGACTTAGGAACCCAAAAATAGATTTATTAGCACAAAATAATGACTAAATATCTATAACTAATCACTTTAAAGCTCAAGGTGATGACTGAGTGTTGTTTAACTTGTGATTAAGTGAAGCTTTGAAGCTCAGACCGATTACAGCATCTCAAAATAATAACTAAGTATATCAAGAAGTTTCCCAAAAACGAGATTCATTCGTGCAAATATCTCAAAGTAATCATTTTAAAGCTCAAATTAATGACTTAGTTTACTCGAAATAATGATTAAGAATCTAAAAATTAAAGTTCTAAGCTCAAAAGGAGACTTACTAGCGCAACATAATGACTAAATATCTATAAATAATCACTTTTAAGATCAAAATAATGACATTATTGTTTAAATTGTGATTTAGTTTTTCTTTTAAATAAGATTTTAAGCTCAAAATAATGACTTAGTTTCCCAAAAATGAGATTTATTAGCTCAAAAATAATTACAAAATATCTCAAATATTCACTTTGAAGCTCAGAATAAAGACAGGGTTTCAAAAACAACGACTAAGTATTGTTTAGATTGTGATCAAGTATTTAAATATGAAAGCGTTTAGCCCAACATGATGACAGTATCTCTAAAAGATAACTCTGGACAGCCAACCGACTCCAACACGTTTACTCAGACCCCGTCGTGCACCTGTGTGGTGTTCAGGGTCGTGTGGTGTTCAGGGTCTCTCGGGACATCAGAGCTTCA
Organism: Champsocephalus esox; assembly: GCA_036324585.1. Classification (NCBI taxonomy): domain Eukaryota; kingdom Metazoa; phylum Chordata; class Actinopteri; order Perciformes; family Channichthyidae; genus Champsocephalus; species Champsocephalus esox. Next base: position 27,151,802 of record CM070492.1, read on the forward strand.
GAGGAAACACGCCTGCAGACTCCATCTGTCCGCTGCACTTTATAACAACACTAAAACTAAATATAACCTCCCATCAGAGTGCAGAGAGGCAGGAAGGACTCGTGTTTATCCAATACTAGGAATATATTAATAATCATAATAATAATTCATTCTGTTTAGGAGGCGCCTTTCAAAGCCCCCAAGGACACCTCACAATGCATCACATATTCTAAGGAAAGGTTTATGACGGTACAAAAGGATGTTATTGTAGTACATGCAGAAGATTTGGTTTCTGCACCAACGCTTTGGATATATGCATTTATATGAGTTTATATGCATTTATATGAGTTTATATGCATTTATATGAGTTTATATGAATTTATAGAGTTTATATGCATTTATATGAGTTTATATGAATTTGCAAATGAACTTAAACACGACTTATTTGCTGCTTGATTCAAATCAAAACGTTTTGCACAACGAATCTGCAGGAGAAGTATGTTTCATATAATCCTAATTGGCTCTGTTTTAAGGCTTCTTGGTTTCCCATTACGTGCTAACCCACAATCTGAAACTATGAAGCCAATTTCTGCAAAGACAAGCCAGAGAAAGAGCTCAACACATTAGCCAAAAATCCCCATTTGCAATGCTAACTGTATGGAAACTGGACCATTTATTTGTTCCCTAGTCCTGCTAACAAACAAGCTCATAATGCTATCTCACAATGCTATCTCACAATGCTAGCTCACAATGCTAGCTCACAATGCAAGCTCATACTGCTATCTCACAATGCTATCTCACAATGCTAGCTCACAATGCTAGCTCACAATGCTAGCTCACAATGCAAGCTCATACTGCTATCTCACAATGCTATCTCACAATGCTAGCTCACAATGCAAGCTCATATTGCAAGCTCACAATGCTATCTCACAATGCTAGCTCACAATGCTAGCTCACAATGCTAGCTCACAATGCAAGCTCATATTGCAAGCTCACAATGCTATCTCACAATGCTAGCTCACAATGCTAGCTCACAATGCAAGCTCACAATGCTAGCTCACAATGCTAGCTCACAATGCTAGCTCACAATGCAAGCTCATATTGCAAGCTCACAATGCTATCTCACAATGCTAGCTCACAATGCAGCTCACAATGCTAGCTCACAATGCTAGCTCACAATGCTAGCTCACAATGCAAGCTCATATTGCAAGCTCACAATGCTATCTCACAATGCTAGCTCACAATGCTAGCTCACAATGCTAGCTCACAATGCAAGCTCATATTGCAAGCTCACAATTCTATCTCACATTGCAAGCTCACAATGCTAGCTCACAATGCTAGCTCACAATGCTAGCTCACAATGATATCTCACAAAGCTAGCTCACAATGCTAGCTCACAATGCTAGCTCACAATGCTAGCTGACAATGCTAGCTCACAAAGCAAGCTCACAATGCTAGCTCACAATGCTAACTCAAAATGCAACTCACAATGCTAGCTCACAATGCTAACTCAAAATGCTAACTCACAATGCTAGCTCACAATGCTAGCTCACAATGCTAACTCACAATGCTAGCTCACAATGCTAGCTCACAATGCTAACTCACAATGCTAACTCACAATGATAGCTCACAATGCCGCATGACTTCTGGAAACCAAAAAGACAAAGAAACAAAACAACATGACCTTCTTGTCTCAGCCAATAAGAATCAAGCGTTGGGGTTGTTATTGTTTGTTGTTAGCTTTGGATGCTAAAGGTTTGTTGACGTCTTATAGTTCAACATCACCAAGGACTTCTGTTTTATAGCCAAATATAGGGAACCATTCCAAACTGAACTCCCATTTCTTTCACTGTTTCCTTTCCTTTTCAACTCTTACATTTGTTGTTTTTCGGAGCGGATTTTGTTGATTAATGTGAGAAATAAGAAATATGAGCGATTGAAATGTGTTCCTTTTTATAATTGTGACTTAAATGTGACTTTTTCGATCATGATCTCGATGTGTGTGGTGTGATTTGAATGAACCTGTTGGAAATGGAATCATTAGAGTTCTGCTGCTTTTATCTACTCACACACACACACACACACACACACACACACACACACTCACACACACACACACACACACTCACACACACACACACACACACACACACTCACACTCACTCACGCACATACACACACACACACTCACACACTCACACTCACTCACTCACGCACATACACACACACACACTCACACACTCACTCACACACACACACTCACACACTCACTCACTCACTCACGCACATACACACACACTCACACACACACTCACACACACTCACACACTCGCTCACTCACACACACACGCACTCACACTCACACTCACACACTCACTCACACACACACACACACTCACACACTCACACACACTCACACACTCGCTCACTCACACACACACACATGCCATGTATACATCACTTCAGGGGACATTACATTGACTTTCATGCATTTCCTGGAGTCTCAACCCTAACCAAGTCTTCACCCTAAAATGATCCCCCTCATGGGGACCTCCGTTTTGTCCCCATGAGGGAAGCCAGTCCCCACACGTGACTATGTAAACAGATGTAGGTCCCCACAAGTATAGTAATGCTAGACCACACACACACACACACACATTCTCACTCACACACACTCTCACACACACACACACTCACTCACTCACACACTCTCACACACACACACACACTCACACACACTCACTCACACACACACTCACACACACTCACACTATGCTCTGGCACGGCACGCAGGACAGCCCATAATAATAATAGTCGTTTCCATGTGGTCCATCCAGAGTGACCCAAAGGCTCCATACGGAGGATTCATGTTTCCCGTGAGGCCTCGAGCGAATCCATGAAGGTCCAGTTCGGGCTGGGCGATTTTTTAACTAACGGACAATTTTCGATTTAAACCTCGATTTTGTTTCTGAACAAACCAGACCAAGGCAACATGCAAATACACATGTTCTTTATTAACACAATACGAATACATGAGATGACCAAGTAGGCCAGGCCGAAGTGAACAAATCAGTCGTTCAAGAATAAAACTAAATCAAATAAAAGCAGCACCGCGGCACCATCCCTGAACAAACGTGTGAAATGAAAAACAACAAATAATAAATAATGAAATGAATGATAAAAAAATACCTTCAAACCAAATAGCATCCCTTTAACTCTCCACAGCCCTGACACAGAACAGCTGTTTGTTCCGTGTGTGCCCGCTCGAACCCGAACCGCTTCCATCCGACGGAAGCAGCACCTTCTTTAGGAAGGCGTTCTTCGTCTGTGTTCGTGGACGTTTTTATGGTACGTCTGTCGGAGAAGCGGTGAGTGCGATCTGCAGCTCGGCGCAGTGTTATAAATTAAATGTTTTGATGGCATAAAGCACCTTACACACACCGTCAGTTTAAATGCTGTTTTATACTGAAAAACCAGAAGTTCTCGTGCGCAGTTAAGCTTTTATTCTGAAAATCCTTCATCTCCGGTTAGCATTTAGCATGTGGCTAATATACCGTTTACTATAGAGGTGGATTTAGTCGCGATATGACACGGAACCTACTGATTCCAACACTACAGCTACCGTACAGACGAGAGATATTATTATGGCTGCATATTAAAGGAAGGGACCGTTTATTTGTTTGTATTTGTTGACAGACGCGGGTAGCATGAGACAACAACCGGGACTACCGGAAATGAAACCAGCCGTGAAGTTGTTCCTGTCTGGAGTATTGATCACAGCTCAAACCAGATGAAATGAAAAGTCATGAAAGAGATGAGGAGGAGAGAAGGCGTGTTAGTTATATATGTAAAGTCTGAGTCCTCTGTTGTGCTCAACAACGACCAACGACCACAGCATAGCAACAGCAGATCGGGGAGTCACAGGCGATGTGGCTGAGCTTTGAGCGCGTTCTGGAAAGCGAGAGAGTGAGCCACGACGGAGTCCCTGAAAGCAAAACAAATCTGCGGAGTCTAGAAATGTTTTAAAATCGCGATTTTTCGGTTCAGCCGTTTCACAAACCGTAGGAAACCGAAACAATCGCCCAGCCCTACTCCAGAGATCTGTTCAGTCGCTGCGTGTGTCAGGGCGATGTTCAGGTGGCCTCCACCTCCACCAACAGGGCCTGGGTTGAGCAGATATCCACCACATGTGACATCGAGTCTGAATGGAGGCCATCAGAGGACGGGTCAAAGGTCAAAGACATGGACCATCAGAGGACGGGTCAAAGGTCAAAGACATGGACCATCAGAGGACGGGTCAAAGGTCAAAGACATGGACCATCAGAGGACGGGTCAAAGGTCAAAGACATGGACCATCAGAGGACGGGTCAAAGGTCAAAGACATAGGCCATCAGAGGACAAGTCAAAGGTCAAAGACATGGACCATCAGAGGACGGGTCAAAGGTCAAAGACAGAGGCCATCAGAGGACAAGTCAAAGGTCAAAGACATAGACCATCAGAGGACGGGTCAAAGGTCAAAGACATAGACCATCAGAGGACAAGTCAAAGGTCAAAGACTTAGGCCATCAGAGGACAGGTCAAAGGTCAAAGACATGGACCATCAGAGGACGGGTCAAAGGTCAAAGACATAGGCCATCAGAGGACGGGTCAAAGGTCAAAGACATGGACCATCAGAGGACGGGTCAAAGGTCAAAGACATGGATCATCAGAGGACGGGTCAAAGGTCAAAGACATAGGCCATCAGAGGACGGGTCAAAGGTCAAAGACTTAGGTAATAGAAAGCTCTTCGCTGTTCAAACCCCTAAAGCCGTAGGAAGCGAACAAAAGCAAGAAGGTCAGGAATAAATGCCAACTCATCACAGCTGGAGAAGGTGGGCTGCTGCTCCGTACGCGCGTTGAGAGAACCTTCCACGATGTCTTCTCGAGCGACACGTTACTGTCACCGTAGCCCAATATTAGCGCGCTGTCTTTGTGTTACGACGCAGGAAGCTAATTGCTGAATGACATCATTAGCCTAGCTTAGCATGTGTTACTATAAGGTCAACTCCTTATCCGCTACCCCCTCGCTCCTCTTCACCTAGCTCAGCACTTCTTACTTTGTTGTTATTTACTTGCTTGTGAAGCGCTTTACGCTGTGGTACAAGTATTGTTTTGTTGACTTAATATTGCGGCAGTAATCTTAACAAGAGGAAAAACACTGTGCACAAGTTCAGTCTTTCCAACACAGTATGCGTTCGACCTTTTATTTCCTTTCCCAAAATGCAATACTCCATATCCATGAACGTATCTCCTTGTATGCGTGCCTGCGTGAGCGCGTGCGGTCAACAACAATGGTCCTTCTCTCGCTCACTCCCCCATCTATCGCCCGGTGCGCAGGTAAAAGGTCACCACCCCAATGCAATGACACGCCCACCACCTATAGCGACTCAAAAACATGTATCTTTGTATCAATTGGAAATATTAGTAACTTTAGGTAACACGGTATCCCGCAGAGTTAATGCCAGTCAGTGTTTGAACTGAGATGTAAGCTAGCGAACGACTTCCTGCTCGACACACATCGACACACATCGCAGCTAATGGCTAAACCTGTCGATATCAGCCTCAGCATTGGAACGATTGATTGGCGCTTTGACACCAACATTATAATGGCGTCACTAATGTTACTCCACACGGGAGCCACGTGCTGAGCCTGAAACACGTGAGCTATCGCATCACAGCCAGCCACACATCTCACTCCGGTGTGGCCTTCCCCACGTCCTAACGTGCTGTCATTAGGACCTTGTGTGCCGTAAAGCAAGCTTCTAGCAGTAAAGAAAATCACATTCTGTTGAGCTCCAGAAACACGGAACACAATCAGTATCAGCACACTTGGGAGCACTCACCTGGTGTCTGTGCTGCGCGGGCTCTCCAGTGGCCTCGGCTCTGTCCTCGTGTCCTCGTGTCCTCGCTTCTTCCCCTCAGTACTTCCATACGTGTCCTTTTTGTTTGTTTTTAAATCTTCTTTAAAATCATAAAAAGGCTACAGCTCTTCTCTTGTAGGTCCTCTGAGAGTCTCGTGGAACACGGACCCTGAGAGGAGGACACCAGGTCTCACGAGGACACGTCTCTACATCACACCGGAGTCCATTCATAAATACCAGGCTTTGGGAGGAGACACATCTGCTGCGTGTCAGCGTAACCATGGTGACTAACATGTAGGGGACGGAAAGTAAGATGTGGCTTTTGTATTCTTGTAGTTGCCCTGCTGAGCGCGCGCGAGTGCTTGTTAATCCTTGATCATCTGCAGCTCTATCGTCCTCACATGCTATGGAGGTGTTTTAAAAAGTGACCGCGGGTTCTCCACTTTGCGCACGCGCTCACCAGATGGGGATTACAGTGTGCTTTTATAAATCATCCCCGTCGCTCTTAAAACTTTTCAGGATTGCGAATGTGTTGATCCTCCGTGTGCGCAGATAAGAGCCCGCTAATGGGGGGGTTGGAGAGGGGGGGGCATTACTCTAAACAGCTATGAATATGTACTTTGTGTGCGCGTGCGCTACAGGTCCGTCTCCCTCGTGTTCAGGCAGAAGGCGTAAAGGGACCGCTTGAAGTTCGTGCTGCTGTTCGCCTTGATGCTCGCCTTCTCCCCGGGGCAGGCCGCCGCCTCGCTCTCCGCGTCCTGCTGAGACCTCGTGGAGGACTTGCTCCCTCTGCGCTTCACTTCCGGGCTCTCGCGGCCGCCGCCGGAGTCGTCCTTCAGGGAGGACTGGTCCTGGTCCGACTCGCGGTGGTAGAAGTAGTTGAAGTTGGACACGATGACGGGGACGGGCAGAGCGATGGTTAGCACCCCGGCGATGGCGCACAGCGAACCCACGATCTTCCCCCCCACTGTCACCGGCCGCATGTCTCCGTAACCCACCGTAGTCATGGTAACAACGGCCCACCAGAACGCGTCCGGGATGCTGGAGAAGTGCGACTCCGGTTCGTCCGCCTCGGCGAAGAACACGGCGCTGGAGAAGAGGATGACTCCGATGAAGAGGAAGAAGATGAGCAGGCCCAGCTCCCGCATGCTCGCCTTCAGAGTCTGGCCCAGGATCTGGAGGCCTTTGGAGTGTCTGGAGAGCTTGAAGATGCGGAAGACCCGCACCAGGCGGATGACGCGCAGGATGGCCAGCGACATGCCCTGCCCGTTCTGGTGCTCCTGGCCCGGGGGCTCCGGGCCCTGCTGCTCCGCCAGCTCCGTGCACACCGTGATGAAGTACGGCATGATGGACATGATGTCGATGATGTTCATCACCGTCTTGGAGAACTCGGACTTGCTCGGGCACGCGAAGAAGCGCACGAACAGCTCGAAGGTGAACCAGATTACGCACGTGGTCTCTATGATGAAGAAGGGGTCCGTGAAGGTGAGGGACGGCCGGGGCGCGGTGCTGTTGTCCGGCCGGCTGGTGACCGGAAGCTCCCGCTCGTCCCGGAACTCCGGAAGTGTCTCCATGCAGAAGGTGATGATGGAGATGGTGATGACGATGACGGACACGATGGCGATGCCTCGCGCCGGCATGGAGCTCTCCGGGTACTCGAAGATGAGCCAAACCTGCTTCTGGAACTCGTTCTGAGGCAGCGGCTTCTCCTCCTCCTTCACGAAGCCCTCGTCCTCCCTGAACTTCTCCATGGCCTCCTCCCCGAGCTGATAGAACCGGATCTCATCCGCGAACACGTCGATGGACACGTTCACGGGTCTCCGGATCTTCCCCCCGGACTGATAGAAATACAAAATCCCGTCAAAACTCGGTCTGTTCCGGTCGAAAAAGTACTCGTTCCGCAGCGGGTCGAAGTACTTAATCCTCTTGGCCGGGTCTCCAAGCAGGGTCTCCGGGAACTGGTTCAAGGTGCACAGCTGGGTCTCGTACTTGAGCCCCGCGATGTTGATGAGCACCCTCTCGTTGCTGTCCGTGTCCCCCTCCAGGTCCACCGGGCCCTCGTCGAACAGGTGGGGACTGTGGTCCGCGCGTAAAAGCGCATCCATGGTGTTCTCGCTGCAGCTGAAGGTGCTGTTCATGTCGTTGATCTTCCACGAGCTGTGCTGCTGATGCGCGAGGTGAGGGTGAGGATGAGGAGGAGGAGGAAGAGCAGGAGGGTGGTTCTGCTGCTTCGTGTTCAGCTCCTTCCCGTAGTCCTCTCCGAGTCCAGTCTGCACGAACTGAGGCACATCCCGCGCGTTGCGGCAGCTCTCCCCGCCGCCTCCGCCGCTCCCCTTCGCCCCGCCGTTCTCGAAGCTCACCAAAGCGACCTCCATTCCGCGGCCATCCACCGTTAACGCGCGCGGACCCTCGGAGACTCGTGGAGCCGCGGCGGCAGCGCGAGCATCTTCGTTGAGCTCAGCGAAGTTAAAACTCGACGGGGAGAAGAGGAAAGTAAAAAAAGAGCCTGCGGACGGAGCTGCTGCTACATGTATGACCTGCTGCGCGAGCCAGCACTGAGGAGCGAGCGGAAGGACCCGGATGAGAGGAATTATTCTACTGACGTCAAAAGTGCGTTCAGACCGTTTAGCTGCCTCTGAACAAGTCTGTGGATGCGAGACAAGCTGTCAGCCTCACTCCCCCTCTCTCTCTCCTCTCTCCTCTCTCTCTCCCTCTCTCTCTCTCTCTCTCCCCCTCTCTCCCCCTCTCTCCTCCCCTCTCTCACTCCCCCCTCTCTCTCTCTCTCTCCTCTCTCTCTCCTCCCTCTCCCTCCTCTCTCTCTCTCCTCTCTCCTCTCTCTCTCTCCTCTCTCCTCTCTCTCTCTCTCTCTCCCTCTCTCTCTCTCTCTCCCTCTCTCTCTCTCTCCTCTCTCTCTCTCTCTCCTCTCTCTCCCTCTCTCTCTCTCTCTCCCTCTCTCTCTCCCTCTCTCTCTCTCTCTCTCCTCTCTCTCTCTCTCTCTCTCTCCTCTCTCTCTCTCTCTCTCTCTCTCTCTCTCTCTCTCTGGGGGCGGGGACGCGCATGTTCATTTCCCCTTGTTTATTATGGCAACAAAGTGCGCGCCCTGGCAGCCTTGCTCCTGGTTCTGGGTCATTCCAGTGACAGAGTATTTGAGTATTTGGTAAATATAAAACATTGTTGTTCTCGTTCCTCTGAGTCAGAGAATGGAGTCGCGTCAGATAACCCTTCACCTCTAAGGTCTGACGTCCGTCAACTGAACTACTTCAAAATGTCTGATTGGTTTCGGTGTAATCTGTTTTCTGGTCTTATTTCACCGTGTCCAAGCATGGATCCTCCAAAGCCAGTTCCTCACCTCAACATCTACTTGGCTTCCCTTCAAGTCTCACTGGCCGGAGCAGGGCGAGCGAGAGGCCGCTGGAGAACAACACACACACAAAGAACTGTATCTTAAACCCACTGGAGGGAGAAACCAGACACAAACTACAAATATACACAAAGTATATATTTATAAGCAGTTTGATAAAAGTGATTGGGATCTGAGGAAGGAAGGTTACATAACGCTTAACTAACGGATAGTTCCCGTCTGAGAGTGAGCATCCTCGCTCTTATGCAACGCTCGGCGAGGACGTCCTTCGCGCACGAGTCCATCTCCCTCGCCCCGCGCTCGCTTCCACATGAAGACTCCCATTGACTCCCATTGACTCCCATTGACTCCCACGGAGCCTCCTCTCCTCTTTGTCTCCTCTCCTCGGCCCGGGGCCAAACTCGTCCGGATGTTTCCTCGCTGCCTTTAGAGGAGATGGACCGGTCCTTTCTTTACATGTATGAAACACACACGTGTAGAGGACACAGACACACACTCTCTCACACACTCACACACACATGTACAGAACACACACACACACTCTCTCACACACTCACACACACATGTACAGAACACACACACACACAGACACATGTACAGAACACAGACACACTCTCACACACACACACACAGACACACACTCTCACACACACACTCACACACACACAGACACATGTACAGAACACAGACACACTCTCACACACAGACACACACACATACACACACACAGACACAGACACATGTACAGAACACAGACACACACTCTCTCTCACACACACACATGTACAGAACACAGACACACACTCTCTCTCACACACACACACACTCTCACACACACACATGTACAGAACACAGACACACACTCACTCACACGCACACACACACACACACACACACACACATGTACAGACAACACGTTCTCACTCCCATCCCGTCACATATTGACGGACGGTCAGGGCCCCTCCCCGTCGCTATATGACGTACAGGGTACCCTCTTGCCCGTCAGGCTGCTCCGGGCAGGGCGTCCCATGGATCTTCATAATGCCTATTCTAAGGTTCATTTGGTGTTAAAATGCGTTTTGATGTCATTGTATGCGAGTAATGATTATTTGTGCAGTACATGTACATGATGTTTAGTTTGCTAGTTGTGACGAAGATGACTTCATGAATGCTCACGTGTTTTGGTGGAAATGTGTTTTTCACAGCAGTCACCCTCTGTGCTTGGACTTACTGGGAGAATCTAAAGGCGAGAACATCCAAATATTAATGTAGGTCTGTATTGTAGACCGTTAGTGTTGCCGTCTGTGAGGAAAGTACATGGGGCTCAGAGCCTCGTGTTTTAAAATATTTTTTCCTTCTAATGTGTTATTCTTTTCAAAATAACACACTGTTATTTACTCACCAATAACACACACTTATCCTTGCTTTTATTTATTGGTTTAATTCCATAATCTCAGGCTTTTTTGGCGTCCGTCAGGAACTGAATTTCAAAATAAAAGTAACCGGAAACAGACGTAGGCCTATAAGGGACATTTCGAGCATCATTGCGATCGTCAACATTTCTGAGTTTAGGATGGCCGAAGACACTACACTACCCAGAATCCCCAGCTATCGTTTAGGACTACAGTTCCCGTAAGGTTACGCAGAGCGTCAAACAGCTGTGTGAAATGGAACGAAACCACGCCAGATTATCCAAAACTGGAGTCGAACGCCCCCCAGAACTACACATGCTGGCTATTGTGTTTCGCAAGATGTTCTATGGGACGTCTCGACTGAACGTTTTCGTTTTTCCCCACAATTAGAAGTTGCCAGTATGAAACACATTGGTGTTATCAAATGTAAAACATATAATTAATAAATGGGTGAAAATCACTTGTGTCCATAATGCGCAGCATTAATATATACCCACATGACAGCTCATTGCTGACTTTGTAATTCTACTCCACTACAATTCAGAGGTTAACCTGGTATGTTTTACTCCACTGCATTTATTTGAGTTACTTTGCAGATTCTGATTAATGATGTGAAATATAAACAACCCTTAAATCAGACTTTAGTTACACCTGAGTAAAATTCAGGGTAAGGTGATTGTCAAGTGCCAACAATCAGGAGAGATATTTGATAGTTGGTGCTTGAGAAGACTAAACATGTATCTGCAATTGACATGAATGGAAACAAGTAATAAAGTATATTCATTACTCGTTATTCTCTACTAATAGTTCATTAAAGACTGTATATTATGGCTATTTTGCACATCCCTCTCAAGATTTTCAAGGTTTATTGACATATCATACACAACTACGGTGTAGTTATGCAATGAATGAAAAACTTGGGTCACAGGTTCCTCAACAGTGCATTACAAGACCTCTATCAATATGTGTGTACCTCCACCATTACACTGTCATATTCTGCACATTTCTTATTCTATCTACATACATAAGAGTATAATTAATGTGTATAATATCAGTTAAAATAAGTGCTTCAACATAGTTAACATTGCAGGAAAGCAATATATTAGACGTTAATTACTTTGTCAGGCTTAATATTTAATGTTTAAATAAAGGTTAATCCGTTGTTCTGTTTTGCACCTCCTCCTATTAATATCTGTGTACATCCTGCACTAAACTGTTTTATTGTAGAGATCACTTATAGTATCTTCTTGATTTTGTATATTCTATATTTCCATATTTATACTTTCCCCATATGAAAGTATATGTACTCTTCATATTTTTTTAATCAAATATAACACGTAAAAATAATAATTCAATAACGTGCTTTAACCACTAGGAGGTGCACACAAGGTGCACACAGACACTTGTCTGTACAACATCTGAAGATGTGTAGTTTTATTCATGCTTTCACATCATTTCACAGCGTATTGCTATTTCAGACTCAGTATTTACATTCTTACATTCAAAGAAAATCAGTAATAACTACAGTCCTTTTATATCAGCTGTGCACCGTTATGGTGTAAATATAACCTATCTGTGAATTAGATCAAATGTAAAAGTCAGCCGAATTAGTGTTGATACTGCAAGGAGACGTATTGTGTGAAGAGAAATTGAAGATGTTGTTTAATTGTTGATATATTTATGATCCACGTCAAGTATTCAGTTTCGGCGCCATTTCTTCAGTGTTTCCAAAGGTCTTCTCATCAGGGCTCTATGAATAAAGAACTACGGCAGATCTGTAGCATGTAATGCAGCCGAACCGTGTATTACAATGCCGTTATGAGATGACTTTCAAAGAGACAAGCGAGAGCACTCGGAATTAAGTACTATTTTATTCTTTTAAAATGTTTTCCGGATTTCATATAATATAAACACCAAACTCCCAGCATGCATTGCGGCTAACACATCCAATCAGCGAGCTTAAAACCATAGCTGAGGATCTTGGGTAATCGCTCAAAATGCCTACGTCTGTTTCCTGTTATATTTATTGTTAAATTCAGTTCCTGACGCACGCCAACAAAGCCCGAGATTATGGAATTAAACCGATAAATAATAGCAAGGATAATTGTGTGTTATTGGTGAGTGAGCATTCATGAAGTAATCTTCGTCATAACGAGCAAACTAAACATCATGTACATGTACTGCACAAATAATCAGAAATACAAACTCATTACTCATACAATGACATCAACACGCATTTTAAGGCCAAATGAACCTGAAAATAGGCATTTTGAAGTCTGTGGGACGCCCTGCCCGGAGAGGCTGACGGGGAGGGGGGTGAGAACGTGTTGCACACACACACACACACACACACACACACACCCTCACACACACACACCCTCACACTCACACACACACACACCCTCACACACACACACACACCCTCACACACACACACACCCTCACACACACACACACAACCCTCTCACACACACACACCCTCACACACACACACCCTCACACACCCTCACACACACACGCAGCTGAGTGCTGAAAGCAGGCTGCCCTATTTAAAGGTTGCTTCCTTGCCCGGTGGCTGGAATAGGAAACCAAAGCAGGCTCTTTGGTATCTTCTCCTGATCTGATGCCGCTCATCACGATAAGGACTGCGTCTCCTCGATCAGCGCTCCGCCTCAGACGGGAATAATAACTCGGCATCATCCCACTGGCAACGCTGCGATTTCACGCACTGGATACGGCCATTAGTGTTCACAATGAACGTGGTGTGTGTGTGTGTGTGTGTGTGTGTGTGTGTGTGCGCACATTATGCATGTGTTCGAACCCAATCTGGTTTCAGATCACTTCACAGACACGTGAGCTTTGTGTTGATAACAACAACGGGGTTTCAAGGAATTATAAATGCATTCGTTTCAACATGTTGTCGACCAGAAAGCGTTCCATAACAACGATTGATTATTAAGGTTGTTTTCACGGTAACGAACTGGCAGGCGTTGTTCCCATGCGGGACCGTCACACCGTCGTTCCACTCTTAGGGAGACGTGCTGATAGTTTGAGAGAGGAACTTTGGATTTTGATTCATTTTCTTACAGATTTTACCAAAGAAAACAAAGTATAACTTTACGTGTGTGTGTGTGCGTGTGTGTGTGTGTGTGTGTGTGTGCGTGCGTGCGTGCGTGTGTGTGTGTGTGTGTGTTACTCAAGGTTTTTGTGTTGCCGGTTGGGAAACGGTAACCATAACGACCTTAAATCAGATTCAATCTGTAATTACACAGAGCTGCTGCTGATAACAATAACAACAACAACAACAACAACAACAACAACAACAACAACAACAAATGCATATGAACTATATCAATGCTATAACAAACACCTTCAGGGCAGCTGCACGTACACGCTGAGGGAAGATCGGACGTCAAAGGACGATCGTCCACGTGGGTATCCTCTCACAGGGAAAGTGGCCTTGGCTCTGAGCGCTTGTTGTCTCTCTCTCACCTTTACAAACTTTCATTTCATTCACGAGTGCTTTGAAGACAGTGTCGTACGCTGTGAGCGCTCCGTGAGGAGGAACTGCAGAAAGGATCACATTTCAGACTGATCTGTGGGACCACGGTGACAGGCGCCTGGGACCCCCCCCCCTCTTCCAGTGCTCGGTAGAGGGGGGGCGAGGGCGAGGGCGTGCTACTGAGGAGAGAGAGCCACAGAAATCATCCAGATAATGAAAAAGATGTCATGTGTTCTTTTAGAGAGTAAGAAGCTAAAGGAGGTACCCTACGTTCAGTCACTGGTCGACAAATTAGCATCAATACGTTTACCAGCCTCCATTTTGTTTGCAGGTGTCCCGTTGCAAAGAGAGAGGATGGATTCTGATCTCAGGTGAACAAAGGTGCACAGTCATCATTCAACTTTAAATTGAGTAACTTTTAGTGCTTTTAATCAACTCAAACGTGAAACCTGCTCTCTCCGTGTCTCCTGTTCGCAGTTCCTAATGCTAAGCTAAGCTAAGCTAAGCTAACTAGCGTAGCTTCATATAAACACACACGAGTCAGCCCCTCGGGTGAGGATCGTCTGCCTCAAAACACCCATCATGACTGATGAGCCTGGTGTGTGTGTGTGTGTGTGTGTGTGTGTGTGTGCATGCGTGCGTGCGTGCGTGTGTGTGTGTGTGTGTGTGTGTGATGCCATTATGAATGCATGTGTGTTAAACGTGTGTGTGCATCATGCCATTATGAATGCATGTGTGTTAAGTGTGTGTGTGCACGGGCTCAGGGCGGCTGCAGAGCGGGAGGAGAACGCGGCGATGAGTTTAAGAAGTCTTGACAGCAGATGCCTGCATAACAACACACAGAGAGGACATGTGCAAGCAGGACATCAAGGACACGGCGTCATGCGTGCCACTCACTTAAAGTCACAGTTTCCTCCCGCAGCTTAAAACATGCCGAGATTATGAGCGGGGAAAAGGCTGCGGATGCTGCTAAATGGATTTGTACATCGAGCGCTGTGAAATATATATAGCCGGATTTAAAACATGTGTTTCCACGAGAAGAGCGATCTGTTAAAAGTGTGTTTGGTGGCGTTTGAGCAGCTGCTGTGCATCTCCATGGATACGGTGTTTCAGAGATAAGAGTTCTGATCAGTCGAGATGCTGCAGAAAGTGATCGGAGTGTCAGTGACAACATGCCCCTCTGTCTACTTTAAAGAGTTCTCTCCTATCAGTATGTAGTGTCTCTACTTTAAAGAGTCCTCTCCTCTGATGTTCAGGTGTATATCAGTATGTAGTGTCTCTACTTTAAAGAGTCCTCTCCTGCTGATGTTCAGGTGTATATCAGTATGTAGTGTCTCTACTTTAAAGAGTCCTCTCCTGCTGATGTTCAGGTGTATATCAGTATGTAGTGTCTCTACTTTAAAGAGTCCTCTCCTGCTGATGTTCAGGTGTATATCAGTATGTAGTGTCTCTACTTTAAAGAGTCCTCTCCTGCTGATGTTCAGGTGTATATCAGTATGTAGTGTCTCTACTTTAAAGAGTCCTCTCCTGCTGATGTTCAGGTGTATATCAGTATGTAGTGTCTCTACTTTAAAGAGTCCTCTCCTGCTGATGTTCAGGTGTATATCAGTCTGTAGTGTCTCTACTTTAAAGAGTCCTCTCCTGCTGATGTTCAGGTGTATATCAGTATGTAGTGTCTCTACTTTAAAGAGTCCTCTCCTGCTGATGTTCAGGTGTATATCAGTATGTAGCGTCTCTACTTTAAAGAGTTCTCTCCTGCTGATGTTCAGGTGTATATCAGTATGTAGCGTCTCCACTTTAAAGAGTCCTCTCCTGCTGATGTTCAGGTGTATATCAGTATGTAGTGTCTCTACTTTAAAGAGTCCTCTCCTGCTGATGTTCAGGTGTATATCAGTATGTAGTGTCTCCACTTTAAAGAGTCCTCTCCTGCTGATGTTCAGGTGTATATCAGTATGTAGTGTCTCTACTTTAAAGAGTCCTCTCCTGCTGATGTTCAGGTGTATATCAGTATGTAGTGTCTCTACTTTAAAGAGTCCTCTCCTGCTGATGTTCAAGTGTATATCAGTATGTAGTGTATCTACTTTAAAGAGTGCTCTCCTGCTGATCTTCAGGTGTATATCAGTATGTAGTGTCTCTACTTTAAAGAGTCCTCTCCTGCTGATGTTCAAGTGTATATCAGTATGTAGTGTATCTACTTTAAAGAGTGCTCTCCTGCTGATGTTCAGGTGTATTTCAGTATGTAGAGTCTCTACTTTAAAGAGTCCTCTCCGCCTGTAGCTTAGCGGTGGTGACGTGAAGTCATGTGACTGTGCTGTAGTTCCTCCATGGGACCTTATTTAGGAAAATGATGTATTGAAGTGAATGGCGAGAGAGAAACGATCTTTCGATCCCGTTCTAATTGTGCCATGAATAACACCTATGATGTTTGTCAAGAAATAAAAAGTTTGGCGTAAAACTGTGAAGTAACACTGATGTTTGTGTGAAACCGCTCAATGAACTACATCTGGCACAATACACTGCAGGGGAGTTAGTCTGCTCCGTAAGAGCCAGCATGCGGGACCGAATGTCTCGGTGAGTGTTAAACGAGTGTAATGTGTAACGTTAACGTCAGCTAGCTAACATTAGCTAACAAGGTACACTCCCGGGGTTGGGTTTAGCAACGAGTGTCCTCGTTAAGAACTGCGTGATCGCTGGTATGCTGTGGATAACATTAGTGTTGGCAACGACAAGGCACACAGGAAACTAGTTGCTAAACCAAAACACACTGTACCTTGTTAGCTAATGTTAGCTAATGTTAGATGGCTGACGTTAACGCTACACATTACACTCACCCAAACCTCCGGTCCCGCATGCTGGCTCTTACGGAACATCAGATGGTGTCGTTGTGTCCCCTGTGACACTTCACCCAAATTGCTCCTGTTCGGTTTGTAGCATGAGTGTGTCGGTCGCTTAGCGTCTAGCAAGTCACATGTAAAGTCTCTCTCGGCCGTCCTCAGACCTCCATCGTCGCTTCCAGTCGTCCCGGGTCTCCAGACATCGGGCCAGTTCGTTGGTGCTTTGTGCTCCTGCGTCGTTCTTGAGTACGTCCACGTATGTTTGTGCGGGACGTCCTCGTGACCGATGCCCGTGTGTTGGGTCCCACAGCACCACTTTGCCGGCTGGCAGCTCTTGATGCCTTTGTCGATGTCCTGCTCGTCTCATTCTCCTGGCTGCATGTCCTCGCTCACCCTTGGTATTCCCTCGTACAGGATGGTGCCGGTTACATGTACACTCCTGCTGATGTTAAGTACTGCTCGCAGCATTCTGGTGTAGCATCCGTGTAGAGACGTGTGCAGGGTGACTTCAGGGTCCAGCCTTCACTGCCATAGAGGAGAACAGACTCTCCCGTTGCATAGAAGAAGCTGACTTTTATTGGACGGGGAGGTTGGAGTTCCGTACACTGGTCATGCCGTTCAGGGCCCTCCATGCAAGTGCCTTCCTCACCTTGAGACCTTGCTCGGTCGAGTTGACCCATGAGCCCAGGTACTTGAAGTCCTTGACTTCTTTAAGCACAGTGCCTTCTGTTGCTGTCAGAGGTGGATGTTCTGGTAAGATGTTATGTTATCGGTGATAAACTCAGTTTTCTTGGCGCTGAGCCTCAGGCCAACCTTGGCACTCTGACTCCACTCTGTTCAGGAGTTCCTGTGCTTGCTCCACGCTGTCGGAGCAATACCAATAATATGTGTTATTCATGGCACAATTCAAACGGGATCGAAAGATAATTTCTCTCTCGCCTTTGACTACAATACATATTTCTTCCGAAATAAGGTCCCATGGTCCTTTATAGCCCAACATTAGCCTCCTTTAGCTTAGCGGTGGTGACGTGAAGTCATGTGACCGTGCTGTAGTTCCTTTATAGCCCAACATTAGCCTCCTTTAGCTTAGCGGTGGTGACGTGAAGTCATGTGACCGTGCTGTAGTTCCTTTATAGCCCAACTTTAGCCTCCTTTAGCTTAGCGGTGGTGACGTGAAGTCATGTGACCGTGCTGTAGTTCCTTTATAGCCCAACATTAGCCTCCTTTAGCTTAGCGGTGGTGACGTGAAGTCATGTGACCGTGCTGTAGTTCCTTTATAGCCCAACATTTAGCCTCCTTTAGCTTAGCGGTGGTGAGGTGAAGTCATGTGACCGTGCTGTAGTTCCTTTATAGCCCAACATTAGCCTCCTTTAGCTTAGCGGTGGTGACGTGAAGTCATGTGACCGTGCTGTAGTTCCTTTATAGCCCAACATTAGCCTCCTTTAGCTTAGCGGTGGTGACGTGAAGTCATGTGACCGTGCTGTAGTTCCTTTATAGCCCAACATTTAGCCTCCTTTAGCTTAGCGGTGGTGACGTGAAGTCATGTGACCGTGCTGTAGTTCCTTTATAGCCCAACATTAGCCTCCTTTAGCTTAGCGGTGGTGACGTGAAGTCATGTGACCGTGCTGTAGTTCCTTTATAGCCCAACATTAGCCTCCTTTAGCTTAGCGGTGGTGACGTGAAGTCATGTGACCGTGCTGTAGTTCCTTTATAGCCCAACATTAGCCTCCTTTAGCTTAGCGGTGGTGACGTGAAGTCATGTGACCGTGCTGTAGTTCCTTTATAGCCCAACATTAGCCTCCTTTAGCTTAGCGGTGGTGACGTGAAGTCATGTGACCGTGCTGTAGTTCCTTTATAGCCCAACTTTAGCCTCCTTTAGCTTAGCGGTGGTGACGTGAAGTCATGTGACCGTGCTGTAGTTCCTTTATAGCCCAACATTAGCCTCCTTTAGCTTAGCGGTGGTGACGTGAAGTCATGTGACCGTGCTGTAGTTCCTTTATAGCCCAACATTAGCCTCCTTTAGCTTAGCGGTGGTGACGTGAAGTCATGTGACCGTGCTGTAGTTCCTTTATAGCCCAACATTAGCCTCCTTTAGCTTAGCGGTGGTGACGTGAAGTCATGTGACCGTGCTGTAGTTCCTTTATAGCCCAACATTAGCCTCCTTTAGCTTAGCGGTGGTGACGTGAAGTCATGTGACCGTGCTGTAGTTCCTTTATAGCCCAACATTAGCCTCCTTTAGCTTAGCGGTGGTGACGTGAAGTCATGTGACCGTGCTGTAGTTCCTTTATAGCCCAACATTAGCCTCCTTTAGCTTAGCGGTGGTGACGTGAAGTCATGTGACCGTGCTGTAGTTCCTTTATAGCCCAACATTAGCCTCCTTTAGCTTAGCGGTGGTGACGTGAAGTCATGTGACCGTGCTGTAGTTCCTTTATAGCCCAACATTAGCCTCCTTTAGCTTAGCGGTGGTGACGTGAAGTCATGTGACCGTGCTGTAGTTCCTTTATAGCCCAACATTAGCCTCCTTTAGCTTAGCGGTGGTGACGTGAAGTCATGTGACCGTGCTGTAGTTCCTTTATAGCCCAACATTAGCCTCCTTTAGCTTAGCGGTGGTGACGTGAAGTCATGTGACCGTGCTGTAGTTCCTTTATAGCCCAACATTAGCCTCCTTTAGCTTAGCGGTGGTGACGTGAAGTCATGTGACCGTGCTGTAGTTCCTTTATAGCCCAACATTTAGCCTCCTTTAGCTTAGCGGTGGTGACGTGAAGTCATGTGACCGTGCTGTAGTTCCTTTATAGCCCAACATTAGCCTCCTTTAGCTTAGCGGTGGTGACGTGAAGTCATGTGACCGTGCTGTAGTTCCTTTATAGCCCAACATTAGCCTCCTTTAGCTTAGCGGTGGTGACGTGAAGTCATGTGACCGTGCTGTAGTTCCTTTATAGCCCAACATTAGCCTCCTTTAGCTTAGCGGTGGTGACGTGAAGTCATGTGACCGTGCTGTAGTTCCTTTATAGCCCAACATTAGCCTCCTTTAGCTTAGCGGTGGTGACGTGAAGTCATGTGACCGTGCTGTAGTTCCTTTATAGCCCAACATTAGCCTCCTTTAGCTTAGCGGTGGTGACGTGAAGTCATGTGACCGTGCTGTAGTTCCTTTATAGCCCAACATTAGCCTCCTTTAGCTTAGCGGTGGTGACGTGAAGTCATGTGACCGTGCTGTAGTTCCTTTATAGCCCAACATTAGCCTCCTTTAGCTTAGCGGTGGTGACGTGAAGTCATGTGACCGTGCTGTAGTTCCTTTATAGCCCAACATTAGCCTCCTTTAGCTTAGCGGTGGTGACGTGAAGTCATGTGACCGTGCTGTAGTTCCTTTATAGCCCAACATTAGCCTCCTTTAGCTTAGCGGTGGTGACGTGAAGTCATGTGACCGTGCTGTAGTTCCTTTATAGCCCAACATTAGCCTCCTTTAGCTTAGCGGTGGTGACGTGAAGTCATGTGACCGTGCTGTAGTTCCTTTATAGCCCAACATTAGCCTCCTTTAGCTTAGCGGTGGTGACGTGAAGTCATGTGACCGTGCTGTAGTTCCTTTATAGCCCAACATTAGCCTCCTTTAGCTTAGCGGTGGTGACGTGAAGTCATGTGACCGTGCTGTAGTTCCTTTATAGCCCAACATTAGCCTCCTTTAGCTTAGCGGTGGTGACGTGAAGTCATGTGACCGTGCTGTAGTTCCTTTATAGCCCAACATTAGCCTCCTTTAGCTTAGCGGTGGTGACGTGAAGTCATGTGACCGTGCTGTAGTTCCTTTATAGCCCAACATTAGCCTCCTTTAGCTTAGCGGTGGTGACGTGAAGTCATGTGACCGTGCTGTAGTTCCTTTATAGCCCAACATTAGCCTCCTTTAGCTTAGCGGTGGTGACGTGAAGTCATGTGACCGTGCTGTAGTTCCTTTATAGCCCAACATTAGCCTCCTTTAGCTTAGCGGTGGTGACGTGAAGTCATGTGACCGTGCTGTAGTTCCTTTATAGCCCAACATTAGCCTCCTTTAGCTTAGCGGTGGTGACGTGAAGTCATGTGACCGTGCTGTAGTTCCTTTATAGCCCAACATTAGCCTCCTTTAGCTTAGCGGTGGTGACGTGAAGTCATGTGACCGTGCTGTAGTTCCTTTATAGCCCAACATTAGCCTCCTTTAGCTTAGCGGTGGTGACGTGAAGTCATGTGACCGTGCTGTAGTTCCTTTAGAGCCCAACATTAGCCTCCTTTAGCTTAGCGGTGGTGACGTGAAGTCATGTGACCGTGCTGTAGTTCCTTTATAGCCCAACATTAGCCTCCTTTAGCTTAGCGGTGGTGACGTGAAGTCATGTGACCGTGCTGTAGTTCCTTTATAGCCCAACATTTAGCCTCCTTTAGCTTAGCGGTGGTGACGTGAAGTCATGTGACCGTGCTGTAGTTCCTTTATAGCCCAACATTAGCCTCCTTTAGCTTAGCGGTGGTGAGGTGAAGTCATGTGACCGTGCTGTAGTTCCTTTATAGCCCAACATTAGCCTCCTTTAGCTTAGCGGTGGTGACGTGAAGTCATGTGACCGTGCTGTAGTTCCTTTATAGCCCAACATTAGCCTCCTTTAGCTTAGCGGTGGTGACGTGAAGTCATGTGACCGTGCTGTAGTTCCTTTATAGCCCAACATTAGCCTCCTTTAGCTTAGCGGTGGTGACGTGAAGTCATGTGACCGTGCTGTAGTTCCTTTATAGCCCAACTTTAGCCTCCTTTAGCTTAGCGGTGGTGACGTGAAGTCATGTGACCGTGCTGTAGTTCCTTTATAGCCCAACATTAGCCTCCTTTAGCTTAGCGGTGGTGACGTGAAGTCATGTGACCGTGCTGTAGTTCCTTTATAGCCCAACTTTAGCCTCCTTTAGCTTAGCGGTGGTGACGTGAAGTCATGTGACCGTGCTGTAGTTCCTCTATAGCCCAACATTAGCCTCCTTTAGCTTAGCGGTGGTGACGTGAAGTCATGTGACCGTGCTGTAGTTCCTTTATAGCCCAACATTAGCCTCCTTTAGCTTAGCGGTGGTGACGTGAAGTCATGTGACCGTGCTGTAGTTCCTTTAGAGCCCAACATTAGCCTCCTTTAGCTTAGCGGTGGTGACGTGAAGTCATGTGACCGTGCTGTAGTTCCTTTAGAGCCCAACTTTAGCCTCCTTTAGCTTAGCGGTGGTGACGTGAAGTCTTATAGCAATGCGTGTTGGTGACGTGTATTGTGCGAAAATAAGTGTTTTTTTTCTTGACAAACATCATAGGTGTAATTCATGGCACGATTAAAACGGGATCGAAAGATCATTTCTCCATTGACTTCAATACATAATTTTTCCTTATAGCAATGCGTTAAATCAGCATTTTAAAATAACATATAAAGGTTTTAGGGTCGGAAACAAGGGGCGGATTATGTGAATGAGTCTGTGTGTGTGTGTGTGTGCGTGTGCGTGTGCGTGTGCGTGTGCGTGTGTGTGCGTGCGTGTGCGTGCGTGCGTGTGTGTGTGTGTGTGTGTGTGTGTGTGTGTGCAGCAAATAAGCACTGAACTGGAAAATAACTGAGACTGGGGGAACTGTGGGCCAATCATCAGCCTCCACTGGTCACGAATCACACCTCCAGCTTCAACTTGCAACCTCACACACACACACACACACACACACACACACGGGTAGGGCTTCCCCTCCTCCACCCTATACCCACCTCAGTGTGTGTGTGTGTGTGTGTGTGTGTGTGTGTGTGTGTGTGTGTGTGTGTGTGTGTGTGTGTGTGTGTGTGTGTGTGTGTGTGTGTTGAAAAGCCCTCAGGAACCCAGATCACCAGATACAAAAAGAAAATCTCTGCTTGTTCACAGAAGCCTACAGAGGATATTAACAACGCACGTTCGCACACACACACGGGATCATGCATGCACACACAAACTAGATCATTCATGCACACACACTCATGCACAGCCAAAGCTACAATAACTCAGCAGAGACTGTAGGGGAGGGGATTACAGCCTCGGAGAAATAACAACAACAGCCTCTGCACACACACACACACACAGACACACACAGACACACAAATAGACATGCATTATCATCGGGGGAGGGTGGGGGAGGGGGAGGGGGAAGGTAAAGAGGGGGACACCGTCAGTGATGTCTCTGCAGGAGTGCCGTTGAGCAGGGATTGTGTCGAGGGATTTTAATTGACAGCTGTCCAAATCCCCCAGACAAACTGCCTCACTCCCCCCTCCTCCCCCTCCTCCCCCTTCCTCTCAGACGAGGGTATTAAGAGTGAAAGCATTAGGAAAAGCGAGGTTTTAATGCTCTCTCTCACTCACACACACACACACACTCATTGTGTCATGTCTTAATATAACCCACATATTGTACTCATATATATGCATGCACGCACACGCAGTCATTATCAGTGCTGGAATGTAATGAAGAAGACTGAAACAAATATTGAAAAAACCCCAGACCTCCATAGGGGGGGACATGACAACAAAGACTACCCGATTTTGGGTGCCTGTCCTGGGCCAAGGTCTCAGCCCGACCCCCTCCTCCTCCTGGTTCTCTGCTGGATCACCAAGTGCACAAACCTTATTAAATAAAGACAGCTTCGTCAATTATTTACAAATTGTAGGAACAGTTAATTTTATCATTTAAACAAATATATATTATTTGTTTTGTATGCCTTGAAACAATATATAAATATATTTTTTAATGTTTTAAATGGACTCAAACGCAAATAAAAAACTCAATACATTTGTCTTTCAATAAAAAAATAGTATGACTTGTTTGTGTTGAACTTTTAATAAATTAATAGTTCAACTATTAATTATTCCTTTTTTTGGTATAATTTCTTCACAATTGATTTCATGCTTATAATTATACTTTTTTAATAGTAATTATTATGTATTACTTTTATATTTCTGCATTTAACAATTTTATTTGTCATATTCTCTTTCTTATTTATATATTATACTGTAAAAAATATATATATTTGCACGGTTTCTTTCATTGAAAGCCACTCTGATTGGCTGACTGCAGCTCCTCGGGGTCAGCAGGTGAATCTCGTTACGAGTCTCTCAACTCCAATTCACTTTTCACCACTTAGGAAGATCGAGGAAGGATGCTCGAGAGCAACTATTTCAAGGATGCTACGTCATCGAGTGGCACCGAAGGACTGTTTAAATGCATGTGAAATGCCCAGCATTCGGCGCCACTCGATGACGTAGCATCCTTGAAATAGTGGCTCTGCAGCAGGTGTACTCGACATTGAGAAACGGCCATGGTGTTTCTCAATGTCAAGGAAGGATGCTCCAGAGCCACTATTTCAAGGATGCTACGTCATCCAGTGGCGCCGAAGGACTGTTCCAATGTCCAGGATGCTTGGAATTCTACCGAGGCCGGCATACTTTGTCGTGGTACATTTCTAGGCTGCATATGTGTATCCTCCGCGGTCTTAAAATCCCCACAATGCTTTGTGCACGGACCAATTTCCAAATCTTTGGCGGAAATCGCGCTCCATTTAAGGCGGGGCCTCGCATATGACGCATACCTGTTAGCCTGTTAGCCTGTTAGCCTGTTAGCCTGCACGCCTGTTAGCCTGTTAGCCTGTTAGCCTGTTAGCCTGTTAGCCTGCACGCCTGTTAGCCTGTTAGCCTGTTAGCCTGTTAGCCTGTTCCACCATTCTTCGTTTTCAGAGGCTAGGAAGGATCCTTGCCTCGCCTCTGAAGGACCTGACTCGGAGGGACATGTCCTACCAAGGAAGCGTCCTCGACATTGAGAAACACCCTCAGACTCACACTGAGGATCAATTTTATACAAATCCTATCTGCAAGGCTGCAACTATTTCCTCGTGTGGGATTAATAAAGTATGTCTCATCTGAACTCCGTCTCAAAGATGTGTTTGCCCAATCAAGAAAGTCACAGTTTGTCCCCAACACTTTATAACACTGTGAAAATACCTAATTAGAAAAAAATTACTTTTAATAAATATTGTTGAAAAATATTGAAGTACAATAAAATATGATCAAATAAATATATTAAAATAAGGTACAAATGTTTGGATTAAATAAAATAAGGTCAAATATATTCATAAACAACTGAAGGGGAATATTTCTGTAAACCGTATCCTTTGTGAAAAGGAGAACGTTGTAATACAAAACATTCACATCGCACAGCGGTGTTTCGTCTGCAGGCGGATTCATGAACGATTACTTCACTGTCGAAAGCTAAGCTAACGCTAGCTAGCAACAATACAATGTTTTAGAATAAAATAAAATCAACATGTTCTAAAAATTAAGATAATAAAGATTTGAACATTTGAACATGACTAGGCAGCGTCTGTTTGGACTGAACCAAATGCCTGCAGAGCCACAGAGACACACACACACACACACACACACTCAGATATATGTAAACACACCCCAGGAGAGAAACAAGAAAAGGAAGGACAGATTTTTTTCAGCATGAGGGAACATCATCCTGCACATTGAATTCCCAACCAGAACACACACGCACGCACGCACACACACACACACACACACACGCACACACACACACGCACACACACACACACACACACGCACACACACACACGCACACACACACGCACACACACACACACACACACACGCACACACAGAGGTCTGCCCCACTATGCTCCTTACTGTGCCGGCAGCACTCAGAGGTCATTATATAATGTGGCAGCGTTTTTCTCGTCAGACAGCATCTGGAAAACCTGGAGGGGAATCTGACCACTAAAGAAATCTCCCAGCATGCATCACTCTGTTCAAATCAGAGCACCTCCCGGAAGAGCTAAAAATAGCCTCAGTGCTAACACTCAGTTTATAGGGAAGTGGTTTGATGGAAGTAAATGGGGACACGTTGGTGTGTCAGATTGAAATAATGA
>CM070492.1:27182710-27195210 GCA_036324585.1 Champsocephalus esox
TAATGCTTTGCCCCTGTCTCCTAATGCTTTGCCCCTGTCTCCTAATGCTTTGCCCATGTCTCCTAATGCTTTGCCCCTGTCTCCTAATGCTTTGCCCATGTCTCCTAATGCTTTGCCCCATGTCTCCTAATGCTTTGCCCCATGTCTCCTAATGCTTTGCCCATGTCTCCTAATGCTTTGCCCATGTCTCCTAATGCTTTGCCCATGTCTCCTAATGCTTTGTCCATGTCTCCTAATGCTTTGCCCCTGTCTCCTAATGCTTAACACCTGTCTCCTAATGCTTTGCCCCTGTCTCCTAATGCTTAACACCTGTCTCCTAATGCTTTTCCCATGTCTCCTAATGCTTTGCCCATGTCTCCTAATGCTTTGCCCTGTCTCCTAATGCTTTGCCCATGTCTCCTAATGCTTAACACCTGTCTCCTAATGCTTAACACCTGTCTCCTAATGCTTTGCCCCTGTCTCCTAATGCTTAACACCTGTCTCCTAATGCTTTGCCCATGTCTCCTAATGCTTAACACCTGTCTCCTAATGCTTTGCCCCTGTCTCCTAATGCTTTGCCCATGTCTCCTAATGCTTTGCCCCTGTCTCTTAATGCTTTGCCCCTGTCTCCTAATGCTTTGCCCATGTCTCCTAATGCTTTGCCCCTGTCTCTTAATGCTTTGCCCCTGTCTCCTAATGCTTTGCCCATGTCTCCTAATGCTTTGCCCCTGTCTCCTAATGCTTTGCCCATGTCTCCTAATGCTTAACACCTGTCTCCTAATGCTTAACCCCTCCATTACCTCCACTCTCAGGACTGTGCTCCTCTTCCTGCTCCACGGTTGCTCTCCTCGCCCCCGAGGGATACGCCTGGTGATACAATATGTGTTTAAATGGCTGTGTGTTTCTGCTGGTGAGCAGGTGGCGCACGGCGAGTGGAACAGACGGGACGTTTAACCAGAACAAGAGACGAGAGGCTAAGAGGCTCAGTGTTAGTGACAATATAAGAGCAGGGTGGATTCAGTCGTGGTGTTCGTGGCTCCTCTCCTTTTACACTCAGCTCGTACACTAGAGGAAAACTTAAGAAAGTACCGGTGTGAATATTTTATAACCTGATATAATACAGGAAGGGAACAGGACACCGGACGAAGAGCAGCCCCGCCCTGAGGCTTCCATGGGGCGAGACAACGTGTGGAAACCCCTTCATTTATTTATTATTGGATTTCCTTTCTATTAACTCTCTTGACAATTCTCTCCAGAACCCCCGTGACCTTTCCTCGTAAGGTGACGCTTTCCTTTCAAACTCTCTTAGTTTCCACTGGATAGGAAGTTGATGCAATCTGAGCAGAGAAAACGGAATATTTCTGATTAAGTGTTTTAAGAGAAAACACAAACAATTACAGATAAGATACAAAATTATCCTGAAAACAAGAAAACGTTTTCAGAAAACACAAATAAAATCTGAACACACAAGGACGCTTCCTTGGTAGGACAAGTCCCTCCAAGTCAGGTCCTTCCTAGCCTCTGAAAACGAAGAATGGTGGAACAGGCTAACGGACGGGCCAACGGGCCAACGGGCCAACGGGCCAACGGGCCAACGGGCTAACGGGCTAACAGGCCAACAGGGCCAACAGGCACAGGCTACAGGCCAATGGGCCAACGGGCCAACGGGCCAACGGGCCAACGGGCCAACGGGCCAGCGGGCCAACGGGCCAACAGGCCAACGGGCCAACGGGCCAGCGGGCCAACGGGCCAACGGGCCAACAGGGCCAACAGGCTAACAGGCAGGGCCAACGGGCCAACGGGCCAACGGGCCAACGGGCCAACGGGCCAACAGGGCCAACAGGGCCAACAGGGCCAACAGGGCTAACAGGCTAACAGGCTAACAGGCTAACAGGTATGCGTCATATCCGAGGCCCCGCCTAAATGACGCGATTTCCGCCAAAGATTTGGAAATGGCGCAAAGCATGGGGGATTTTAAACGCATACATGTGCAGCTTCGAAATTTCCCGCAACGAAGGACGCCGGCCTCGGTAGAATTCCAAGCATCCTGGACATTGGAACAGTCCTTCGGCGGGACTCGATGACGTGGCATCCTTGAAATAGTGGCTCTGGAGCATCCTTCCTCGACATTGAGAAACACACACAATGTCCCAAAAATATTTCACAAATATTCAGAAAACACAAAAGAAATCGAAATTTCACAAATTATTTCAGAAAACCCCCAAAAATATCACAAACAAGAAATGTCACAAAAGAACCAGAAACTAAAGACTCGGGGTGCGATGGCATTTCGCAAAACGTTGTTGGAAGCGTTTTGATTTCTAACAACGATCCCAAATGACTGCACATCGTGCTGCTCTTGCTTATCGCTCCCAACGCTGACGCAGAGAAGATTCAACAATTCAGAAAACACGTAGAAAATCAAAAAGATGACGTTTCTAAAATAACTCAAAACATTTCTCTAAATATTTCGAAAAAAGACAAAAATATTCAGAAACACCAAAATGTGAACAAACACAAATAAAACACAAACAGTTCACAGAACAAAACACATTTTGGGAAAAACACGATGCCTTTTCGCAAAACAACATTTTGAAATGTACTCGTATTTTAAAATGATTCCTTTTGAGACTCTCCTCTCTCCTCTCTCCTCTGTCCTCTCTCCTCTCTCCTCTCTCCCCTCTCCTCTCCCCTCTGTCCTCTCTCCTCTCTCCTCTGTCCTCTCTCCTCTCTCCTCTCTCTCCTCTCCTCTCCTCTCTCTCCTCTCTCCTCTCTCTCCTCTCTCTCCTCTCCTCTCCTCTCTCTCCTCTCTCCTCTCTCTCCTCTCCTCTCCCCTCTCTCCTCTGTCCTCTGTCCCTCTCTCCTCTCTCCTCTGTCCTCTCTCCTCTCTCTCCTCTCCTCTCCTCTCTCTCCTCTCTCCTCTCTCTCCTCTCCTCTCCCCTCTCTCCTCTCTCCTCTCTCCCCTCTCCTCTCCCCTCTGTCCTCTCTCCTCTCTCTCCTCTCCTCTCCTCTCTCCTCTCTCCTCTCTCCTCTCTCCTCTCTCCTCTCTCCTCTCCTCTCCCCTCTCTCCTATCTCCTCTGTCCCCTCTCCTCCTCCTCTCTCCTCTCTCCCTCTCCTCCTCCTCTCTCCTCTGTCCTCTCTCCTCCTCCTCTCTCCTCTCCTCCTCCTCTCTCCTATCTCCTCTGTCCTCTCTCCTCTCCTCTCTCCTCCTCTCTCCTCTCCCTCCCCCTCTCTCCCCTCTCCTCTCTCCCCTCTCCTCTCCCCACTGTCCTCCTCCTCTCTCCTCTCTCCTCTCTCCTCTCCCCTCTCTCCTCTTCCTCTCTCCTCTCTCCCCTCTCCTCTCCCCTCTGTCCTCTCTCCTCTCTCCTCTCTCCCCTCTCCTCTCCCCTCTGTCCTCTCTCCTCTCTCCTCTCTCTCCCTCTCCTCTCCCCTCTGTCCTCTCTCTCCTCTCTCCCCTCCTCCTCCTCTCTCCTCTCTCTCTCTCCTCTCTCCTCTCTCTCCTATCTCCTATCTCCTCTGTCCTCTCTCCTCTCCTCTCCCCTCTCTCCTATCTCCTCTGTCCCCTCTCCTCCTCCTCTCTCCTCTGTCCTCTC
Organism: Champsocephalus esox; assembly: GCA_036324585.1. Taxonomy (NCBI): domain Eukaryota; kingdom Metazoa; phylum Chordata; class Actinopteri; order Perciformes; family Channichthyidae; genus Champsocephalus; species Champsocephalus esox. The sequence goes on from CM070492.1 coordinate 27,186,284, forward strand.
TCCTCCTCCTCTCTCCTCTCTCCTCCTCCTCTCTCCTATCTCCTCTGTCCTCTCTCCTCTCTCCTCTCCTCTCTCCTCCTCTCTCCTCTCCCCTCTCCCCTCTCTCCCTCTCCTCTCTCCTCTCTCCCTCTGTCCTCTCTCCTCTCTCTCTCTATCTCCTCTGTCCCCTCTCCTCCTCCTCTCTCCTCTGTCCTCTCTCCTCCTCCTCTCTCCTCTCTCCTCCTCCTCTCTCCTTCTCCTCTGTCCTCTCTCCTCTCTCCTCTCTCGTCCTCCTCCTCCTCTCTCCTCTCTCCTCTGTCCTCTCTCTCCTCTCTCCTCTCCCCTCTCCCTCTCTCCCCTCTCCTCTCTCCTCTTCTCCTCCTCTCTCCTCTCTCTCCTCTCTCCTCTCTCCTCTCTCCCCTCTCCTCTCCCTCTCTCCTCTCTCTCCTCTCTCCTCTTCTCCTCCTCTCTCCTCTCTCCTCTCTCCCCTCTCCTATCTCCTCTGTCCTCCTCTCCTCCTCCTCTCTCCTCTGTCCCCTCTCCTCCTCCTCTCTCCTCTGTCCTCTCTCCTCCTCCTCTCTCCTCTCTCCTCCTCCTCTCTCCTATCTCCTCTGTCCTCTCTCCTCTCCTCTCTCCTCCTCTCTCCTCTCTCCCTCCTCCCCTCTCCCTCTCTCCTCTCTCCCCTCTCCTCTCCCCACTGTCCTCCTCCTCTCTCCTCTCTCCTCTCTCCTCTCTCCTCTGTCCTCTCTCCTCTCTCCTCTCTCCTCCTCTCCTCTCCCCTCTGTCCTCTCTCCTCTCTCCTCTCTCCCCTCTCCTCTCCCCTCTGTCCTCTCTCCTCTCTCCTCTCTCCCTCTCTCCTCTCCCCTCTTCCTCTCTCTCCTCTCTCTCCCTCCTCCTCCTCTCTCCTCTCTCCTCTCTCCTCCTCCTCTCTCCTATCTCCTATCTCCTCTGTCCTCTCTCCTCTCCTCTCCCCTCTCTCCTATCTCCTCTTCCCCTCTCCTCCTCCTCTCTCCTCTTCCTCTCTCCTCCTCCTCTCTCCTCTCTCCTCCTCCTCTCTCCTATCTCCTCTGTCCTCTCTCCTCTCTCCTCTCCTCTCTCCTCCTCTCTCCTCTCCTCCTCTCCCCTCTCTCCCTCTCCTCTCTCCTCTCCCCTCTGTCCTCTCTCCTCTCTCTCCTATCTCCTCTGTCTCCTCTCCTCCTCCTCTCTCCTCTGTCCTCTCTCCTCCTCCTCTCTCCTCTCTCCTCCTCCTCTCTCCTATCTCCTCTGTCCTCTCTCCTCTCTCCTCTCTCGTCCTCCTCCTCCTCTCTCCTCTCTCCTCTTCCTCTCTCCTCTCTCCTCTCCCCTCTCCCCTCTCCTCCTCTCCTCTCTCCTCTTCTCCTCCTCTCTCCTCTCTCCCCTCTCCTCTCTCCTCTCTCCCCTCTCCTCTCCCCTCTGTCCTCTCTCTCCTCTCTCCTCTTCTCCTCCTCTCTCCTCTCTCCTCTCTCTCCCCTCTCCTCTCCCCTCTGTCCTCTCTCCTCTCTCTCCTCTCCTCTCCTCTCTCTCCTCTCTCCTCTCCTCCTCCTCTCTCCTCTCTCCTCTCTCCTCCTCCTCTCTCCTATCTCCTATCTCCTCTGTCCTCTCTCCTCTCTCTCTCCCCTCTCTCCTATCTCCTCTGTCCCCTCTCCTCCTCCTCTCTCCTCTGTCCTCTCTCCTCCTCCTCTCTCCTCTCTCCTCCTCCTCTCTCCTATCTCCTCTGTCCTCTCTCCTCTCTCCTCTCCTCTCTCCTCCTCTCTCCTCTCCCCTCTCCTCTCTCCTCTCCCCTCTGTCCTCTCTCCTCTCTCTCCTCTCCTCTCCTCTCTCTCCTCTCTCTTCTCCTCCTCCTCTCTCCTCTCTCCTCCTCCTCTCTCCTATCTCCTATCTCCTCTGTCCTCCTCTCCTCTCCTCTCTCCTCTCTCCTCTCTCTCCTCTCCTCCCCCCTCTCCTCCTCTTTCCTCTCTCCTCCTCCTCTCTCCCCTCCCTCCTCTCTCCTCTCTCCTCATCTCTCCTCTCTCCTCTCCCCTCCTCTCTCCTCTCCCCTCCTCTCCCCTCTGTCCTCTCTCCTCTCTCTCCTCTCCTTTCCCCTCCTCTCCTCCTCTCCTCTCCTCTCTCCTCTCTCTCCTCTCCTCTCCTCCCCCCTCTCCCCTCTTTCCTCTCTCCTCTCCCCTCTCCTCTCTCCTCTCTCCTCTCTCCTCATCTCTCCTCTCCCCTCCTCTCTCCTCTCTCCCTCCTCTCCCCTCTGTCCTCTCTCCTCTCTCTCCTCTCCTTTCCCCTCCTCTCCTCCTCTCCTCTCCTCTCTCCTCTCTCCTCTCTCTCCTCTCCTCTCCTCCCTCCCTCTCCCCTCTCCCCTCTTTCCTCTCTCCTCCCCTCTCTCCCCTCTCCTCTCCTCTCTCTCCTCTCCTCTCTCTCCTCTCTCCTCTCTCTCCTCTCCTCTGTCCTCTCTCCTCTCTCTCCTCTCCTCTCCTCTCTCTCCTCTCTCCTCTCTCTCCTCTCCTCTCTCCTCTCTCTCCTCTGTCCTCTGTCCTCTCTCCTCTCTCCTCTGTCCTCTCTCCTCTCTCCTCCTCTCCTCTCCTCTCTCTCCTCTCTCCTCTCTCTCCTCTCCTCTCCCCTCTCTCCTCTCTCCTCTCTCCCCTCTCCTCTCTCCCTCTGTCCTCTCTCCTCTCTCTCCTCTCCTCTCCTCTCTCCTCTCTCCTCTCTCCTCTCCTCTCCCCTCTCTCCTATCTCCTCTGTCCCCTCTCCTCCTCCTCTCTCCTCTGTCTCCCTCTCCTCCTCCTCTCTCCTCTGTCCTCTCTCCTCCTCCTCTCTCCTCTCTCCTCCTCCTCTCTCCTCTCTCCTCTGTCCTCTCTCCTCTCTCCTCTCCTCCTCCTCTCTCCTCTCCTCCTCCTCTCTCCTCTCTCCTCTCTCTCCTCTCTCCTCCTCTCTCTCCCCTCTGTCCTCCTCCTCTCTCCTCTCTCCTCTCTCCTCTCCCCTCTGTCCTCTGTCCTCTCTCCTCTCTCCCCTCTGCTCTCTCCCTCTGTCCTCTCTCCTCTCTCCTCTCTCTCTCCTCTCCTCTCCCCTCTGTCCTCTCTCCTCTCTCCTCTCTCTCCCCTCTCCTCTCCCCTCTGTCCTCTCTCTCCTCTCTCCTCCTCCTCCTCCTCTCTCCTCTCTTCCTCTCTCCTCCTCCTCTCTCCTATCTCCTATCTCCTCTGTCCTCTCTCCTCTCCTCTCCCCTCTCTCCTATCTCCTCTGTCCCCTCTCCTCCTCCTCTCTCCTCTGTCCTCTCTCCTCCTCCTCTCTCCTCTCTCCTCCTCTCTCTCTCCTATCTCCTCTGTCCTCCTCCTCTCTCCTCTCTCCTCTCCTCTCTCCTCTCTCCTCTCCTCCTCTCCCTCTCCCCTCTCCCCTCTCCTCTCTCCTCTCCCCTCTGTCCTCTCTCCTCTCTCTCCTATCTCCTCTGTCCCTCTCTCCTCCTCCTCTCTCCTCTCTCCTCCTCCTCTCTCCTATCTCCTCTGTCCTCTCTCCTCTCTTCCTCTCTCCTCCTCCTCCTCCTCTCTCCTCTCTCCTCTGTCCTCTCTCCTCTCTCCTCTCCCCTCTCCCCTCTCCTCCTCTCCTCTCTCTCTCTTCTCCTCCTCTCTCCTCTCTCCCCTCTCCTCTCTCCTCTCTCCCTCTCTCCTCTCCCCTCTGTCCTCTCTCCTCCTCTCTCCTCTTCTCCTCCTCTCTCCTCTCTCCTCTCTCCCCTCTCCTCTCCCTCTGTCCTCTCTCCTCTCTCTCCTCTCCTCTCCTCTCTCTCCTCTCTCCTCTCCTCCTCCTCTCTCCTCTCTCCTCTCTCCTCCTCCTCTCTCCTATCTCCTATCTCCTCTGTCCTCTCTCCTCTCCTCTCCCCTCTCTCCTATCTCCTCTGTCCCCTCTCCTCCTCCTCTCTCCTCTGTCCTCTCTCCTCCTCCTCTCTCCTCTCTCCTCCTCCTCTCTCCTATCTCCTCTGTCCTCTCTCCTCTCTCCTCTCCTCTCTCCTCCTCTCTCCTCTCCCCTCTCCTCTCTCCTCTCCCCTCTGTCCTCTCTCCTCTCTCTCCTCTCCTCTCCTCTCTCTCCTCTCTCTTCTCCTCCTCCTCTCTCCTCTCTCCTCCTCCTCTCTCCTATCTCCTATCTCCTCTGTCCTCCTCTCCTCTCCTCTCTCCTCTCTCCTCTCTCTCCTCTCCTCCCCCCTCTCCCCTCTTTCCTCTCTCCTCCCCTCTCTCCCCTCCCCTCTCTCCTCTCTCCTCATCTCTCCTCTCTCCTCTCCCCTCCTCTCTCCTCTCCCCTCCTCTCCCCTCTGTCCTCTCTCCTCTCTCTCCTCTCCTTTCCCCTCCTCTCCTCCTCTCCTCTCCTCTCTCCTCTCTCTCCTCTCCTCTCCTCCCCCCTCTCCCCTCTTTCCTCTCTCCTCTCCCCTCTCCTCTCTCCTCTCTCCTCTCTCCTCATCTCTCCTCTCCCCTCCTCTCTCCTCTCCCCTCCTCTCCCCTCTGTCCTCTCTCCTCTCTCTCCTCTCCTTTCCCCTCCTCTCCTCCTCTCCTCTCCTCTCTCCTCTCTCCTCTCTCTCCTCTCCTCTCCTCCCCCCTCTCCCCTCTCCCCTCTTTCCTCTCTCCTCCCCTCTCTCCCCTCTCCTCTCCCCTCTCTCCTCTCTCCTCTCTCCTCTCTCCTCTCCCTTACGAGTGTCTCCCAGCCTGAACATATGAAAGCAGGAGCCCATTCAGATGAAGTGTCTTGCCCAAGGACACAGCGGCTTTACAGAAGCAGCGCAGGCGGGTTTCACCCCTTGATCTGATGACGCACAGCCCGCTGCGCCACCCCGCCCTGTCGCCGTTAGCCACACGTGCTAACGGCAGCTTGAAGCATTTGGAAACCTTTGTTTACACTTTTAAATGTTGTGTTTTTGGAAAGGCTCAACACTTTGATACCTGAAAGAACAGCTGTTTTCAAACCCAGCCTCCTCAACATCTATCTGTTGTTTCAAGCATGTTGCATAAGATAAGATAAGAAGTACTTTATTGATCCCAATGTGTGGAATGTCTGCGTTGCAGCAGCATCAGAGGACGAGGCATTTACAGCACACATTCAAAGACTAGAAACAATCCAAAATAAGTATACGTGATAAAAATCAAGTCACAATAAGAAGTGGAATATTTCTCCATCTCTCAGCTTCTGGTCGTCTACCTCCTCCTCCTCCTCCTCCTCCTCTTCCTCCTCCTCCTCCTCCTCCTCCTCCTCCTCCTCCTCTTCTTCTTTGTTTCTGTTGTGTTTTCCCGCCCACTCTACCCAGCATGCTCTCTGCCCCCGGCTCCGCTTCTGTCTCCAGAAACACAAGCGTTCCCTGTATCTGCAACAGGAAGTCCAGAGCGCCTCGGAGCCATGGAGCCCATGAGCAGCAGCAGAGAGGAAGAGACGGGAGCGTTAGCGTAGCTTAGCATAAAGACTGGATGCAGAGGGAGTGTTCGCCGAGCGCCGGAAAAATGGAGGATTTATATACCGTTCAAATGCTCGGAAAGAAGTTCAAACTATGCAAAGTACACGAGGACTTGAAAAGGTTAGCGTCCTTCATAACGACTCTTTTTACCACTGAAATAACAACGACACACGTTCATAAACCTGCCGTGATCTAAGCGTTGCCGTCGTACCAAACGTGTGTCTTCTTTGCTCACAATCAGGAAGATCCAACAGTCCGATACCAAACGGGTGCATTGCAGTGAAACTGAGCGTGCCGGTAGATCTTCTTCTTCTTCTGTGGTATGTCCCGCTCAGACGGTGAGAGCACCTGAGCTGCCATACGTCCTGTGAGTCACCGTTACATCAGCCGTGCTCTCAGTGCAAAGAGGAGCCTCTGAGGGATCGATCTGAGGCTGTATCCTCAGCTGTGAGTCACTGCTGCCCACGTGCACACTACTCTGTGTCCTTCACTTAGGAAACCAGAATACACATCACAGTACCCTACCCTACCTTTACAGTGACGAGAGTTTGTTCGAGACGCTTTAACGCACATTTGATCTGGGAATAACCTCCTCGCGTGTTACATGTTGGGACTTTGTATCTCTGTTCTATTGTCAGATGCTCAAAAGCTGTGAGCGTGTAGTGATGGCGATGAGATTCTTCTGACCTGAGCTTTTTCACTTTTTAAAGTATTTTAAGTATTGTATTTTAATGTCTTAACACTTCTCAAATTAACCTACCTACCTCTACCTACCTCTACCTACCTCTACCTACCTACCTATATATAGCTACCTACCTATACCTACCTACCTCTACCTACCTACCTCTACCTACCTACCTACCTATATATAGCTACCTACCTATACCTACCTACTTACCTCTACCTACCTACCTACCTACCTATATATAGCTACCTACCTATACCTACCTACCTACCTCTACCTACCTACCTACCTATCTCTACGTACCTATCTACCTACCTATATATAGCTAACTACCTATACCTACCTACCTACCTCTACCTACCTACCTATATCTAGCTACCTACCTCTACCTACCTACCTCTACCTACCTACTTATATATAGCTACCTACCTATACCTACCTACCTCTACCTACCTACCTCTACCTACCTACCTACCTATATATAGCTACCTACCTATACCTACCTACTTACCTCTACCTACCTACCTACCTACCTATATATAGCTACCTACCTATACCTACCTACCTACCTCTACCTACCTACCTACCTATCTCTACGTACCTATCTACCTACCTATATATAGCTAACTACCTATACCTACCTACCTACCTCTACCTACCTACCTATATCTAGCTACCTACCTCTACCTACCTACCTCTACCTACCTATACCTACCTACCTCTACCTACCTACACATACCTATACCTACCTACCTCTACCTACCTACCTCTACCTACCTACCTACCTCTACCTACCTACCTATCTCTACCTACCTATCTACCTACCTATATATAGCTACCTACCTATACCTACCTACTTACCTCTACCTACCTACCTACCTCTACCTACCTACCTACCTATATCTAGCTACCTACCTCTACCTACCTACCTCTACCTACCTATACCTACCTATACCTACCTACCTCTACCTACCTACACCTACCTATACCTACCTACCTCTACCTACCTACCTACCTCTACCTACCTACCTCTACCTACCTACCTACCTACCTCTACCTACCTACCTACCTCTACCTACCTACCTCTACCTACCTACCTCTACCTACCTATAGCTAGCTACCTACCTCTACCTACCTACCTACCTACCTCTACCTACCTCTACCTACCTACCTCTACCTACCTACCTCTACCTACCTATACATACCTACCTCTACCTACCTATACCTACCTACCTACCTCTACCTACCTACCTATATCTAGCTACCTACCTCTACCTACCTACCTCTACCTACCTATACCTACCTATACCTACCTACCTCTACCTACTACACCTACCTATACCTACCTACCTACCTCTACCTACCTACCTACCTACCTCTACCTACCTACCTACCTACCTCTACCTACCTACCTATACTAGCTACCTACCTCTACCTACCTACCTTCCTACCTCTACCTACCTACCTACCTCTACCTACCTACCTCTACCTACCTACCTATATACTACCTACCTATACCTACTACCTCTACCTACCTACCTCTACCTACCTATACCTAACTATACCTTCCTACCTATACCTACCTACCTACCTCTACCTACCTACCTATCTACCTCTACCTACCTACCTCTACCTACCTACCTATATATAGCTACCTACCTATACCTACATACCTCAACCTACCTACCTCTACCTACCTATACCTAACTATACCTACCTACCTCTACCTACCTACATACCTACCTACCTACCTCTACCTACCTATACCTACCTACACCTACCTACCTCTACCTACCTACACCTACCTATACCTACCTACCTACCTCTACCTACCTACCTCTACCTACCTACCTACCTCTACCTACCTACCTACCTACCTCTACCTACCTACCTCTACCTACCTACCTACCTACCTACTACCTACCTACCTACTACCTACCTACCTACCTACCTCTACCTACCTACACCTACCTACCTACCTACCTACTACCTACCTACCTACCTACCTACCTACCTACCTACCTACCTACCTACCTACCTACCTCTACCTACCTACCTACCTACCTACCTACCTACTACCTACCTACCTCTACCTACCTACCTACCTACTACCTACCTACCTACCTACCTACCTACCTACCTACCTACCTCTACCTACCTACCTACCTACTACCTACCTACCTACCTACCTATACCTACCTACCTACCTACCTACCTCTACCTACCTACCTACCTACCTACCTACCTACTACCTACCTACCTCTACCTACCTACCTCTACCTACCTACCTACCTACCTACCTACCTACCTACCTACCTACTACCTACCTACCCTACCTACCTACCTACCTACCTACCTACCAACCTACCTACCTACTACCTACCTCTACCTACCTACCTACCTACCTCTACCTACCTACCTACCTACCTATACCTACCTACACCTACCTACACCTACCTCTACCTACCTACCTACCTACCTACCTACCTACCTACCTACCTACTACCTACCTACCTCTACCTACCTACCTACCTACCTACCTATACCTACCTACCTACCTACCTATACCTACCTACCTACCTACCTACCTACCTACCTACCTATACTAGCTACCTACCTCTACCTACCTACCTCTACCTACCTACCTCTACCTACCTACCTATACCTACCTACCTCTACCTACATACACCTATCTACCTATACCTACCTACCTACCTCTACCTACCTACCTCTACCTACCTACCTCTACCTACCTACCTACCTCTACCTACCTATCTCTACCTACCTATACCTACCTACCTACCTCTACCTACCTACCTACCTATACCTACCTAC
>CM070492.1:27200210-27279064 GCA_036324585.1 Champsocephalus esox
AATGCTACAACTACCGTCACAAACTGGATGAATGTGAAGCGTGTTGTTGAAGGAGGATGAAAGCGTAATCAAGGAGCACTATGGAGCGACTTTGATGGTTATTGGACTCAGGATTAATTCATCTGGATTCCCGCTGTGTGAAGAAACTAAAGGTGGAAACAATCCACAAAGGGATTAAACTGTTTGAAACACGCTCAAAGTGAGCCGGATTTTGCCGATGTGTTTACGTGGATTCAAAAGTCGTAAATAATCTACAAAATGGAGAAGACCGATCTGATCAGAGCGACTGACGAATAATCCAACTGAAACCGGCATGGCCAACGACTATGTTTTAAACATGCACTGATCCAGAGAAGCCCGGTTTGGACACTTTACGGGCAGAAGAAATATTTATATTAAAGTGTAAAGTCTAAATATGATATTTGGTCTCAAATCATCTGAGGCCTGGCGCCCCAGCGATCTTTGGCGCCCCCCAGGTTGGGAACCACTGCTCTAAGGGACAATCCCACATTTGTCGGCAGTGTTACAATCACAATCCAGCTTTCAGTGGTAAATATACGGAAGTCGATATGTAAGCCGTAACAAGGTGGAGAAACTCTGCAGTGATGGCTTATGTCAGCGGTCACAGATTGCTGTGATGAATGGACCAGAATGTTTCTGCTGATAGCCGGATACGAGGAGTGAAACAGACGTGTTTGATAAGCGACTCTCTAATACAAAGCGTTCGTCTGCGTTGTTTTTTTCTACATGGCAGTTTTGAAGCTTGTAAAATAAATGAAACTACAAACACTGGACTTTGTTTTGTCGTGAAATGTCCTCTTCAAGTTCGTCATATATAAAAAAACACTGAGTGAAAACATAACGACCCACAGTCTAAAAAAGACTTCACTGTTGTTTTGATCGTCCGTTTGTTCAGCTGCTCGAAAGCCTTCATCTGGTCCCTTCGTGGGCACAAATGTTCCGGCTGTGGCCGAAAGACTACAATTTAAAACCACAGGCATACCAGCTACCCTGAGTCCTCTGTGTCCTTCAACGTATCGTGTTGTAAGTGTTTAATTTAGTCACGTTTTGCTCCCTCGCACCGACTGCATGCTTCACACGTAGCTTCACACGTAGCTTCACACGTAGCATGTTTCACACGTAGCATGTTTCACACGTAGCATGTTTCACACGTAACTTTAACGTAGAATGTTTCACACGTAGCTTTAACGTAGCATGTTTCACACGTAGCTTCACACGTAGCATGTTTCACACGTAGCATGTTTCACATGTCGCTTTAACGTAGCATGTTTCACACGTAGCTTTAACGTAGCATATTTCACACGTAGCTTCACACGTAGCATGTTTCACACGTAGCATGTTTCACACGTAGCATGTTTCACACGTAGCTTCACATGTAGCTTCACATATAGCTTCACATGTAGCTTCACACGTAGCGTCACACGTAGCTTCACATGTAGCTTCACACGTAGCTTGACATGTAGTTTCGCATGTAGCTTCACACGTAGCTTCACATTTAGCTTCACACGTAGCTTCACATGTAGCTTCACACGTAGCTTCACATGTAGCTTCACATGTAGCTTCACATGTAGCTTCACACGCAGCTTCACACGTAGCTTCACATGTAGCTTCACACGTAGCTTCACATGTAGCTTCACATGTAGCTTCACACGTAGCTTCACATGTAGCATGTAGCTACACACGTAGCTTCACACGTAGCTTCACATGTAGCTTCACACGTAGCTTCACATGTAGCTTCACATGTAGCTTCACATGTAGCATGTAGCTACACACGTAGCTTCACACGTAGCTACACACGTAGCTTCACATGTAGCATGTAGCTACACACGTAGCTTCACACGTAGCTTCACATGTAGCTTCACACGCAGCTTCACACATAGCTTCACATGTAGCTTCACACGTAGCTTCACATGTAGCTTCACACGTAGCTTCACATGTAGCATGTAGCTTCACACGTAGCTTCACACGTAGCTTCACATGTAGCATGTAGCTTCACACGTAGCTTCACACGTAGCTTCACACGTAGCTTCACACGTTGCTTCACATGTAGCATGTAGCTTCACACGTAGCTTCACATGTAGCACGTAGCTTCACATGTAGCATGTAGCTTCACACGCAGCACCTTCGAAGGATTTATTTTAAAATCATATTTAAAGGGATTTCATTCAGTTTGTGGAGCGAGCCGAGCGCTGGCTGATGACACACACCTGATGCACAAAGCACACAATAAACCTCCGGTGGAATACAACATGTTAGAAAGCACAGATAATGAATGAATGCACAATATCTCACATCTTATTTTCTGTGCGCAAAATAACCTGAAAGTGTAAAGAAATTACAAACCTTACATGTGGAAGAAGATAATAAAGTGTGCATGAGGAAAAACACGTATTTATAAACAACATTTCTGAACTTCAAGATCTCTGAAATGCCTAAAACAGCACTCAAAGACTTACTTTTTAAATATCCTAAACGAGCACACGTCACATATGATGTCGTGTGTCAGTGCCTTCTGACAGCAAGTGATTATGTCAGCAGAAAGCTGTTGATGTGTGGATGTTTATGTTATAGCCAGGTGTAAACACACAGTCATTGTATTCTGCGTTCACAGATTAAAGTTGTCGACGCTGGAAGTTGAGATTTGTTCCCAAAAGTTGGAAGGATTATTATTTGTCTTAACTTTTGCACTAAGTTCAACCTCCTTCTCGACATGATGGTTTGAAACAAAACAATACATCGTCCTTTTTCATATTTTGTAACTCTTTAAGTTAAGTTTTAAGTTTAAGTTGGATGAACTCTGCGGGGACTGAGCGGACGAGGAGGAGGAAGGAGGGACAGGAGCTGCGTTGGATCTCTGATCACATTCAGGCGCGGACAGGTTTTACAAAGCGACAAAGGTTCTGCAGACGCTTCCACACCTCGGACTCTGAGAGGCTTTAGGTCTGAAGCAAAGACACCGCAGATCTGTTCTCTGAAGAAGCTCCAGTCCAGTGTGTGGCTTCTTCACATCTCAGTAATCTGAATGAACCCGTGTTCAGTTTGAAACAACACGTGGCCGTGAGAGGAGAACTCGTGGGTAAAGAGATCATATCTAAAGATTTACCACTTTGTCAAGACGCCCAAAAGAGAAGGAGAATCGAGTTGAGGTTTCTCTGGGATAGAGTTAGAGAACGTAGAAGGGAATACTAATGAAACAAGGACTTTCGCCCTCGAGACCTTCGTGAAGCTAACAGTTATCACCTCGTCTCACTTTCGCTTCTCGTTTGAACCCCAGCCGAAGCAAATCTGTCGCCGTAAATAAGTCGACTTCACTTCCTCTCAGTTGCTCTGTCCCTCCAACAGAGCGCAGAGTGTGAGTGCACGATACGACCTGCACCGTGCACGTCCTCCAGCGCTCATCGATGAGCTGATGACTGGAAGCTGGGACTTGTAATTCCCAAAGAACAGAAGATGTTGAAAAGCCAGGAAGGAATGCAGACGTATGCGCATGAAGTACATTATTCATATGTTGGGCATTAAACCCACCGCTCCGCCTTCTCTCCCGATGCCTCTCCTCTCCGCTCCGCCTTCTCTCCCGGTGCCTCTCCTCTCCGCTCTGCCTTCTCTCCCGGTGCCTCTCCTCTCCGCTCCGCCTTCTCTCCCGGTGCCTCTCCTCTCCGCTCCGCCTTCTCTCCCGGTGCCTCTCCTCTCCTCTCTGCCTTCTCTCCCGGTGCCTCTCCTCTCCGCTCCGCCTTCTCTCCCGGTGCCTCTCCTCTCCCGGTGCCTCTCCTCTCCGCTCTGCCTTCTCTCCCGGTGCCTCTCCTCTCCGCTCCGCCTTCTCTCCCGGTGCCTCTCCTCTCCTCTCTGCCTTCTCTCCCGGTGCCTCTCCTCTCCGCTCCGCCTTCTCTCCCGGTGCCTCTCCTCTCCCGGTGCCTCTCCTCTCCGCTCTGCCTCCTCTCCCGATGCCTCTCCTCTCCGCTCCGCCTTCTCTCCCGGTGCCTCTCCTCTCCGCTCCGCCTTCTCTCCCGGTGCCTCTCCTCTCCTCTCTGCCTTCTCTCCCGGTGCCTCTCCTCTCCGCCTGAATAACCGGTACCTCTCCTCTCCGCCTGAATAACCGGTACCTCTCCTCTCCGCCTGAATAACCGGTGCCTCTCCTCTCCGCCTGAATAACCGGTACCTCTCCTCTCCGCCTGAATAACCGGTACCTCTCCTCTCCGCCTGAATAACCGGTACCTCTCCTCTCCGCCTGAATAACCGGTACCTCTCCTCTCCGCCTGAATAACCGGTGCCTCTCCTCTCCGCCTGAATAACCGGTACCTCTCCTCTCCGCCTGAATAACCGGTACCTCTCCTCTCCGCCTGAATAACCGGTGCCTCTCCTCTCCGCATGAACAACCGGTGCCTCTCCTCTCCGCACTTCCTCCCTCAAATCCAGCAGCAGCAGCCATTTTGCTGGCCTTCAGAGTGACTAATGCGTCTCTGCAGAGGAGCGCCTCTCGATCTGCAGAGACGCATATTCACCCTCCTGACGCCACAAAGCCTCTGAGGACGCGCTGGACCCCACAGCGAAGCGGCTTTGAGTCCAGACGTGCACGCGCTCCCCTCTGAGGAGCAGCCGCTTGGTTTGGTCCACATATCAGGAAACGGCAGTGATTAGTTTTGAACTCCTGATAAAGAGTCCGACCTGTGAGCTGCCGGCGAAGCTGCGGATCTGCTCGAGGCTTTGAGACGTGTTGAGCTGCGAAAGGGCTGTCGCTGCTGTTAACAACATAAAGTCAAACCAACAGTGAAATATATCAACAAGTTGATCGAAGACACAAACCCTCCCTTTGTCCTGCTCTCAGCACAAAGAGAGTCCGACCAGGAGGACTCTGGGGATCCGTGCAGGGTTTATTAGATGCTGTAATGTTCCAAGCTTATGTTTTAAACACAAACTGCACAGAAGCTAAATCTGTGTGTGCACGATACGTCATTAGACCTCTGGATTAATCCACCGCTGAAAATAGTCCCAAACCAATGCACTACTTCCTCCTACCTGTCGGATCATAACTCAACTCAGCAGCTGCTTCACGAGACTTTTTAAACTATATATATCTGTGTGTTTTACAGATTGACGTCTTCAGTCGGACGACATGAGCTCACACACAGCGTGGGTCTGAACACGACACGGTCATCCAGACAGTGACAGTGAACTGCATATATCAGAGGAGCACCTGAACGCAACACGACCTCCTGCGTTAGCTAATGTAGCTAACGCAGGAAGCTAATTATTTGGGGTAATTTGGGTTCAGAGGGAAATCGTGTTTGTAGATTATCCAACAAGCACACGGTGGAGTTTCAGCAGCGACTCCAGACGGCTGACTGAACGAGTCACCTTCTTTGAGATACACAAAATACTGGAATGTCGTTTCGTTGTCTGCAGATGTGAGAAAAAGAAAGACCAGTTCCTCTTATATGTCCATCTCTGTGCTCGATGTGCATCGCAGCCCTGTGTCATCAACCGGCGGCCCACTCAAAAGGAATCTCTTTGTCGACATGTTTGGAGCGCGTCTGTACGGACGGACGAGCTGCGTCTGATTAACGGGAGGCACTTCATTCAATCGTATCAGAGACGGGCTTCAAGGCACTAGAAACTAATTTAAGATATACCTTTGAAATCAGTCAGGATATTACTGCTGTCCTTTTCTTCAAACTGTTTGTAACAACAAAAGAAATCGGGTCACATTCACGAACAAATGATCCCATGCACTCCATCATCGAAAGATCAAAGCTTCGAGTAAATGAAAATGTTATTTCTGTCTTTTTTTTAAAGAGATGGTCAGATATGTCTCTTCTGATATTTGTCTCCTTAGTTTTTTTTTAGCAGATTTGTCCCCTCCGCAGTTATCTCCGTCATGCACCGTTTTCCTGTCGTTAGCGTGTCGTTAGCGTGTCGTTAGCGTGACGTTAGCGTGCCGTTAGCTTGTCGTTAGTGAGACGTTAGTGTGACGTTAGCGTGGCGTTAGCGTGGCGTTAGCGTGACGTTAGCGAGACGTTAGCGTGTCGTTAGTGAGACGTTAGCGTGTCTTAGTGAGACGTTAGCGTGTCGTTAGTGTGACGTTAGCGTGACGTTAGCGTGACGTTAGTGTGACGTTAGCGTGACGTTAGCGTCTCATTAACATGACATTAGCGTGGCGTTAGCATGTCGTTAGCGTGACGTTAGCGTGTCGTTAGCGTGTCGTTAGCGTGACATTAGCGGGACATTAGCGGGTCGTTAGCGTGTCGTTAGCGTGACGTTAGCGTGTCGTTAGCGTGACGTTAGCATGTCGTTAGCGTGTCGTTAGCGGGACGTTAGCGGGACGTTAGCGAGGAGCATCTTCCCCCGATGTCCCTCCACAACTGCAAGCAACGTAATACTGTAGTCATGCATTGAGTATACATAGCTATAGCATAGCTAATTAGGCCATAATGCTTTAGTATTTTTGTCATGCCGTGATCTTCGAAAAAGAAGTGTTCCTGTTCCCTTAATGCGTTAAACATTCAACATGTAATGCTCTGAAAGAACTGAAATGAAAACAATAAAAAGCCAGTGCACTTTTGGTGAAAACAATGATTTCCAGAAGATGAAAAATGAAGAATGAGGTAACGTCTCGTGCATGCCGATATAAGAGAAGAGAGTCTCCACATGCGTTTAGATAAAGGAGCGTTGCATGGCCTGTAGCAGCAGAAACCCCTCCGTCAGGCAACACTTCCTGCTTCTCCTCCAATAAGGTGCCTGGAAAAACATCCCAGCTGTTCCCAAAACGTGTCCCTGGACGTCCCGCAGAAAGGCGGGAAAACACGCCTGATTTGTTTTCACTGTAATCCACTCGGGATGCGCCGTCCTCGTAAAACGTGTTGCTCAAATCTCAGGTGGGCTTTTTTTTGTATCGTTGAGTCTTTTGCACAAAGCCTCGAGGTGTCGGGAGATCTCCGGATACATTCACGTCAAACTGAGCTCGACCTCAAATGGCAGTTTATACTTCGTATCGTAAGTGCTGTGTGCGTCTGTATTCAACCCTCCCTCACGCGGGACGACGTCCTCACATGGCACACTGCACGGCGGTGTGCGCTCTCATCGTTCCTGTGAAGCTGCAGCACTTCCCTTTGAGGGAAAGGAACACATCTCACGAAACCTCGCTCTTCTCTCTCGTGAATCCGTTTGCATCTATAAAAAGGCTCCAGAACAGGACGTGCGTCCCTCCGGGGGAGAGACAACAGGAAGTGGACAGTATACTTTAAAAGCTTGGTCAGAAATCAACATCCAAGCGACATTGAATATGGCAGTACTGAGGATGTTTAAAACACATATTGGACCCAAAGACATCCTGACTTTTGTCTAAAGTTTGGTTCCTACATTTCCCACAATGCACCTCCTTACTAAGTCCCGTAATGTCTCCCCGTAGACCCTTCTTGTCCGATAAAAGCTGGTACATTTGGTCCAAATTGAAGCAACAGAGGTGGAGATGACCTCATACAGACTGTGATAGCTCCTCGTCTCTAAAGAGCCAGCCGATGTCTTCAAATGTCTTCAGATGTCTTTTTGTCCTCAACGATAAAACAGAGAGAATCTACGGCTCTTCCTGATACTCATGAGTAATGACCCAGAACAGACACCGGCTGGTATGCTGCCACAGTCTTATAGTTTGAAGAGTTCCTCGTGGAATAAGTGCCGTGTTCGACAGAGAGGACCCCGCGTGTCTCCGAGCGTCTCCGAGCACCCGTCTGTTGGACGACTCGAAGCGACAGAAGAGTGGAACGCACCGATGGAGGTAAAGCGTGGAGGTTCTCTCTCTCCAGGATTCACCGCGGTGCGTCCCCCCGGCCTACACGTCGGTGAGCAGCTTCGTCTTGTTCACGCAGTTCTGCGTCGGCGCCGTGCAGTTGGCAGTCCTGAGGTTGGCTTCTCTAAAGTTATCGATGCTGTTCTTCATGTCCTCGTCGATCTCCATGTACTCCGACTTGCTGACGGCGGACGAGCTCCTGCGGCTGGAGTTGGTTTCGGACGCCAGGTTCTGGTTGCTGACGTTGAGCAGCTGCGCCTGCTCTTCGCCCTCCGTCTCGCGGTGGTAGAAGTAGTTGAAGTTGGACACGATGACGGGCACGGGCAGAGCGATGGTTAACACTCCGGCGATGGCGCACAGCGAACCCACGATCTTCCCTCCGATCGTCACCGGGTACATGTCTCCGTATCCCACCGTCGTCATGGAGACCACGGCCCACCAGAAGGCGTCCGGGATGCTCGTGAAGAACGACTCTTTCTCCTCGGCCTCGGCGAAATACACGGCGCTGGAGAAGAGGATGACTCCGATGAAGAGGAAGAAGATGAGCAACCCGAGCTCCCGCATGCTGGCTTTGAGCGTCTGCCCCAGGATCTGGAGACCCTTCGAGTGCCGAGACAACTTGAAGATCCGGAAGACCCTCACCAGGCGGATGACCCTCAGGATCGCCAGAGAGGTCGCTTGTTCTCCGCTCCCCTTGCCCACCTCGTCCGGGTCCTCCGCCAGCTCCGTGCCCAGCGTGATGAAGTACGGGATGATGGCCACGATGTCGATGGAGTTCATCATGTTCTTGAAGAAGGCCGCCTTGCTGGGGCACGCGAAGAACCGCACGATCAGCTCGAAGGAGAACCAGATGATGCAGAGCGTCTCCACCACGAAGAAGGGGTCGGTGAGGAAGTTGGGCTTGTAGTAAACGGTGGTGTTTCCGACGACCCTGAACCTCTGGCTGGGGTCCTCCTTCAGCTCGGGCAGCGTCTCCAAGCAGAAGATGACTATTGAAATGAGAATCACCATGACGGAGACGATGGCGATGCCCCGCGCGGGCCCCGAGCTCTCCGGGTGCTCGAAGAGGAGCCAGATCTGCCGCTGGAACTCCTTCTCCGGCAGCGGCCGCTCCTCCTCGCGGATAAACCCCTCGTCCTCGCGAAACTTCTCCATGGCCTCGGCGCCGAGTTCGTAAAACTTAATCTCCTCTGAGAACATATCCAGCGGCACGTTGACCGGCCTCCGTAGCCGCCCCCCGGACTGATAGTAGTACAAGATGGCGTCGAAACTCGGGCGATTCCTGTCGAAGAAGTACTCGTTCCGCAGCGGGTCGAAGTAGCGCATCCTCTTCTTGGGGTTCCCGAGCAGCGTCTCCGGAAACTGAGCCAGCGTCTTGAGCTGCGTCTCGAAGCGAAGCCCCGAGATGTTGATGACGACGCGCTCGCAGCAGTCGTGGTCGTCGTGGTCGTCGTCGGGCGGGTACAGGTCCTGCGGGTGGCCCGGCAGCGTGGAGGTCTCGTCCATGTTCTCGCAGGAAACCACGGTCATCCTGGCGGTCGGGCGGGGAAGAGGAAGAGGAGGGAGCGTGAAGGTGAAGGACAGCAGGTCGAGGAGCAGGAGAAGCCTCTAGTGAGGGCGCGAGCTGAGCACGCTCTCCCTCTCCGTGCCCTCCATCCTCTCCAGCATCCTCTCTGCTCAGAGCCTGCAACAGGAGACCAGAGGGACACACATGGGTTCTCTGCAGGCGAGGAGGACACCAGGCAGCTCTGGAGCCTATCTTCTCTGTTTTACCGCATACATCAAGTTTGCTGCGCTGCCTCTGCGCAATGCAGCCTCATGCACTCACCCACACACACACACACACACACACACACACACACACACACGCACACGCACACATCAAAGCTCACTCACCGACCTGTGCTGAGCTGCAGGGTGCAGCAGCAGATGCTTCACACCTCTCCCCTCGCTCCGGGTTTAATCCCGGTGTGGGTTCACGGTAAGAAAGGAAAGGATTATGTGGTGTTGCTCCGTGCCCTGTTGAGTCCGCGGGAGGAGGAGCTCGCGCCGAGCTGCGGGGCGCCGCGCGGGAGGATCAGCGGGATCATGCTGAGATTAAAAACAAAGCGGACAAACAGTGCTGCTCCCAAAGTACCGGGAGGACCGGGAGGACCGGGAGGACCGGGAGGACCGGGGGGAACGGGAGGAACGGGGGGAACGGGAGGATCCTGCAGCATCCGCACGAGCACAGCCTCCCTCGCGCTGCGGAACAACAGCAACAACAAAAAGCCCAAATAATCCCGGTGTGTTTTGACGAGGTTCAAATCCCGACGCGAGGCGACCCACCGGACAGGATGTGTGTCCGGTCATTTAGGAGCACATTGCAGGTTTCATGTGGAGAGAACGGAGTGAAGGAGGGAGGGAGGGAGGGGTTAGGAGGGAGAGGAGGGGAGGGGGGTTTCGACGCAATGCAGGCAGACTGTGAAACACAGGATCTGAACAACCTGCTCTCCGGCAGCAGCTTCTAGAACACACGGTTTCACTTGTGTTCACACATGTTCCAAGCAGCACCGCATCAGGTTATGTAACGTGTGTGTGTGTGTGTGTGTGTGTGTGTGTGTGTGTGTGTGTGTGTGTGTGTGTGTGTGTGCGTGTGTGTGTGTGTGTGTGTGTGTGTGTGTGTGTGTGTGTGTGTGTGTGTGTGTGTCTCTTTTCTGCAGCAGGAAGCAGCTCACACACGTTTATTGGCTGCCGAGCACTTTGCGACAGTCAGGGCTGCGTGTTGGTGTAAATACCACCGGTGTTGCTATGGTAACAGGGAGAAACCAGCACAGAGATTTTTGTATTTATTGATTTAATTATTCATGTTGTCATGTGTGAGAGCTACAGTCCATTTACTTTATTTGTTAAATGAAATATTCATTTTATTTATTATTTCTTTTTTATTGCAGCAAATAAAAAAAATATATAAATAAATATGTGTCTTTATTGCAGCACGTTACAAAAGAAACCTGCAAGATATTATTCAGAAAAAGACTTTGCTGTATTATCTATTTGCATAAACAAATATTAAAGATGACAAATAAAAACATAACTCGAATCCGATCCACTTTGTTTCTAAAGCACGTTTTAAAACGGAGGGTTTTCAAAAGTGCTTCACAACAAACATTATAATATAATATAACAACAATAGATACAAGGCACACAAAGGCTGTGGGCAGACTGACTCATACGCGAGGGGAGAGAGGAGGGTCTTCAGGCGGGACAATTTGGCATGCAGGTCGTCCCAGCCCGGGGGCCTCCGCTGAGAGGGCCCGGCCCTGGTCTTTCCCCGTGTGTTAGCCCAGCAGCATGTTATAGCCTTTAGACATAACTCTATTGTAAATATGTATATGTTTTACTTGGTATGCTATTTTAAAATGTAACATAAGATAATGTATGGAGGGATAATCGTGCCAAAAAAAAACGTGTACATTTTTTAACGAAAAGATAAAATCGTATTTAATGATTTAATCTAAGTTTTAAATGTTTTCATGTATTCATTATTACGTCTTTCTATATATTCCTGCATTTTCCCCAAACCTCTGAAGTCGACCTTCATCGAGCGTGATTCTGATAACGGGGACCCGGGAAGGATTGACTTAACCCGACCCGCGCTCCGAGGCTTCATTCATCTCGAATGCTCCGGAGACGGGAAGTCATCTCCTTCACCGAGAGGAAGGTTACATCCATTTACGGCTGGAGAAAGATATGGAAATAAATACATTTAAAATGTCACTTTTTATTATATTTTTACAAAATGTTTTTTTGTACCCAAGGAATCGTCTGGACTTCAGCACCAAGGACAGCTCCACGCCTTCAAAGAGTCCTGAGATGTTTTTCCCTTTTATATTTTATTCTCACAGATATTATGATGCTTCTCACGCTGGTTTCATTCTAACTCTATTTTGAGATGTGTATATCTTAGCATTGTGTATTTCTACTCTGTGAATGTGTTCGTATGTGCCGTGTTTCTTTTGTGCTGCTGTTCACCGGATTGGGATCAATAAAGTACATCTTGTCTTATTTGATCTTCTTCCATCTTTACTGTACATTCTGCATCCATGTGAGGGCTGCAGATGGAGAGCAGTGTGTGTGTGTGTGTGTGTGTGTGTGTGTGTGTGTGTGTGTGTGTGTGTGTGTGTGTGTGTGTGTGTGTGTGTGTGTGTGTGTGTGTGTGACTCGAGCAGCAGATGGACGTCCGCTGCAGAGCTGGACCCCGACCAGGAGCTCCCAGAACATCCAACATAACAAAATATCCTGTTGGGTTATATATTGGGTTAGCATACATAATCAGATTTTGAAGGTCAGCTATGTTGAGGCAACAGCACAGCTCTCAGATATATACAAACATATAAAAACATGAAGTGTTCTGCTCCAAACACCAATCAGATCATTCTCGCCACGCCTCATGTACCTCTGTTTCACTTCCTGTTTCTAAAGTGCTGATTCGGGGACAAAGCTTTAAAGAGGAGGGGCGGAGCTTATGGGGACCCGGCAGCTACCGCCTAAACTAAATGCTGCCGTGATGAAACGCCATATCATGGATCATCAAGGCTCTGGAACAGTCTGGAGCTCAAAGGCTTTCTCTCTCGCCGGTTACACCACAAGGTGAGTTCCTTTCTACTTCCTGCTTCTTCACACACATGCTCTCCAGCACAGGTTAGCTCTGAGTGTTAGCATGCTAACGTAAACACCGACCAAAAAAGGAAAAGAGAGAGGGTTTATTTCCTGACGCTGCGTGAGTTCCCCGACTCACCAGGGACGCACCGGGGACACACCGGGACACACCGGGACACACAGGGACACACAGGGACACACAGGGACACACAGGGACACACAGGGACACACAGGGACACACCGGGGACACACCGGGAGGACACAGCGGGGGGACAGCGGGGGGACCGGGGGGGGACAGCGGGGACACACGGGGGGACAGCAGGGGGGACACAGCGGGGGGACACCGGGGACACAGCGGGGGGACAACGGGGACGCACAGGGACACACGGGACACACCGGGGACGCAGAGGGACACACGGGGACACACCAGGGACACACCAGGGGACACACCGGGGGACATGTTTCATGTAGAAAAGACATCACAAAGTGCATTTTGCATGATAGGAGACCGTTAAGGCTTTTTTACGAGCATAAAGAATACATAATAACATATTAGAAATCAACCTTAAATTTAAATGTTTGTATGATTTTAACTTTTAGCAAAACTACGTGTTGTTCTATATATAAAATTGAGTTTTCATTCTTGTAATGTCCAATTCAGGGTATTTAAAAAACAGTGGTGTCTGATTGGTTTGATGAATCAGTGAGACGGGTGTCATAGCAACGGGAAACTAAGATATCTGCACAAACTATGCAAATAATTCAGCTGCCATTTAAAACAAGTAGTCTGATCAGCAACGATCCTGAGTCGGTGGGGCCCGAGACAAACATTCACTGGGGGCCTCGAACCAGCTCCCCGGAGCGGAGCAAGGCAACGAAACTTAAAATGAGAAGCAGCATTTTACGGCGCGCTACGCGTGGGGCGCCTTGAGGGCGTTTCCCGACAATCTCCATACGTTACGGTGACCTTTGACCCCGACGGTTTAATTCATATCATCCAGATTGACTTCAGCTAATGGCGCTGTTGAACAGATGGGATGCTTTGATGTTCAGAAAGCTGCAGCACCTCTTTTCACCCTCTGTCTGAAACCAGAGCCCAGTCTGCTCTGATTGGTTAGCTGGCCGGCTCTGTTGTGATTGGTCAACTAGCTTAGAGATGTCCCGCCCCTTAGCCTATCACGTACAATGTGTTGGAGCGCTAGCCAATAGGAGGTCGATCTGTTCGGTTGGTTAGTGGACTCAGGGCCGCCCCCCCCCATACAGGCCCTGCGTCGACTTGTCTGCGGGAATACGGAAAAAGTACTTTCCCGATTTGAATGAGCATTGGTGGAACCATGACACGCGGTCCGATAAAGAGACCGCTGACATTTGGACTGGATCCGTGCGTTAGTTTTCACGTTGTTGCCATCGTGTGCGGGCAGTCGGGCCCCGCAGAGCCTCTAACTCTCCGGTTTGTGAACAGACAGAATTATGAGAGACGTTCCTCTCAATGGAAACAAAGTCATGTATTTCAGGTGCAGCCAGAGCTCAAAGCAGACCCCCGACTTCGGACTCCGATTACAGCAGCTGCTCACTCTCCTGAAGGAAAACGTGACAGACCAGGAAGTCTTCACACGCTGTTAGCCGATACTCGCAGGACAAAGGAGAGGCTGCGGCGTCTATAAGCGTCCGCGGCTCGAGTTTCAGCTCCACAGCCGAAGGAGGGGAGACAGCGCCCGAGCCCCCTCCTCGCTGCCAGTGGAAACGTTCACATGCTCTTGAACTGTCAGAGTGAAAAGCAGCAGCTGATGTTCGCGGCGGCTCAGAGCAGCTCCCTGATTGGTTAGGGATTAACAGCCTTGTGTTTAGAGGCGGGGCTTGTGAGCGGACCCTTCCCACAGATCTGTTCACGAGGACGAGAGCCAGTAAAGCTCTCAGCAGGAAGGAGTTATCGCCCAGAGCTCTGCGGACCTCCCGCGCACCCTGAGCGACGCGTCTCCCGGTCCGGCTCCCGTCCAGATGGGAACCTTTAGATCACAACACTCTCGTTGTCGTCCGACCAAACACGATAACGAACACTCGTCACACCGTCTTAAAAACCCTTAACTCCGGTCTGTTTTCCCGCCTTGACCCTTTGTTCCCGTGAGCGGTCGGTCGTCACGGTCTGGGTTTGGGAAGCCAGCGACTCTCAGATCAACCGATGCAAGAGATGCTTAAAGCGATATCACATGTTTGTCTTAAATCCGGCGATAAAACGACGAGATAGCAGCGATATGTCTGTCTCTGTTCCCCTCACGTTCAGTCTCATCATTCACATTCCATCCCGTCACTCGTATATAATACCTTGCTTTATATCGAGTCATCGTTCATTTGTAAATCCAACATGTATGTTTTATACTTTCTTGTTTACTTTCTTGCTAGTGGATTCTCGTCTTGTAATTTGTAATGTAACGTGGAGATGTCACGATTTCATCCCTTCAAACGTGACAGTCACACGGTGTTGTTAACCAGTGGAGAAATACCCGGAAATACCAAGCAAAGGCTCCCCGACGGCCGGTTGTTATTGTCAATATTAATATAATAATGATTTATCTTTTAATATTCACGCTCGATTACGCCGATGTTCTTGTTGGCCAGCTTGTGGACTCCTCTTTGAGCAGAAACAAAGGCTACATTAATGTATTAAATCGATGTTAATCCGTGCGTGTGGATGTGGAATTAACGGACGTGACGTTGTGCTATGAGTTGCCAGGCAACAGCTTCGGTTCATGTTAATTTACAAACTCTTCAACATATTTAAAAACATGTTAGAAGGCCTCACGAAATACTTGAATGCAAATTAAAATGTAAATGTGAAGGAATGTGTGTATAACAAAATACATCGGTGATAAATGAAACCGGAAACTGACGTAGGCAAGATCCTCAGCTCGATGATTGGATGGTTTAGCCGCAATGCATGCTGGGATTTGGTGTTTATGTGATGTGAAATCTGAAAACGTTTTTTAAAAACAAAATAAAACTTTATCCGAGTGTGCTTGCTTTTCTCTTTGGAGGTCATCACATAACGGCATTGTAATACACGGTTCGGCTGCATTACATATTACATATCTGCCGTAGTTCTGTATTTATAGAGCCCTGATGAGAAGACAAACACGAGGAACTGAAAACGTGACGTGGATCATAAATATATCAGCCATTAAACAACATCTTACATTTCTTTTCACACAATACGTCTCCTTGCAGTATCAACACTAATTATGCTCACTTTGATATTTGATCCAATCTGTATTTACACCATAACAGTGCACAGCTGATATAAAGGGACACCTGGTGGTTAAAGCATGTTATTGAATGTTATTATTTTATTATTAGATATTCAGATGAGTACCTGGAGTCAGTGTCCACCTCCTGGCTCCACTCAAGTGGAGTACTTCAGGAAAGTCCACGGGGGGGGCTAGTGGAGTACTTCGTGACCACAGAGCGTGAACGTTGTGATCAGTTCTCCAGTGAGGGGGGGGGTCTCCCTCCGCAGCCGGTTGGCGTACTTTTGGCTCAGTTCCGTTGTTCAGACCGACGTTAACAGCAGCCTGTCTGTGCACGTCTTTGAGCAACAGCGACACAAAAATCCCTTTTATGTTTTTTATTATTAACAAACCGCGAAGGCAGCAAAAACAATCGTCCTTATTTATTTGTTGTTGTTTGTCCGCAGTGCAGTGGCGGTTCAAGACCAACTTCACCGGGGGGGCCACCGGGGGGGCCAGTTATTTTCTGAGGGGGGTAAATAATAAATAAATGCAGGACGAAAAAGAGAACTAGACAGCATGAAGTAATTGCGCATAAGAAAGCGATGCAATACAGCTATTGGTATTAGTTTCAGTACTGATTTATTTCAGATA
This sequence comes from Champsocephalus esox, assembly GCA_036324585.1. Classification (NCBI taxonomy): domain Eukaryota; kingdom Metazoa; phylum Chordata; class Actinopteri; order Perciformes; family Channichthyidae; genus Champsocephalus; species Champsocephalus esox. The sequence goes on from CM070492.1 coordinate 27,216,528, forward strand.
GATCTTATAGTTATTACGGTTAGCTTCAGCTTAAGTTATAGAGCCATGTTTGCACTCACACCATATTTATATTACAATAAAGGCAATGAACAGTTACATCTCTACTTTACATCTACAATTACACGGATACAATAATTAAACTCACCTTCAAGTATCGCGGTCGTCTCTCGAAACGTAGCTTTCAGTCAGTCTCGGATGCAACAGCCTCTGAAGGTCCGAGATGAAAAGTGTTTGTGTTTTCGCGCGCTTCAGCCGGACAGTGAAAGTGAGTGCACCGCTCTAATGGGTCCTGAGTGCCCCGCTCTAATGGGTCCTGAGTGCCCCGCTCTAATGGGTCCTGAGTGCACCGCTCTAATGGGTCCTGAGTGCACCGCTGTAATGGGTCCGACTAGACTGACGAATAACGATAGTTCCGTCTATTCCGTCGTTCAATAAATCGTGTAATAAATCATACATTTTTTTCACTTTTTTCTCTTTTCATTTTTAGGGGAGCCACAGGGAGGTCAGAGGTCAGTGTTAGGGGGGCTCTGTCCCCCCCTGCCCCCCCCTAGAACCGCCCCTGCCTCAGTGTCTCAGTTTCCCTGCGGTTTATACTCGGTAACAAACATGAGGTCTGTGTTCAGATACCAGCGGCTTCAGGTAATAAGCACACTTTAGAGCCACTCAAAGACACTTAAAGCCCCTTAAAGCCCCTTAAAGCCCCTTAAAGCCCCTTAAAGCCCCTCTGCATGGTAATAAGCACAGGAACAAAAAGTGATAGTGGGGAAAAGCGGACGAGATCTCGTTGAATGCTCTTTAATTGATAAACGCATGTATGGCCCGCTCGGATCGGAGTCTCCTGAGCCTGGTGTGGTTTGCATTTCACCTTCCAGCCTCCCTTCCTCACCGTCCTCTCGAACTCTTGAGGGTTTTTCACTGAGCGAAGCCGAGAAGAGGCCGAGATGATGGTGAGGAAGAGGAGGAGGAAGGCTTTAATGAGTTCGCTGCCCCTCCTCTTCCTCACTGCAGCTGCATGAAGAACTCACTAAAAACGAGGTGTTTGGGATTGTATAGAAGTCGATGAGAAAGTGACCGTACTGTGTTCACGAGATACATGCAGATCTCTGACGTGTCACATCTTTATAACATGGGTTATATGCAGAAATGTGACACTCACAAGGCTCTTAAGCTGAAATATAGTGCAGGAATTAGATATATGTGAGCTTTAAACATGGATTTGAATCTAGAAATGCAACATATTTTGGCTTTTAAACATGAATTTCATGCCAAAACTGGGTATTTTACAGCTCTCTCACAGACGTAACGCAGAAATGTGTCATATTAACTAAATGAACAGGGACGCGGGAAGGGGGGGGTGCTGAGGGGGCTGCACCCCCATCTGAGAGTTGTAACTGCAACGCCAAAAAGTTCACTAAACAAATCGATACGAAAAGTTTTATTTTTAGTTCCTATTTTTGAGTTAGCATTTCAGTGTGAGCAGTTAATGAATAATCGAGATGATGCGGTGTGCTTCTTCTGTTTCAGTGCAGACAAGATCAGGGATGGGACTTTTGTGAAAGCACGGTTTAAGAACTGGCGAAAGGGGAACATCGAGGGAGCATGAGAAGTCCCATCCACACACAGGCCGTCCACAAACTGGCAGCCTTCAAACGAACGCCGATGAATGCTGCTCTCACACGCTGTAATATGACGTTATTACACCGGACCAAAGCCCCGGATGTTTTTGCCGTAGCCCCGGACAATTCTCCCTCAATAATACATTAACCGTGCTTCACCTGAACCTCATCATGAGAGGACGGCAGAGTTATAATTTCCCGTGTTCAGTGAATGCAACAGAGGCAAGACACCAGACCAACCAGAGTTGAATGGAAATAAACGTGTGTCATTGGCTGACAGGAACCTATCTTGTGAGCTGTGACAATGTTTAAAATAAACTGTCAGTCGGACTCAGAGCTGGGGGAACCAATCACAACAGAGCCGAACAGCTAACCAATCAACAGGTTTCTTATGATTATGTCGTAGATCAAATAATGTTTAGAATATATGAAATAAGTGATTATTTGAGTGTCTTTTAGGATCATGGGATGAGGGCCAGAACAATGTATACTTTGTATTTGTGTATTTGTTTTGTATAATTATTACTCTGGTTATAAGGAGTAGTGTGTGCGTGCGTGTGTGTGTGTGTGTGTGCGTAAATCAGTGTGTGCAGTAAACACAGGAGTGTCAGCTGACCAGTCGATGTGTAAACAGCTCTTTGATCCGCAGAGCGACGGGTTGTCAATGAGCCGATCAATACCCACAATGCAAAGCGACAGGGGGATCAGAGGGGGGGCATACAACACTTCCTGTCTCAGGGAGCAGAGCGTCAGACGGATCCATTACTGCAGTTAACGGGCTGTACAGAATTAACATAAGTACAACACGCATTACAAAGCTTTTATTTCGTGCTTTTTTATCTGGCTGTTGTGTTTGCTTCCTTTCCTTGCTAGCTCACTTGCTCACTAGCTCACTTTCTTTCCTTGCTGGCTCACTAGCTTACTTCCTTTCCTTGCTAGCTCACTAGCTTACTTTCTTTCCTTGCTAGCTCACTAGCTCACTTTATTTCCTTGATAGCTCACTAGCTCACTTTCTTTCCTTGCTAGCTCACTAGCTCACTTTCTTTCCCTCCTAGCTCACTAGCTCCCTTTCTTTCCTTGATAGCTCACTAGCTCACTTTCTTTCATTGATAGCTCACTAGCTCACTTTCTTTCCTTGATAGCTCACTAGCTCACTTTCTTTCCTTGATAGCTCACTAGCTCACTTTCTTTCCTTGCTAGCTCACTAGCTCACTTTCTTTCCCTGCTAGCTCACTAGCTCACTTTCTTTCCTTGATAGCTCACTAGCTCACTTTCTTTCCCTCCTAGCTCACTAGCTCACTTTCTTTCCTTGATAGCTCACTAGCTCACTTTCTTTCATTGCTTGCTCACTAGCTCCCTTTCTTTCCCTGCTAGCTCACTAGCTCACTTTCTTTCCCTCCTAGCTCACTAGCTCACTTTCTTTCCTTGATAGCTCACTAGCTCACTTTCTTTCCTTGCTAGCTCACTAGCTCACTTTCTTTCCCTCCTAGCTCACTAGCTCCCTTTCTTTCCTTGCTAGCTCACTAGCTCCCTTTATTTCCTTGATAGCTCACTAGCTCACTTTCTTTCCCTCCTAGCTCACTAGCTCACTTTCTTTCCTTGATAGCTCACTAGCTCCCTTTCTTTCATTGCTAGCTCACTAGCTCACTTTCTTTCCCTCCTAGCTCACTAGCTCCCTTTCTTTCCTTGCTAGCTCACTAGCTCACTAGCTCACTTTCTTTCCTTGCTAGCTCACTAGCTCACTAGCTCACTTTCTTTCCTTGCTAGCTCACTAGCTCACTTTCTTTCCCTCCTAGCTCACTAGCTCCCTTTCTTTCCTTGCTAGCTCACTAGCTGCCTTTCTTTCCTTGATAGCTCACTAGCTCACTTTCTTTCCTTGATAGCTCACTAGCTCACTTTCTTTCCTTGATAGCTCACTAGCTCACTTTCTTTCCTTGATAGCTCACTAGCTCACTTTATGGCTTGCTTACTTACCTGCTTCCTTATTGGCTTGAATACTACTTTGTTTCTTCCTTTGCTTACTTCCTTGGTTGGTTGATTCCTTGCTTGTGTACTTTTCTTTGCTTTTTCATTGACTTACTTGTTGCTTCCTTGCTTCCTTGCTTAATTACTAGCTGCTGTGCTTACTTACTTACTTTAGTCACTTGCTTACTTACCTGTCTCCTTTTCTACTTACTTGGTTGCTCATTTAACTAGCTTACCTACTTGCTTTGTCTGCTTCCTTGCATACTCACTAGCTCACTTTATGGCGTTCTTACCTGCTTTTGTTTATTTGCGCACTTTGTTGTTGTTGTTGTTTACTTATTGACTGTTTATGTACTTGCTAGCTTACTGTTTGCTTCCTTGCTTACTCACTAGTTTGCTCACATACTTTCTTTCTTTCCTTGCTTGCTTGGGTAATACTTGGTTTCTTCTTCTCCTTACTTACCTACTTGTGTACTCACTTGATTCCTTACTTGCATCCTTTCTTTGTCTGCTTACCTGCTCATGTTGCTCAGCTGGTGTGCTAGCTAACTTTCTCACTTACCAACTTGTTTCTTACTTACTTACTTACTTTCCTACTTGCTCACTAGCTGTTGTGCAAGCTTACTTGGTTGATTCCTTACTTGCGTACCTTCATTGTCTCCTTACTTGTTCACTTACTTGCCAGCTTACTCTTTGCATCCTTGCTTCCTTGAATCCTTACTAGCTGTTGTGCTGACTAGCTTACTTACTTTGTTCTTACTCGCTTGCCTACTTTCTTTAGTTACTTGCTTACTTCCTTTTCTACTTCCTTGCGCACTTACCTACTTGCTCTCTTGCTAACTCCCTAGCTCGTGTGCTCGATGTTCTTCTTGCTGACACATTTGTGCTGAAGCTTGCTTGCTTTTTTACGGTCGGATGCGTCGTCTTTATGTGACCAAATTATTCATATCTCACTGAGGCGTTCGGGTTTTGATTTAATGCAATTCAATCTTCTTTGTCTCCGGATCTTAACTCGTCTTCAGGTCGCGCTCGAGCAGCGAGGCCTCGTCCGGCCGTCTGATCGATGAAGGGTTATCCTCGTCCTCCTCGCTGCTCTTCTGAGTCAGACCCTTCAGGAGGAAGAGGCCGGCGCTCAGCCAGGCTGTGAGTAGCTGTGCAGCATGAATTACTGACGTGTTGGTACCCGGCGTACAGAGGGGACAGCACGGGACGGACAGACTCACACAGGATGAATATCAGGACTGATCGTACGGAGGAGCAGAAGAAGAGCTCAGTCCGACATGTCGAACACGAGAGACCGAAGGAACAAAAAACATGAATTAAACACGAAGGAGAAATCCATAAAACCGCCGTGCATTATTTACACCTCCGACTCGTGGAGAGCACGGCCAGGAGACTTCTGAGAGTCCTGAGAAATATCAGATCCCTTCACTTCCTGTTAGGAACATTCCCATTCAGATCCCTTCACTTCCTGTTACATATCTTAGGGTCTTTTGCACGGCGACGCGTTCACTTGCTGAATACCTCTCGCCTGATGTTGGAAGTGGAAATGTAACAGTGTGGTATCCCTTAAAGTCTAACCAAGGAGAAGAAAGGCAGATTCGCAAGGCCTTTGAGAATATAATCTCACATTTAAATGTAACAATGCCTGGGGCTTTTATCCCTGCCAAATAGAATCGATAAAGCTCCTGAAGTGAAATATAAATTACTGTTTTCAAGCACTATGACAACAACAAAAAGTGTGTGTGCGCGTGTGTGTGTGTGTGTGTGTGTGTGTGTGTGTGTGTGTGTGTGTGTGTGTGTGACAGTTTAAGTGCAGTAAGCCTCAGCAGGGTGTCGGCTAACAGTCTGACGCTCTCCCGACTGGCACTGTATCCCCACAGTGGTACGACCCAAAAGACATATAAAAAGACTTTCTGTCCAGAGAGGGATCGACCTCGCTCTGCCCTCCAGCTGCAGATCTATTTTAACGCTGGAAAACGCTTTAACTGCAACCTCCATATAACGGAGGACTGTCACTCAGGCTCATGTCTCTGTATTTCTATCTGCACTCGTGGGTTTGTTTGTGTTTTATACTCAAAACAAGGAATTAGAATTGTCGTCCTCAGCATGATTTATAATTCACTGCAGTGTTTCACTGTGCAGACCGAGGTCAGAAGAAAGCCTTACAACCTTAATGGACATTTAAGAAAAGGAGATGTATTGTTGTTTCGTCCAACTTGTGGCATTTGAAGGTCATGTAAGGTCAGTCAGACTGCCAGTCATCAAATATGCTAATAACGGCTAGCACTTGAAACCATGTGGGTTTCTGTGCGCCACCATCTTGGTTCTTGGCTATAACATCCTCAGTGGCGTTTCTATAGGTGCTAAAGTGGTGGGCCACAACACACTCAGATGTCTAGAAGCTTCTGCAGAGAGGTTCGTGGCTGCTGAGGCTCTGACTCTTCAGGGTTACAAATATTATATTCTGACCTAAATCAAAATATAATATTATTTTCAAAAGCTTTTTTAGTCTGATGCTTCAATTAATTTGAAACAGACCGTTCAGCTGAAGGATACCCACACAAAAAATATGTTATCATTTAAATATTGAATTGTTCTCTCTTAGTAAGATCCCATCTTCAATAACATGGCTTGACTTGAAGATGAAGTCCGTTTGCCTATCCTTCTGGACAAACATCTCTATTACTTTTTTGTAAAAGTCCTCCTTAGGTTCTTGTAGTTTCAAAAGTCTATCATAAATCTAAACGATGGATTTATGATTCGAAAATGATAAAAGTAGGATATTATCCGGCTGAACAAAACGTGCATTTATCTAACAGCTACGTTTCCCACAGATCTTATTTTGAGCTAATTTGAGAAATCAGATTACTTCCTGGTTTTATGACGCCTCACTGCAGCTCTCTCTCGTCTCCTCTTCACACACACCACACTTTTCGCGGCACACGTACTCACAGCCAATCAGCTCTGAAGGATGTGAGATGGCGTATGGTGGGGATGGCAGCTCTATGCCCCTATGGTCATTATTTTTTGCCACTCACATTACATAGGAAAATACTCTGAGCATGCGCAGTGTAGTTTCTACAGTCACCGTTCACTTAGACAGAGAGAGGGAGGGGCAGGGTCGGGTTCTGTCCCACATGGCTCTAAACAGCTCAACAGGCTCACACTGTAGACACTAATTAGAAGAGCACAGACTGAAACAGCAATGAGACGAATCAGACGATTAAACATGATCTTAAAATATATTTTATCAATTTTTTTTTGCATTTTCTTGTAATCATTATTTTAATACTTTCTGCTGACACTAGGTGGGGCTGTGTCGCCACTGAACATTCTTGGTTTCTCTACTCGGAAAAATAAAACTTCACCAAGAAAGAGTCAGTTGCCTTCACCGCTTCAGGCCATCTTCATTTCTGCTCGTCGCCATCTTGGTATTTGACCGTCATCTTCGTGCTTTTTGTCCAATCGCGATGTTGGTTTCTCTCCATTGGTATCTTTGTTTTTCACCGTCGCCATCTTGGTATTGATGGTTACCTTCGTCACCTTCTTAGTGATTTTTGGGCGTCGCCATCTTGGTTAGTGTCCAATCGACATATTGGCTTTGGTTGCCTCCATCTTGATTTCTTTCCGTCTGTATCTTCATGTTTGTCCGTCACCATCTTGGTGTTGGTGGTTGCCTTCTTGGTTTCTGTCCGCCTTCCCCCCGGGCCAGAAGGGACACGAACGTAACTCCAACCTGAACAAGAATCGCTTGTTTCGATCACATCGTGAAGCGGTCCTTTTGAAAACCCTGAGATAGATCCCTAGAGGTGTAAACCGTCCGGGCGTCTCTGAGAGGATCTTCTTTGCTTCTCAGCTCGACCCTCTGACCCGGACTCGTGGCGGGAAATCTAACAATAACGAGTTCTCAGCTCTCAGCGCTAACGGCCACTCGCTGAGTCCAGTTTCCCACCCTCGCACTTCTTCACCGCAGACCTCTTTGTGTAATGGATCTGCAGCGGACAGTCGTGCATTTTTTATGAGCTTTTGAAGACGGCAGGATGATAGCATGCTACCGCTGGTCTCTAACGGCAAGCAGGAGTCAAGAAGTCAAGAAGTCACAAAAACAAACTGCTTAAATGTCCCCGTGAGGGAAGTCGGGTTGGACGAATGATGACGAGGGTAAAAAGTGAACCAGCAGATATCATCATGAAACTTCGACAGTGCTTTACTGCCGTTAACACGATATGTGTTTATATTACAAGTTTTCTGATCGTGATATTTTGAAATATGCAAATGAGGATATTCGTAATGCTCGTTTGGTGAATTTGGAAATGGTACATGGACTGTACTTATATAGCGCTTTATCCAGTCTTTAAGACCCCTCAAAGCACTTTACGTACTACATGTCGTTCACCCATTCATACTGAGCAGTGTATGTTAGGACATGCACTAACATGCATACACATTCACACACCGTTGGCCATCGGGAGCAACTCAGGGTTAAGTATCTTGCCCAAGGATACATCGACATGTTGACTGCACGGGCTGGGATCGAACCCGCGACCTTCTGGTTGAAAGACGACCGCCCTCCCTCGCAGCCACAGTCGCCCTGGAAGTCATCTACACGCACACACATTTACCAACTGAGTGAAATGAACTCCTAAATGTTGGAGTTTTCTTACATGGATGAGAAAGAAAAGTTAATATCAAAACAGAATCATTAAAAACATATGTGTGCTAAACACGGAACAAGGAATAAAAAAAGGTAAGAAGTCGTACATTTGAGCACAGTTCATTTATTTATTAAACATAGGTGGTCGAAACATAACGCCTCGTAACTTTAATATACACGATGTCATACAGATCATTTCAACATCGCAGTACGTTACAGAGAAAGAAAAGGCCACAGTAAACGCAGAAACAGTGAACGTACGATCCCAAGACAATCAGATTACATACTTTATACCCGTCACACGGCGAAACACACAGACGAGAACACAAACATTATTTGAGATTCAAACACGGAGGACACGAGTTGAGGCTTTGCAGAAGTAACGCTTTTCTTTCTGGACGAACGACTCAAATCCGTGGAAGTCTATGAAACTGACTTTTACCTCTCGTTTCACTTTCAAATCGAACAGTCGGAAGTGAGAGACAACAAGTCGGTGAACTCGACTTTATTTTTCTTTAAGCGCTGAATAAAAAACTGCTTTTAGGTTTTTATATTTTCTACGGAGGTTTTGTCTGAAATAGGAATATCGGTCTTTTAGTGATCTGATCACATTCTCTCAGCGTCGTAGTTTCACTTTCACAAACATTCGCATAGTCGTAGAAATCAGTTCTAACGGTAATTATCACGAACATAAGAAATAAATGCGTTTTTTTTAAAACGCTCAAATGGAGACACGGTTAAAATCACAGTTTTATGTCGAACGTTATCGAGGAATGTAAGTTAAAAAAACGACTAAGGAAGCTCAAAAGGGCCACATTAGTTTGGCCTGAAATCTTTCATACAATATATGAAACCCACTCGCCGACAGATATCCCAAAGACCTGATCCTTTTATTTTCATCTTGAGATAACAACAGGCGTTATCGTTTGAAGAAGAAGATCCTCGACTGTCCGCTTCGAACCTCCATTGAAAGAGATATTTCTCTTTTCTTTTCACATTTGTTTCCTCTCAAAACACCAACCAGGAAGACGTCTTACTTACATTCAACATATTCATTTACATTAACATTATTTCTACATCGCATCCCTACGGTGCTAATACACGTACTACCGTTCTTCTTCTATGGTACGGGTGCCTTTGATCGGGTTATCGACTGAATCGGGTTATGATTAAGGCACTAGTAACTTCTCATATGAACAGCCAGATACTCTCACACCCTACTATCCATGCCGTATCGCTCATCGTATGCTGCTTGTGTCTTTATACCATTCTGTTTTTTAATACGCAGCTAGAATACGAAGCTTCTCGGAGCAGAGCCGTTCTACCCCTCAGACCTCTGGCTTTATTCATGTTTCAGAAACATTTTGGTAAACAAAGAAATTCAAGATGTCGGTTTGTTGAGAAACCAAAAAACATCAAATGGGATGGCTTTCCTTTCTGATGTCAGATGTGTTTCTTAAGTTACACACAGTTTGCTGTAGTCGACATTAAATACAACTCAATTCAAGTCGGACGGATCCATCCCTTCTTCTTTATACTTGTTGTAAATGTTTTTACATCGTGTGTGAGAGTTGTTCAGTCCGTGGCTATAAGTGTGTTGGTTCCACTTTGCAATAAGAATACTCTCATAACGGGTTTACGGATAGTTTGTAATTCGTTTATTAATTAGGTTGTGAATATTTTATAAATCATTAATAAGCCGGGTGCATGCCAAATAGTGAGCCCACATGTATCTGTACTGCTAAGCCTTATTAGAAATGGTAGTGATGTGTTTCTCACTTTACGATAAGGCTCCCTTTGGGCATCTATACATGTTAGTAACTCGTAAATAAATGGTCGTAAAGATGCCAAGAAACATCAAGATGGAAGGGGGGGGTCAGCTCAGTGAGCAACAGACACCAAGGATGCTGGCGGATGAAGAAGACGGAGTAAGCTAGGTAGCCAATATAAGGCTCAGCAGTACAGATACATGTGGGCTCACTATTTGGCAAGATGACTAAGCCTTACATTGGCTACCTAGCTTACTTCGTCTCCTTCATCAGCCAGCATCCTTGGTATCTGTTGCTCACTGAGCTGATTCTCGCTAAGTAGCCAATATAAGGCTTGCCAAATAGTGAGCCTGTGTTGATGAATGAAAGCTGTGTTAGAACTGGTTTATAAATGGTTCTTAACGATTAATAAAGTGTGTACAACCTAATTAGAAACCCTTTATGAATCCTCTATAGGTCTGTAAAGTGGTACCAGTATGTTTTTTTTTGTCCTATCGGTTTTGTGTAAATGTATTTATGCTGCTTTTGATATATGTATTGATGTACAGCACTTTGGTCACCTCTGTTGTTTTGAAATGCGCGGTATGAATAAAGTTGGATTGGATCTTAACGAGGGACCGCTGGGTGGTCACATGAGAAACCATCAGGACACAGAACGAAAAGCCCTCATCTGCATGTCTTCTGACACACATGGAGATGCATCAGAATAATAAAGTATTTATTTTATCAAAAATATATCACAATTAAAAAGATTGTCAAAAATAAACAATTCAACAATAAGTGGAATTACGAATAAAAACTGAAGAAGGAACAAAATGCATTTTGCTTTCACACTGAAGTTCCCCAACCAGTCTCACTCATATTGCTTCGTATTCATTTGGTGACGAGCCTGAACTGGAGTTGGTGACGAAGTGAAGAAGACCTCGGAGACATTGAAGTGAAGATAAACCAACACGACTGACTGCACGTCTTTAGTCATAAGGACGTTCTTGTTGTCCCGCAAAGCACAACAACTCAGACACGGCAGAGCCGAGGCTGCGGGTTTGAGGATAATTACAATAAAAGAAACATTTCGGAAAGTGTTTTTGGATATCGTTTTAGAAGTGAGAAGTCAAGGGCATGCTAGCTTAGCTTAGCACAAAGACTGGAAGTAAGGGGAAACTCTTAGCATTCATTAAAGTCAAAACTGCTCATGTGCTCCGATAGGGAGGTTGTGTTGGTTTGTTTATAATTGCTTGTGTTCGAGAATAATTCTTCCTTACTCCCAAGACATTTAACCGTTCTGCCTGTTGACATTTACGACCAACCCTATGTCTGTTGAAGGAAAGGGAAGTCTCAGATATTGCTGACATTACCAGTTGTATGACCGGTCACAGAGCCAAAGAGTCAGATGAGTGATTCAGTGTCTCCAGATGTTCACGCATACCTTCCCCCAACATGTGGGTTGCCTCTCTGTACACTAGTTAAAGGGCTATCGAGAGAGAGGCTGGGCAGCGTTGACATGGCAACCCACCGTGCCGTCAGAACCTCTGGCTGCTGTGACTCGTGATGTGAATTCTCCGGCCGTTGACTTGAAATTAGAGAAAAACTACAAGTCCACTTTGTGTAACATTCGGTGGAAGTCCGTGAGAGAAGTTAGCCTTAGATTTGTTGACTGGTTGTTTGTTGTTGTTTTTTAAGGCTAGCAGTTTCCCCTTTCTTCCTGTCCTTTTTACGCTAAGCTAAAGGCATCTTCCCATCGGCGAACATGTCCCAGTGCTATTTCTCTTTCGTGTAAACCACACAGTTTGAATTGGTGTCGACTTTTATCACTTCAATAAAGTCGATGTTCGTCACCGAATAGCTTCGGTTCCAACTGATCCGTAAACCCCTGTTCGTCGGAACTAAACGACAACCAAAAAAATAGCTTTCAGACCATCAGATAAAACCACATGTTCTTACGACGTTAAACTCTTCATCTTCTTAAGATGGGCTTACCATCTTCATTTCATAACTTGTAGGAAAGCTTTGTAGTAAATTATTGCCGTTAAATTAAAACAAACTCGTTTAAACAATACGTGAAATGTGCAAAGTAAACTGTGAAGTCTGCTGTACTCAACCCCAGTCATCACGGTCTTGAACGCATCGCCTCGAGACGCCTATGGACTTCTCCACGCGATCAAGCAGCAGTTCATCGAGAGCCTGTTGCTCCGGATAAGCCGAGAGGCGTTCAGGGACAGGTGTTGCTGTCGGTAGTGAGCGACACTGAGGTAGATGTTATCAATAATAACAGAGTTACAGCATTGTGATCAAAAACCCAAACCCCTCCGGACACATCCAAAACTATCCAAAGAAAATCAGATGTCTGCGATAAATGCATTTTAACGCTCTTATCTTCCCGCACGAACATTCTTCACATCGGGGCATCTCTTTTTAAAGTGTTTTAGGCAGGCAGACATTTCATCAGGCAAACAATACAACAAAAGTTAAAAATCTACAAAATAATGAAACAATTCCTTTCCATATAAAACATATTCAGTATGACACTTTAAAAAATATAGATTTAGCGACGAACTCCACCAGTTCAACGTGAATTATTTGAATGTTATCGACGATCCCGCGTTTCTGTTGACATGCTCTACTTTCCCAGCATGCAGTATTATGTTTTGGTTTAAGATATGCAACGTACAGACAGGACTTCTTCTTCTACACCGCGAGATGAGCAAATCTCCCGACTTTTGTTTCACGAATACGAAGGACTCCAGACATTCTGTAAATACGATGATTCAAGTAACGTTTGCCGTACCTCAGAGGCCTCTTGCGATGAGAAGGCGTGTACGAGTACCGTGGACGAGTGTCAGTGTTTCATCCCGTTCATCAGAGGAAGGAGGATGAAGAAGAGGAAGGAGGATGAAGAAGAGGAAGGAGGGGAGGTTACACTCTTTTGGTTTGACGAGGTGATGAAAGAGCAGCTTCTTCCCCTTCAAAACACAAACAGAGAAACATATTTTTGTTACAAAGTATTAAAGACTGATCATAAGCGTTAACATCCGACTGAACAGCGAAGACTTTCCAGACATGTCAAGAAGTGCAGTTCCTTTAACGGCCACTTGAGGCTCCACAGCATTCGATTCGGCTTCAAGCCCATTTTACAACCTTTAGACCAGTGCTTCTCAAAGTGTGCTCCGCGGACCACTGGTGGTCCGTGAGCGCCCCCTAGTGGTCCGTGAGTATATTGGTAACATTTCACATTTGAAATAAATAAATAAATTTAACTTTTCCGCACTCTCGCGGGAATATCTCCGCAATGGAGCGAGGTTACGTTTCACTTTCGATTGTATGATATAGCCCAGATCAACACCTTCGTCACACATGTTGCCACCTGTTTGTACCATGTTCAGGCGATTTGTAATCTGTTCTAGAAAAACCAGGTGTTTTTTTATATTTGTGGAGTTAGGTGGTCCGAGAGTGTTTTTTTATTGGTTAAGTCCTTGGTATGAAAAAGTTTGAGAATCACTGCTTTAGACCCTAATTGATTTAAAATAGGGCTTTCCTACTGGGGTAGTGATTCGTTTCATTTTTTTATTATCCCCTGATTTACAGACGTCTCTTCCCCAATGTAAGTCAATGGGAAGAATTTGTTTTGGTAGTTGTAGTACCACCGTTTGGCCACTTGGAGCTGGGTCAATTCTCATAGACCCCCATGTTAAAATGTCCAACTTAAGAGCAAGAAAAAGTAGGTTTACAGCCTTGTGCAAAAAACATTGTTGGTCTCCACGGCTCCTTTCCACCTTTATTAAACTATATAAAACTCATGATTGTTCTTCCACTGATTCTCAGCATGGTATGAAGCACTTCCTGTTCACTAAGTGGGTGTTTTATTGTCTCCAAGTTTAAAAGATATGTGCGTGTTTACTTTGTTGGGTTTCAGAAAAACATCATTGTGTGTCCCCGGTGTGTCCCCGCTGTGTCCCCCATGTGTCCCCCGTGTGTCCCTGTGTGTCCCCGCTGTGCCCCCGGTGTGTCCCGGTGTGTCCCCGGTGTGTCCCGTTGTGTCCCCGGTGTGTCCCGGTGTGTCCCGGTGTGTCCCCGGTGTGTCCCCGGTATGTCCCGGTGTGCCCCCGGTGTGTCCCGGTGTGTCCCCGGTGTGTCCCCGGTGTGTCCCCGGTATGTCCCGGTGTGCCCCCGGTGTGTCCCGGTGTGTCCCCGGTGTGTGTCCTGTGTGTGTCCGCTGCGTCCCCGGTGTGTCCCCGTGTGTCCCCGGTGTGTCGGGGAACTCACGCAGCGTCAGGAGAAAACCCTCTCTCTTTTCCTCCGTACTCAAATCTCTAAAAACGGGGAACAACGGAGCTGATCCAGATGTGCGTCCGATATGACGTAACATCTGGAATGTGGACCCACGGGCCAATCAGAAAGCTGCTATCAGAAACAACGCCCGACTGTTTTGGACGTAATATGGTCGGTGTTTACATTAGCATGCTAGCACTCAGAGCTAACTTGTGCTGGAGAGCATGTGTGTGAAGAAGCAGGAAGTAGAAAGGAACTCACCTCGTGGTGGAACAAATAGCATGATAGGTCCACTTTGAGTTTCATGGCACAACTAACCTTGTTGACATAAAAGCGCCTTGACTTTTCTTTTAAATATTGAAGATACATTTTGATTTTAATGCTTTGAAATATTTTAATTTTTTTCTCATGGTCCCCAAGACTTGAAATAAAAAAGTGCTGACGTCAAGAATATTATAGACTACTTTTCACTTTGGGATTGGAATACATTTCTGAGTGAAAACATTTCCGTCTCGTTTTCTCTTCTGTCCTTACGGTCTCCTCGCTGCAGCTGCATGTGCTGACAGCTGGTCACGAGCACGACATGGATATTACTTGCTTGTGCCGCACGGGCTTCATGTTTTCATAGCATCCAAACCCCTGAGATTGAACCCCTCGGGGCCCAGCAGCAGGTTGTAGCCCTGACCCAGTTTACTCTCAGGTGGCTCAGATAGGGACGCCGGTGGGAAGCTAAAGGTCTGCTGCAGGACGGGATGACGGAGACATCGCGTGGTAGAGAAACGCAGGGCCTCTTTCCGCCTGGCTGCAATAGATAAGATAAGGTGCTGTGAGCTATCATCGATATCAGAGTGACGTTACTACAGCGGGTATTTGTGTACATTTAATTGAACTGCTGCCTTTAGTTTTTTTATGTTTTAATGTATTTGATTTTATAAACACATTCGAACAACTATTTATTTTTTCTTATTTATTTATTGATTAAATACTAGAGTTTATTTATTATTTGTATTGTGTATTTATTTATTTGTATAATTTTTTATTATTTTCTTTTCTTTAATAGAGTTTAATTACAAAAGAATATATTTTATTGAATTAAAAATATTAACTATTTTTTTGTTGTTGAAATAATTGACTCAATCATGAATAAATATGTATAAACCCTATAATCTCCCCTCCATACCAGCAGGGGGCGCTGCAGCATGAATCTCTTAATGATAATTTAAAAAAACTCTCCAGCCAATCAGAATCCAGTATTCTCTGTTGCTATGGGGGGGGGGCAATCCTAATCTATAACATGGCCTAAAAAACAATTGTGATTTTTTAAAGTAATTTTCCACCAGCTGCATATAATAAGTCCCTGCATTTAATACAACAACACAACATTGTTTACATTGTTGTTGTGGTCCCGTCACCATGGCAACCAGCAGCTGTTGTCACAGTGTTTTTTTTTAGTGCTCCTGCTTCAAGGTCTGCAGCCGCCATGTATCAAAGTGTAAAAGTGACACACACGTCTTTAAATACCGCTGACCTCTGACCGGCAGACACAAAGCTGTCACGCCGCCGCGCAGGGCATAAGCCGTAAATACATACAACAAGAAAGAACAAGTAAAGAAGACCTAAAGTGGATCATTCATAACATAACAAATTAAATAAGATCTGTATGCATTTGAATCAGAGTTAATTAAATACAATTAAACGTGCATCTTGTTCTATAATATAACAACTGTAACATTAAGATGTGTAATACAGTAAATGCAGGTGTAATAACCCATGCTGACCCTGCAGGTGTTTTGAAAGGGCTCTGTCTCGAGATGTGATCCGGCTGCAGGAAGCTGCTGCCCCCTGCTGGCTCACACCGGCACTGACAACACACTGCATGCACACATCCGGCTGCAGGATAAGTACTAACTGTATTTCAGATCATTTTGGTGCATTTTCATTCTGCCATGTATCCACTGCTCCACCCTCCAGTCCTGCAGGGGGCGGTAATGCACTTTGCGGCCAACCATCAAAACAACTCGTAAAATAGGAAGTATTTCATTCGAGGGCTTTTTGAAAACAAGTCCGAGTAATGGCTCTGCTTTATTTAGTGGGTTAGTGTTCATGACTTCATGTTTATGTCATCTTAATCTTTAATCTTGACGCACACACATAAGTTTAAACCGTTAGAGCCAATAGAATCGAAGGGGAATTTCCACATACACACCAACGTTACTAAAGAAAAGTGGGGGCTATGGCACGCAGTTTGGCCCAGAGCGAAAGCTGTCTCTCGCTCTGACATCTGGAAACGGAAAAGTAGGTTTATTGCTGATGGATTATCAGAAATCATGGATGTTGGATTTGCAGTTACGATTACGCCGTTAGCATTTTTTCGCTGGTGGCTAATTCAGAGGCTCAGCGTTAAAACAATGATCAGTTCGCTGAGTTTCTTCTCGTTACATCGATATGAAACATCCATAGTTTATTAAATCTTAAGAAGCCCTCCGACGCCGTTGCTTGCAGACATTGTGGTTTCGGCCCCTTCGGCGGCTCCGTGGGTTTAAGAGATTAAGATAACTCATGCTAAGCTATACCTTTTTTATAATACCATTCTGTTTACACTATACATGTAAGAGCATTTTAAAGCACAGTTGAGATGCGTACCTGTTGTGTATATTATCAGTCAGAACTGCATCACATTATATACGATGTATTTATAAGTATATGTTAAAACCGGACGATGAGGGTTGAATAAATGTGCTTTAATTGCAGCTGAAATGTAGTATGACCACATAACTCTGAATACTTCAGTAAATTAACTTCCACCTCCGTCAACATTGCATCCCAGTCTTCACGTTATTGTCGTAAACAACACATTTTCCAGGATTTTGGCTTTAAATTTGTACTAAATCATCGGTTCTTGTGACAAATCAACACAGGATCAACTGAAAGGTCTTCTGGTTGCACTCACCTCGCTTCGTGACGAGACGTCCAGATGTTGGTCGTCCATCGTCCGTCCGTCCGTCCTTCCGTCGATGATTAAACTCCATCCTTCAGATAATAATCCAACGTCTCCAGGAAACTCTTCAAATCCTCAGTTTCTTCTCAAAAGAAATTCCCCTTTCTTCCAGTCGGTGTTGTTGCCGGGAGTCCAGGAACTAAGGTGCTTTCATGACGGAGGTTTTTATGGAAAACACAGCAGGCGATTCAGTGACTTTGAATTCTGCGTTCATGGCGTTGAAATGTTGACTTTTGAAACCCTTTGTCAATAGTAATAAGGTTTATCTCTTGGGTCATGTGACTGGAAGATCATAACCTAATTGGACGTTTTTTTAGACTGACGGTACGTCCACACGGCAGCTTCAGACGAATCTTCCACCGCTTCCAACGCTTCTCTGCCCGTTGACTTTGAATGGGGATGACGTCACTTTGCCTCGCTTTTCGCCGAACTGCATTGTGGGGGAGCGAAGCGAAGATTTCCAGGATGTCCAGGATTCAAAAGTTGAGCAATGTTCAACTTTTGAAGCTGAGCTGGAAGCGCCAGCCAATCAAACACGTTTTTGCAAATCTGACAGTAGAAGCGCTAGCCAATCAAACCGCGTGTGAGCAGGGAGAACCAGACCGCAGTTCATTTCCTCATATTCCAAACGAGAAGTTACGGTAGCAAATCACCCGGTTCTTTACGACCAGAACTATTACCGGGATACAAACCGGAGGAACCAGCATGGAGGGAGGAGGCAGAGGCAGTGGGGAAACTGGTAGGGTTTCGCCTGTTTGGGGAGTTTATATTTATATATATATATATTGCTCGCATAAAATCCCCGGGGTTTTTGCTTTGTATGTCGGGGGCGGGAGATTCATGTGATTGGTTGTTGGTCGCGTTGCTCGCAAAAAATCCCCAAGCTGTCAGACACGCCCAGCTCCAAGATGTTCAAGATTTTTTAAAAGCTGCTGTGTGGACGTACCGTTACCTAAGATGCTAAAAATAGTGGTAAGTATTCAATATCAATAGATTTTAAACAACTACTTACCTTTACTGAGGGTGACGAGCAATGGATTTGTAATTTTTTTCAGATAAAATAACGTCAATGCCAAATATTCACATTATGGCACCTTTTACCTTCCACACTTTATGGCACCTTTTACCTTCCATACTTTATGGCACCTTTTACCTTCCATACTTTATGGCACCTTTTACCTTCCATACTTTATGGCACCTTTTACCTTCCATACTTCGCATTTTAAAATCTTTTTTATCAGATGTTGTTGTTTTTTGGGTGTTTTGTGAATTACATTTTTGCTTTTCAATACAAACTATCAAGAAGACTGCTCGTTGACGCTAAAGTGTCCAGCTTAAGGTCCTAAATTAGTATCTTGGTGTCCATGTTGGGCAAATCCATCTCAAAATCAGCATCAGTCAAACTCTAAAAACTCAAATGTCATATTTTTCAGTCAAACTATTGAAGGTGACCATTTCCTTTCTGTTTTATTACTTCCTATCCCTTTTGATATATAAAAATATAAGCTCAGTAGTGTCTCTGAGAACTTGTGATGGACATTTCTGGTTATTTTGTGTGAATTGTAACCCGAACATATCACAACCAGAGCATAGTGTGTTGTTTAGATGCAGGTGCTGAATTGTGTATTGTTTACTGATGGATGTTGACGTGAGCTCTGGATCAGACAACATGGAGGCTATTTGCGCAACATGGTGGTTTCCGTGGCTCGTCCTTCACTCCCGTGTCAGACAAGACAGAAAGTCTGATGGTTGCTATAGAAACTGCTTCCATTTCATTTGGAGACGCAGCGCTGCGTTTCGTCCACTTGGTGGCGCTGCTCGTCTGGGTAAAAGAGAACTGCTTTTTTTGTGTGTTTAGATGAAATGGGTCCTGTGTTGTGTGTGTGCCTCGTCCTTCAAATAATATACAGATACGCGTAAATGTAAACTTTAAACCTGAATCATTTTGGCAATAAATTAGTCCTTTACTAAGATAAACATTAAAGTGCTTGGCTGTCCGTCGGCCGCGCAAAGGAAGACCGCTTTTAGATCAAAGTGGATTATAATCAGAGGTGGAAAGTCACTAAGTACATTTACTCAAGTACGCTTTGAAGGTACTTTACTTGAGTATTTCAATGTTGTACTAATTTGTACTTCTACTCCACTAAACTTTAATGATCAATAATTATGAAAGATATCATATATATTATTCTGAAATGGACCAATCGTCAAAACAACTACTTTTACTTTTGAGACTTTCACTATATTTTGATGAGAATACTTTTCTACTTTTACTTGAGAAACATTTTGAATGCAGGACTTTTACTGGAACAGAGTATTCCTACACTCTGGTACTTCTACTTTCACTCAAGTACAAGATCTGAGTACTTCTACTTTTACTCAAGTACAGGATCTGAGTACTTCTACTTTTACTCAAGTACAAGATCTGAGTACTTCTACTTTTACTCAAGACCTGAGTACTTCTACTTTTACTCAAGACCTGAGTACTTCTACCTTTACTCAAGACCTGAGTACTTCTACCTTTACTCAAGACCTGAGTACTTCTACCTTTACTCAAGACCTGAGTACTTCTACTTTTACTCAAGACCTGAGTACTTCTACTTTTACTCAAGACCTGAGTACTTCTACTTTTACTCAAGACCTGAGTACTTCCTCCCCCTCTGATTATAATCCAGTAGCTGGGTATAACGAGGACCCTAACCCTGAATGAATCCTTGTCATCTCCTCCTCTCTCCCACAGTGTAATGGATACCAGTTGTTTGAAGGAAGAACAGTGTGGGGTATACAAGAGGACCCTACCCCCTGAATGAGTCCTTGTCTTGGTGCAAACGGGGACCCCTTGCTCCCGCCCCAGCGTGTAATGGAAGAACAGGGTTTGGGTATCTGAGGAGTGTAAGGAGTCCTTGTCTTGGTGCTAAAGCTCCATCCTTGTTGCTGCGTAACTCTATCCCCAAAGACCCCGGCAGCCCCCCCTCAGACGTCGGTGAGCTTCCCGGTGTAGGCCTTCCTCGGGCTGCAGTTGGTGTGTTTCAGGGACTCCTCGTCCCCCTCGCTGCTCTCCAGGAACTCGTCCTTGTCGTCACTGCTGACCTCAAACTGCTGTCCACAGGTCACGTGTTGGTACTGGAACTGCTCCTCGCGGTCCGTCTCGCGGTGGTAGAAGTAGTTGAAGTTGGACACGATGACGGGAACGGGCAGAGCGATGGTTAGAACCCCGGCGATGGCGCACAGCGAACCCACGATCTTTCCTCCGATGGTCACCGGACACATGTCTCCGTATCCCACCGTCGTCATGGAGACCACGGCCCACCAGAAGGCGTCCGGGATGCTGGCGAAACCTGAATCTGGGTCGTCTGTTTCTGCGAAATACACGGCGCTGGAGAAGAGGATGACTCCGATGAAGAGGAAGAAGATGAGAAGGCCCAGCTCCCTCATGCTGGCCTGGAGGAGAAACAAGTGTTCAGATCACAAAGTCCAACAGGGGGAGAGGAGAGGACACTGTGTTGTCTCTGTCCCACAATATGCTACGAGATTTTGGATTGCACCCTTTCACAGGGACGGAAAAACAGACTCAATTTAATGGCGGGCCACATCAGCATTATGGCTGCACCCAAAGGGCCGGTTGTAACGCATATATAAATATATATATAAAATAATGCATTATATTACATTATTGCCTCTGCATTTAATTATTATTGGATAGGGTAAAAACTACATCATTAACTACGTCTGAAAGCAGAAGTCTGGGGCAAATAGTTGCAAGTCTCTTCAGTGAGAACGTCACAAAATGATTTAAAAAGAAAAACTGAAAAAGTCCAAATCTGAGAAAAGGAAACAGAAGAAAAAAGGCACATTTAGAAGGAAGAAAGTCAAATTCTGAGAAAAAAAGGCTAATGTGAGATGCATTGTGGGACATGTAGTTTATGGGCAACGTGCTTCTGTAAAGCGGCATGTAACCGTATAATAAACATATCGTATTCTTTGCAAGCTCTTGTGGGGCCACAGAAAATGAAGTCACGGGCCGGATTTGGCCCCCGGGCCTCGAGTTTGACACCCCTGCTCTACAGGCTTTAATTAACAAGGTCATGCCCTCCCTACTGCACTGGCCTGGAAGTGACTTCTCCAGACACAGAGGCTCCACAGCGACTACATGAAATTGGACAGTCCTCTCGGCACACTGTGAAAGTCACTTCTCTAACTCCCCTCACAAAGTAGTCATGTAGTGTCGTATCCTAGGTGCGTAGTAGTCATGTAGTGTCGTATCCTAGGTGTGTAGTAGTCATGTAGTGTCGTATCCTAGGTGTGTAGTAGTCATGTAGTGTCGTATCCTAGGTGCGTAGTAGTCATGTAGTGTCGTATCCTAGGTGTGTAGTAGTCATGTAGTGTCGTATCCTAGGTGTGTAGTAGTCATGTAGTGTCGTATCCTAGGTGTGTAGTAGTCATGTAGTGTCGTATCCTAGGTGTGTAGTAGTCATGTAGTGTCGTATCCTAGGTGTGTAGTAGTCATGTAGTGTCGTATCCTAGGTGTGTAGTAGTCATGTAGTGTCGTATCCTAGGTGTGTAGTAGTCATGTAGTGTCGTATCCTAGGTGCGTAGTAGTCATGTAGTGTCGTATCCTAGGTGCGTAGTAGTCATGTAGTGTCGTATCCTAGGTGCGTAGTAGTCATGTAGTGTCGTATCCTAGGTGCGTAGTAGTCATGTAAAGTCGTATCCTAGGTGCGTAGTAGTCATGTAGTGTCGTATCCTAGGTGCGTAGTACTCCACCTGCAGGGTCTTCCCGAGGATCTGCAGCCCCTTGGAGTGTCGGGACAGCTTGAAGATCCTGAAGACCCTGACCAGGCGGATGACCCTCAGGATGGCCAGGCTCATGGCCTGCTGCCCGTTGCCCTGGTGCTCCGCCAGCTCCAGCCCCAGCGTGATGAAGTACGGTATGATGGCCACGATGTCGATGGTGTTCATGATGTTCCTGAAGAACGCCGCTTTGCTCGGGCTCGCCAGGAATCGAACCAGCAGCTCGAAGGAGAACCAGATGATGCAGAGCGTTTCCACGATGAAGAACGGGTCGGTGAAGGGGTTCGGCTTCTTCACTCGAGTCGAGGTGCCGTTCACCTGATGGCAGAGACACACACAAATACTTCGTTACTGTAGTTAGAGGTCACCTATTATTTAAGATCCACCTCTCCATGTCACCAGGTGAGGACAATACCTGCTGACTCAGCAATCTCTGTAAGTTATATTTTGTTTAAATAGACCTCTCTGTTTCATGTATTCTACTCTGTATAAATGTTCTATCGTTATTCCAACTCAAATTGTGCTTTTGGGAGATTTTGGAAATCTCAGATCTGCTAAATATAAACCTCTCCACGGACTGAGTGGGCACTTGGCTGTAACTGTGCTTCTTCTGACTCCCCTCTCCTCACCGCTGGGTCACCAGCGGTGAGGAGAGGGGTAAAGTAAATGAAAGTGGTAAATGACATTACTACTATTTTAGATAATAAGCAGAGTTGTGCAGCTCTGTTTATTGACCTTTCCAAAGCGTTTGACACCGTCGATCATTGCATCTTAAAGCAGAGGCTACTCAGTATTGGCATATCCAGCCTTGCAGTGGGTGGTTTGAGAACTACCTCTCTGAAAGGTCCCATGTGTTCACTTTGATGGGACTGTCTTCTGAGTGGTTACACATTTCTAATGGTGTTCCTCAAGGTTCTGTTTTAGGACCACTTTTATTCTCCATATATATTAACAGCGTAGGTGAAAATGTGGATGAAGCTACTTTACATGTGTATGCGGATGATACTGTGATGTACTGTGCAGGTCCCTCCATTAAAGAGGCTGTTGTTAAATTACAGGCTGTTTTTAACACTATTCAGACTCAGCTCTCTGAACTAAAGCTTCTTCTAGATGTGGATCAAACCAAGGTAACGCTCTTTTCAAAAGCTAGAAAGACACCAGAGCCTGTTTTAGATATTGTAACTACGCAAGGAACAAAACTTGAAGTTGTTGCCTGTTACAAATACCTTGGTATCTGGCTTGATGATTGTCTCTCTTTTGAACTTCAGGTCACTAACCTGCTTAAAAAACTGAGGGTGAGGCTAGGGTTTCTTCTACAGGAACAAGTCCTGCTTCTCGCTTGAGGCCAGGAAAAGGCTCTGTGACCTTTGACCTGTGCTGGACTATGGGGATTTGTTGTATATGAATGCACCTGCCAATTACCTGAGCAAATTGGATGCTGCGTATCACAGCGCTCTGAGATTTGTCACAAATTGTAAAGCGCTGACTCATCACTGTACCCTGTATACCCAAGGCAGGTTTACCATCACTCTCTGTACGGAGGCTCAGTCTCTGGTACACGTGTATCTGTAAAGCTTTGTTGGGTAAACTCCCGTATTATATCTGCTCTCTGATCACACAGAGAGTTGCAAGCAGCTATTGTCTGAGGTCACATGATGTGGTCTTGTTAGATGTGCCAAGAGCAAGGACTGTCTCAGGTGAGACAGCTTTTATGTGCGCAGCTCCACTTGCTGGAACAATCTTCAGCAAGAATTGAAACTGAGCGATCTCATTCCTCTGCATGTCTTTAGAGCTAGGGTAAATGAAATGCTTGCTGATACAATGGGCACTTGTAAATGTCTGTAACTATGTATCCTGTAAATATAATGTATGATGTCCTTTATTGTTTTATGTTTTATGTGGAACCTATATGCTGCAGGTCTCCCTTGAAAAAGAGATCTATGATCTCAATGGGACCAATCTGGATAAATAAAGGTTTGAAATGAAATGAAATGAGACCCTCCTTCCACCCGCACACTCACCTCCTTCTCCCCTCTCTCTCCAGGTGAGGTTCTTACCCTCATTACCTCTGCCCGCCCTACCACCTGTCCTCTGGACCCTATCCCTTCAAACCTCCTTCAGACTATCGCTCCTGATATTCTACCGTTTCATCATCAACACTTCTCTAACTTCTGGTCCCTTTCCAAACAGTCTCAAGGAGGCAAGAGTAAACCCTCTCCTAAAGAAACCCACTCTCAACCCGTCTGACGTTATAAACTACAGGCCTGTCTCTCTCCTCCCGTTCCTGTCTTTAGACAACTCTCCTGTTATCTCCATCAGAACAACCTCTGGATCCGAACCAGTCTGGTTTCAAGGCAGGTCACTCCACAGAAACTGCCCTCCTTGCTGTCACTGAGGAACTGCACACGGCTAAAGCAGCCTCCCTCTCCTCTGTCATCATCCTGTTGGACCTGTCTGCTGCATTCGACACGGTGAACCATCAGATCCTCCTTCACTCTCCAAGAACTTGGAGTTTCAGGCTCTGCACTTTCCCTCCTCACCTCATACCTCAAAGACCGCACCTACAGGGTCACTTGGAGAGGGTCCGAGTCCGACCCTTGTCAATTAACTACAGGGGTCCCTCAGGGCTCTGTTCTTGGTCCCCTTCTCTTCTCCCTGTACACAAACTCGCTCGGATCTGTAATTAGCCCGCATGGTTTTTCATACCACTGCTACGCTGACGACCCCCAATGAATCTGTCCTTCCCCCGCTCAGAGACCCAGGTCGTCGCACGCATCTCTGCTCGTCTAGCTGAAATCTCTCAGTGGATGTCTGCTCATCACCTCAAGCTCAACCTCGACAAAACTGAACTGCTTTTCCTTCCGGGAAAAGATTGTCCCCCTCTTGACCTGACAATCAACATCGGCACCTCTGTTGTTTCCCCGACCCAGACTGCAAGGGTCAAATGCAGAGAAACAATTTCCCCACGAGGGATTAAGAAAAGTCCATCTTACCTGTACTTTCTACTTCTTACATGTTGAACACAAATACCTGTACTTTCTACTTCTCTCATGTTGAACCCAAATACCGGTACTTTCTACTTCTCTCATGTTGAACCCAAATACCTGTACTTTCTACTTCTCTCATGTTGAACCCAAATACCTGTACTTTCTACTTCTCTCATGTTGAACCCAAATACCTGTACTTTCTACTTCTCTCATGTTGAACCCAAATACCTGTACTTTCTACTTCTTACATGTTGAACCCAAATACCTGTACTTTCTACTTCTTACATGTTGAACTCAAATACCTGTACTTTCTACTTCTCTCATGTTGAACACAAATACCTGTACTTTCTACTTCTCTCATGTTGAACCCAAATACCTGTACTTTCTACTTCTCTCATGTTGAACCCAAATACCTGTACTTTCTACTTCTTACATGTTGAACACAAATACCTGTACTTTCTACTTCTTACATGTTGAACCCAAATACCTGTACTTTCTACTTCTCTCATGTTGAACCCAAATACCTGTACTTTCTACTTCTCTCATGTTGAACCCAAATACCTGTACTTTCTACTTCTCTCATGTTGAACCCAAATACCTGTACTTTCTACTTCTTACATGTTGAACACAAATACCTGTACTTTCTACTTCTTACATGTTGAACACAAATACCTGTACTTTCTACGAATTACATGTTGAACCCAAATACCTGTACTTTCTACTTCTCTCATGTTGAACCCAAATACCTGTACTTTCTACTTCTTACATGTTGAACCCAAATACCTGTAAATTCTACTTCTTACATGTTGAACCCAAATACCTGTACTTTCTACTTCTCTCATGTTGAACCCAAATACCTGTACTTTCTACTTCTCTCATGTTGAACCCAAATACCTGTACTTTCTACTTCTCTCATGTTGAACCCAAATACCTGTACTTTCTACTTCTTACATGTTGAACACAAATACCTGTACTTTCTACTTCTTACATGTTGAACCCAAATACCTGTACTTTCTACTTCTCTCATGTTGAACCCAAATACCTGTACTTTCTACTTCTCTCATGTTGAACCCAAATACCTGTACTTTCTACTTCTTACATGTTGAACACAAATACCTGTACTTTCTACTTCTTACATGTTGAACCCAAATACCTGTACTTTCTACTTCTCTCATGTTGAACCCAAATACCTGTACTTTCTACTTCTCTCATGTTGAACCCAAATACCTGTACTTTCTACTTCTCTCATGTTGAACCCAAATACCTGTACTTTCTACTTCTCTCACGTTGAACCCAAATACCTGTACTTTCTACTTCTTACATGTTGAACCCAAATACCTGTACTTTCTACTTCTTACATGTTGAACCCAAATACCTGTACTTTCTACTTCTCTCATGTTGAACCCGAATACCTGTACTTTCTACTTCTTACATGTTGAACCCAAATACCTGTACTTTCTACTTCTCTCATGTTGAACCCAAATACCTGTACTTTCTACTTCTCTCATGTTGAACCCAAATACCTGTACTTTCTACTTCTTACATGTTGAACACAAATACCTGTACTTTCTACTTCTCTCATGTTGAACTCAAATACCTGTACTTTCTACTTCTCTCATGTTGAACCCAAATACCTGTACTTTCTACTTCTCTCATGTTGAACCCAAATAACTGTACTTTCTACTTCTTACATGTTGAACACAAATACCTGTACTTTCTACTTCTTACATGTTGAACCCAAATACCTGTACTTTCTACTTCTCTCATGTTGAACCCAAATACCTGTACTTGCTACTTCTTACATGTTGAACCCAAATACCTGTACTTTCTACTTCTCTCATGTTGAACCCAAATACCTGTACTTTCTACTTCTCTCATGTTGAACCCAAATACCTGTACTTTCTACTTCTTACATGTTGAACACAAATACCTGTACTTTCTACTTCTTACATGTTGAACCCAAATACCTGTACTTTCTACTTCTCTTATGTTGAACCCAAACACCTGTACTTTCTACTTCTTACATGTTGAACCCAAATACCTGTACTTTATACTTCTCTCATGTTGAACTCAAATACCTGTACTTTCTACTTCTTACATGTTGAACCCAAATACCTGTACTTTCTACTTCTCTCATGTTGAACCAAATACCTGTACTTTCTACTTCTTACATGTTGAACCCAAATACCTGTACTTTCTACTTCTTACATGTTGAACCCAAATACCTGTACTTTCTACTTCTCTCATGTTGAACTCAAATACCTGTACTTTCTACTTCTCTACATGTTGAACTCAAATACCTGTACTTTCTACTTCTCTCATGTTGAACTCAAATACCTGTACTTTCTACTTCTCTCATGTTGAACCCAAATACCTGTACTTTCTACTTCTTACATGTTGAACTCAAATACCTGTACTTTCTACTTCTTACATGTTGAACTCAAATACCTGTACTTTCTACTTCTTACATGTTGAACTCAAATACCTGTACTTTCTACTTCTCTCATGTTGAACCCAAATACCTGTACTTTCTACTTCTTACATGTTGAACCCAAATACCTGTACTTTCTACTTCTCACATGTTGAACTCAAATACCTGTACTTTCTACTTCTTACATGTTGAACTCAAATACCTGTACTTTCTACTTCTTACATGTTGAACTCAAATACCTGTACTTTCTACTTCTCTCATGTTGAACTCAAATACCTGTACTTTCTACTTCTCACATGTTGAACTCAAATACCTGTACTTTCTACTTCTCTCATGTTGAACTCAAATACCTGTACTTTCTACTTCTTACATGTTGAACTCAAATACCTGTACTTTCTACTTCTCTCATGTTGAACTCAAATACCTGTACTTTCTACTTCTCTCATGTTGAACCCAAATACCTGTACTTTCTACTTCTCTCATGTTGAACCCAAATACCTGTACTTTCTACTTCTCTCATGTTGAACTCAAATACCTGTACTTTCTACTTCTTTACATGTTGAACTCAAATACCTGTACTTTCTACTTCTCTCATGTTGAACCCAAATACCTGTACTTTCTACTTCTTACATGTTGAACACAAATACCTGTACTTTCTACTTCTCTCATGTTGAACCCAAATACCTGTACTTTCTACTTCTCTCATGTTGAACTCAAATACCTGTACTTTCTACTTCTCTCATGTTGAACTCAAATACCTGTACTTTCTACTTCTCTCATGTTGAACTCAAATACCTGTACTTTCTACTTCTCTCATTTCCCAAACAGCTGGTTCCTTTAGTCTGAATGTGTGTTGGTGCGTGGTCATTATTCTTCAGAGTCACTGCGTGCCTATTGGTTGGAACACGATCCGTGTATCCATCACTTCCTGGTCTTCTCTAAAGAAGAGGGACCAATGGAAACGTTGTCATGTTGCCGTTGGTCACCATGGAAACATTCATCAGCTAACAATGACATTATTGTTCTATTGATATAAAGGGAGGTCAGTTACTCTTTAAAGCAGCTGCCAGTTATGGGTACTTTTTACTGAAGGACACTTCAAAGCCTCTTTACCTGCTGGAACTGCTGCTGAGAATCCTCACGAAACTCGGGCAGCGTCTCCAGACAGAAGATGACGATGGAGATGAGGATGACGAGCACGGAGACGATGGCGATGCCTCGCGCCGGACCCGAGCTCTCCGGGTACTCGAACAGGAGCCACACCTGAACATCAGCAGGAGAGGACTCTTTAAAGTAGAGACACTACATACTGATATACACCTGAACATCAGCAGGAGAGGACTCTTTAAAGTAGAGACACTACATACTGATATACACCTGAACATCAGCAGGAGAGGACTCTTTAAAGTAGAGACACTACATACTGATATACACCTGAACATCAGCAGGAGAGGACTCTTTAAAGTAGAGACACTACATACTGATATACACCTGAACATCAGCAGGAGAGGACTCTTTAAAGTAGAGACACTACATACTGATATACACCTGAACATCAGCAGAGAGGACTCTTTAAAGAAGAGACACTACATACTGATATACACCTGAACATCAGCAGGAGAGGACTCTTTAAAGTAGAGACACTACATACTGATATACACCTGAACATCAGCAGGAGAGGACTCTTTAAAGTAGAGACACTACATACTGATATACACCTGAACATCAGCAGAGAGGACTCTTTAAAGTAGAGACACTACATACTGATATACACCTGAACATCAGCAGGAGAGGACTCTTTAAAGATGAGACACTACATACTGATATACACCTGAACATCAGCAGAGAGGACTCTTTAAAGTAGAGACACTACTTACTGATATACACCTGAACATCAGCAGGAGAGGACTCTTTAAAGTAGAGACACTACATACTGATATACACCTGAACATCAGCAGGAGAGGACTCTTTAAAGTAGAGACACTACATACTGATATACACCTGAACATCAGCAGAGAGGACTCTTTAAAGTAGAGACACTACATACTGATATACACCTGAACATCAGCAGAGAGGACTCTTTAAAGATGTCACTACTTGAAGGATTAAAAGGCCACAAAGGGTTCAGTTTCTTAATGAGCGTCAGACCTGGCGCTGGAAGTCGCTCTCCGGCAGGGGGCGCTCCTCCTCTTTGATGAAGCCCTCGTCCTCCTTGAAGTTCTCCACCACCTCTTCTCCTAACTCGTAGAACTTGATCTCCTCCATGAAGATGTCCACGGGGACATGCACGGGTCTCCGCAGCCTCCCCCCGGACTGGTAGTAGTACAGGATCGCGTCAAAACTCGGTCTGTTGCGGTCGAAGAAGTACTCGTTGCGGAGAGGATCGAAAAACCGCATCCTTTTCTTCGGGTTCCCCAGTAGCGTTAGTGGAAACCGCGCGAGCGTCTGGAGCTGCGTCTCGAAGCGCAGCCCCGAGATGTTGATGAGCACGCGCTCGCAGCAGCAGTCCTGGTTCCTCGTGCTCCGCTGCGGGTCCAGAGCCACAGTCTCATCCAGGTTCTCCCCGGGAACCACGGTCATGGTTCCCCAGGTTCCTCAAGGCGCCGCCGCTCCCCTGCGCTCCTCCAACGCTCCTCTGCCGCTCCTCCGCCGCTCCTCTCCCGCTCCTCCGCCGCTACGCGTAATTTGGCTCTTTCGCGTCTTTTCCCTCCTTTTTCTGAGTCTTTTCTTTTGACTTCTTCTTCGCTTCTCCGTGTCACGTGTGCAGGTGAGCTGGCTCTTCTGGCATTGTGTTGCCCTCCCCCCCCCGCTGCGCTCCTCACCTTTCCGCGTGCTCTCTCTGCCGCGGCTGTCTGGACTGTCACAATCACAGAGCCCTCCTCGCGCTGACGTGTGTGTGTGCGCTCAGTCTGAGGGACACACACGCACACACACACACACGCACACGCATATGCTCGTTATGGATCCAATCCAGATATTCAGCAGCACGCGCGCGCACATTAAACCCTGTTTCAAATGCCTTATTATTTGGGTTGCTGCTGATTTCCATTAGAAACAACATTTATTATTATTTATGAAGTCTAAGGATTATAATCTGACCTTGTGTTTTTAACATTTAAGACGTTATGGCCCGCCTCTGATTGGCTACCCTTGGTGGGTCATATCTGATGAGTGCTCTGAACACAATGTGATTTGGTGAAACCCCCAAACACAACAGAGATCGTGCACACACTAAAACCCTGTTTCTGCCTGTAAACATGAGGGCACGCGAACGCGCAAAGAGTCGTGCGTAAGGAACCTGTTGTCTCCAGCGCGCGCACCGGCTCAAGGTTATGCGCGTGGGTTCATGGTTAAGGTGAAACACGGTCCAAATACGCGCATGCAATCATGAATGGAGGCGTGACACGCGCGAGATGCAGGAGCGCGATGCGTCTCATTCATGGTGTGTACCTGTTGTCCTCCCGCACGAGGCTCTGCGATGAAGCGTGTGCACGCGGAACAACACAAGCACACATGCATTCTCCTTTCCACCGAGAGCAGCTTCCTCTCGTCCATGCCCTCACTTAGGGACCGTCATGAAATCATTCTCACCCAGGCTGCACTTTCCCATCGAGTGGAAATATATGTATTTAAAAACTACAATAAATGTCTTATGGAGGTTTTTCCAGCTCCCATTTGAACCAGTTAGTCATCAAACTGGTTCCTTGAACTAGAATCCAGTATGTTTCCAGAGGTGTGACACACGGCTTTGGAACAAGTGTCCTGTTAAAACAAGACTTTCCATTAAAACATTCTTTGAAGCGACGTGAGTCTGAGGCGGAGACGCGGCGCTGCATGCGAAGCCGGCTTCACAATCATACAGATATATGGAAAGACGTTTATCAGGGTTTCAAAATGACCCAAAGAATCCTCTGCATGTCATTCGGGACCGTCAGTAAATTACCATTTTAGTTTATAAACATTTTGCTAACTTGGAGATATTAGTGAAAATGATGCTTAAGAATTTCATCCATCATCCATCCATCCATCCATCCATCATCCATCCATCCATCCATCCTTCCATCCATCCTCCATCCATCATCCATCCATCCATCCATCACCCATCCATCATCCATCCATCCATCCTCCATCCATCATCCATCCATCACCCATCCATCCATCATCCATCTATCCATCCATCACCCATCCATCATCCATCCATCATCCATCCATCCATCATCCATCCATCCATCCATCCATCCTCCATCCATCCATCATCCATCCATCCATCATCCATCCATCCATCCATCCATCCTCCATCCATCATCCATCCATCCATCACCCATCCATCATCCATCCATCCATCCATCCTCCATCCATCATCCATCATCCATCATCCATCCATCCATCCATCCTCCATCCATCAGCCATCCATCCATCCTCCATCCATCACCCATCCATCATCCATCCATCCATCCATCATCCATCATCCATCCATCCTCCATCCATCCTCCATCCATCATCCATCCATCATCCATCCTCCATCCATCACCCATCCATCATCCATCCATCCATCCATCATCCATCCTCCATCCATCATCCATCATCCATCCATCCATCATCCATCCATCACCCATCCATCATCCATCCATCCATCCATCATCCATCATCCATCCATCCTCCATCCATCCTCCATCCATCATCCATCCATCATCCATCATCCATCCATCCATCATCCATCCATCACCCATCCATCATCCATCCATCCATCATCCATCCATCCATCTATCTATCCATCATCCATCCATCCATCATCCATCATCCATCCATCACCCATCCATCCATCCATCATCCATCCATCATCCATCCATCATCCATCCATCCATCATCCATCCATCATCCATCCATCACCCATCCATCCATCCATCATCCATCCATCATCCATCCATCCATCTTCTCCCCTAATCTGTGGTCGGGTCTCGGGGGTATCAGTTCCAGCAGAGAGCCCTAAACGGTCCTCTCCCCTCATCACCAGCTCTGACTGGGGGGGTCCCAAGGCGCTCCCAGGCCAGCGAAGAGATATAGTCCCTCCACC
The DNA here is from genome assembly GCA_036324585.1 of Champsocephalus esox. Taxonomy (NCBI): domain Eukaryota; kingdom Metazoa; phylum Chordata; class Actinopteri; order Perciformes; family Channichthyidae; genus Champsocephalus; species Champsocephalus esox. The sequence continues at coordinate 27,249,082 of CM070492.1, forward strand.
TGGTCCTAGGTCTACCCCTCGGTCTCCTCCCAGCTGGACGTGCCTGGAACACCTCCCTAGGGAGGCGCCCAGGTGGCATCCTAACTAGGTGCCGAACCACCTCAACTGGCTCCTTTGGACGCGAAGGAGGAGCGGTTCAACTCCGAGTCCCTCCCTGATGACCGAACTTCTCACCTTATCCCTGAGGGAGACACCAGCCACCCAGCGGAGGAAACCCATCTCGGCCGCTTGTATCCGCGATCTCGTTCTTTCGGTCATGACCCATCCTTCAGACCGTAGGTGAGGGTAGGAAGGAACACGGCCCGGTAGACAGAGAGCTTTGCCTTCTGGCTCAGCTCCCTGTTCGTCACACGGTGCGGTAAAGCGACTGCAGTACCGCTCCCGCTGCTCCGACTCTCCGGCCCATCTCACGCTCCATTGTTCCCTCACTCGAGAACAAGACCCCGAGATACTTGAACTCCTTCGCTTGGGGTAAGGACTCGTTCCCTACTTGGAGTGGACAGTCCTTAAACAGTCATGCAGAAAATAGGGAGCATGCAGATTTAAGCCCATTGAACTACATCTGAGGACACGTGCAGTCTGTGGACGTGCACAGTTTGAAAGAAGAATCACAAATTACAAGCATTTGCAGCAGAAACAAGAAGAACTGTCCTCCTCTCGCAGCGAGCAGCTCTGAAGCCTCAGAGAGGAGCCGTGCCGTGCCGCGTGCCGTGCCGTGCCACGAGTCAGACGACTAATAATAAAACATATTGACAGACATTTTCAGTGTTTGAATGTAACCAGATTTTAACGACTGCTACAAAGGATCCCAAAATGCCCCACACTAACCCAAGGACATGAGAAGGGTTTCCTTCAGTCAGTAAGTGACCCAAACTATGTGAGTTCAAAACCATTCGTCTAACTTTAGTGAAAATGATGCAAAAAAAGTCATTCAGAAAAAATGTCAGATCAAATCAGAACATTTAATGAAGACATCGAACAGTGTTTGGGCGCAGCCAGCATTTTGCATCAGAACCAGGTTCTGGTCGTCAGCGAGCAGGTTCTGAAAGGCCTCGAGGAAGAAGGTAAACAGAGCGGCAACAAGTCGGCAGGGCGAGCTGGAAGAAGTCTGGGCTGCGGCTCAGAGCCATGACGTGTTCTCCCGAAATAACACATCTCTCTCCGGCTGCAGGAAAACAGTCTTTTCCCAGGGAGGAACCCGAGGGAGCGGGGGGGGGGAGCCCGCGGAGCCCGAGGGGGGGGGAGCCCGAGGGAGCGGGGGGGGGGAGCGAGAGGGAAACACAGAATGCATCTCTGAGCAGGAAGAGTGTGAAGTCGTTCAGAAAATAGCACACATGCAGGTTTTACGCCACTTTAAGGGGATGGAAAGTAACGAGGCAGCATGTGTAACGTCCAGTGCTCTGATCACACACAACAACCGGCTCAACAGTACCTCAGACGCTCTCAAAACGCCAGATCAAAGTTAAACAACAGAATATAGTCATTCAGAATATAGCAACCAATCAGATGTTGAAGCCAAACATAATAAAATACGAGAGTATCAGTAGAGAAGTTTGCATGCAGCCACAAAGTCAAGAGCTCCAGAAGCTCCAGAAGCTCCAGAAGCTCCAGAAGAAGCTCCAGAAGCCCCAGAAGCTCCAGAAGCTCCAGAAGAAGCCCCAGAAGCTCCAGAAGCCCCAGAAGCCCCAGAAGCTCCAGAAGCTCCAGAAGAAGCTCCAGAAGAAGCTCCAGAAGCCCCAGAAGCTCCAGAAGCTCCAGAAGAAGCTCCAGAAGAAGCTCCAGAAGCCCCAGAAGCTCCAGAAGAAGCTCCAGAAGCTCCAGAAGAAGCTCCAGAAGAAGCCCCAGAAGCCCCAGAAGCTCCAGAAGCTCCAGAAGCCCCAGAAGCCCCAGAAGCTCCAGAAGCTCCAGAAGCTCCAGAAGAAGCTCCAGAAGAAGCTCCAGAAGAAGCTCCAGAAGCCCCAGAAGCCCCAGAAGCTCCAGAAGAAGCTCCAGAAGAAGCTCCAGAAGAAGCTCCAGAAGCTCTCCTTTTACCTTCCCATTCATAGAAACAGCGTTTTCCTCAGGGACCGTCTCTCTCTTGAGAGCAGCATTGATTATCCACAGAAACAAGACTCAACCCTTTTTATTGGATTGTTGAAAGGGTTTTTTCCATATCAAATATTTAAAGTATTTTAACAGTTTTATTGTAAAGTCTCATTCATTTTGTTCTGTAGCTTCCAACGTCTCTCAAACCCTCTGATTCATGCTGGAGCCTCGACTATCTCACTTCCGTTAGAACACTCACACACACACACACACACACACACACACTGGAGGATTTCCAGTCTCTGAAGAACACTTTAATTGTTGCACGATTGCCCTCACGAGACGCAAAGGGAACGGAGAGTGTGGACCGCTCATGTTTCTCGTGGAGAGTTAGAAAAGATCTGCTGCTATGATAACAGCAACAGGAATCCTGTGGACATTCAGTCAACTGCATCTCCCAGAATGCATTGCACTAACTCACGGAAAATGCAATTGTCGAGCTTGGATGACTAGAGAGAACATAGATTTATATTTCTTGCACACTAATCAGTGAACTCTCAGCATTTCTGAGTGTTGTTCTCCCGGATGTAACTTAAGGTCACATGATCAAACAATGACGCGCTGGAGAGTGGAAACCAACTACAACAAGATGAACATATTTGACCGTGATTTAATTGTAATACACATTTCAAAATGATGCCGAAGTAACAACACACTGATACCGGTTAGTAACACCATGAATTAATGCTTTGACCAGTCTGAGACAGACGGCAGAGAAACACCTTTTAAATGTGTTTTCTGAATGGAGATCGGCTAAGCTAACGTTATATATGCTCCGACCGTCCACACTCACAACAACGGCCTACAGACATAAATAAAGCAGTGACTGTGTTCTCCATGACTCAGACAGTCTGTGGTTTGTACTTGTGGTTTCACTTCTGTCTAGTTTCTGAACAGACATGAGGAGCTGTGAGCTCTGGTTGGACGTCAGTGACAGCAGTCTGAGATCCTCACCGCTGATTGGCTACCGCGCGAACGCGTCACTCGCATCAACCGCGTCTGTCCACGTCTTTGCCTTGACTTTACATGTAATCGCGTCCGGTGTGAACGCACCGGCGGTCTACGCACGGATAAAGAATGTTGTTAGAATTTAGAATTTGTTAGATAAGAATTGTTTTGAAATAACGAGTTTTAAAGTTAAAGAAGCTTCGGCGGAAAAGCCTCTTTGTTTTCTGCTCACTGCAACATGTTGTTGTTTTCTTTGTTTCTTCATTTACTCATTCACTCAATCAAATGGAAAATAAGCGACATACATTTATGTTTAGGATTGTAATGAAGGAATGAATGAAACTTAAAATGATAGGTATGATGTAAATATATATATTTATCCTTTTTGATTTGTCAGTCGTGGCTCGCGTCAAAAGTTGAGTAATGTTCAACTTTTGACGCCTCGACGGAGGCCAATCGAATCATATGCCAGTACGAGCTCTAGCCAATCAAACCGCTGCTTGTGTGTCCGGGGCGGGAGATTCATGTGATTGGTTGTTGGTCGAGTTTCAGACACGCCCACCGGCAAGCGTCAACGCACGCCGCCGTGTGGACGGGCCGTTATCGAGCTATAAAGGAACGCCTTGCCAAACCACCGCGCCGCCAGAGTCCAGAGCCTCTTCAGGGAGAGGTCGAAGGGCCGTCTGCTGATGACCCGTGAGCCGTGAACCCTCTGACCGCATGATGGTGATGATGTCAGGACTTATGTCCTAAATGTTGCTGTGTTATTGTTGGATTGTTTTAGGTGTCGGACCCCAGGAAGAGTAGCTTTTGTCGAGAGCAAAAGCTACTGGGGATCCTTAATAAATAAAAACATTCTTGGTTTAATCAAAGTGGAACCAAATGATTTGATGGAATTCATAAAAGGCTTCAAACTGGAAGTCTGGGCCGTGTTTTCACTCAGTTCTGCAACAGATCCACCTTAACCTTTCACCTTTCACCTTTAACCTTCCACCTTTCACCGAGGTCGAGGTCGAGGTCGAGGCCGAGGCCGAGGATCTTGGGCTCAAACGGGTTTTCGACCACTGCTCTAAAGTATCTTGGATATTCTCTTGGATTATTAAATCATACATTTGTGAGAAGTTCAGTGGTTCATTTATTTGGACGATCACAAAACCCCACAAACTGGAATTGTCTCTGAAATTGTAAAAGCACGACTGAAAGAGCGTTGAACGAGCGAATCTACATGATGCCTCGTCAGAGTTTCTCTCACTCGTCCTCAGCAGCTATCTCATCGCTCGCTGTACTTTCTCTGAACGAGTTTTATTTAATTACCCCCGGCTCCCTGCAGATCTGATCCTGGACCAGCAGCAGAATAATTAAAATCAGGAGCTGATGTAAAGTCACCGTGAGATTTCCCCCGACACGATGACGCGTTGTGTGCTGGCTCACACCAACGAGACGTCACATGACCAAGAAAGGGTTCAAAAGGCCAAGAGAGGCAGATACGAGAAACAACTTACGGGGTGCATGAAGCCCCATGAAGCCCCATGAAGCCCCACGGAGCCCCACGGAGCCCCACGGAGCCCCATGAAGCCCCATGAAGCCCCATGAAGCCCCACAGCCCCATGAAGCCCATGAAGCCCATGAAGCCCCATGAAGCCCATGAAGCCCATGAAGCCCCATGAAGCCCCATGAAGCCCATGAAGCCCCATGAAGCCCATGAAGCCCCATGAAGCCCCATGAAGCCCATGAAGCCCATGAAGCCCCATGAAGCCCCATGAAGCCCATGAAGCCCCATGAAGCCCATGAAGCCCCATGAAGCCCCATGAAGCCCATGAAGCCCATGAAGCCCCATGAAGCCCATGAAGCCCCACAGCCCTATGAAGCCCCATGAAGCCCATGAAGCCCCATGAAGCCCATGAAGCCCCACAGCCCCATGAAGCCCCATGAAGCCCATGAAGCCCCATGAAGCCCATGAAGCCCCACAGCCCCATGAAGCCCATGAAGCCCATGAAGCCCCATGAAGCCCATGAAGCCCATGAAGCCCATGAAGCTGTGAAATCACCACGAAAGAAAAACAGCCCAAAGAGACGTCACATGACAACAAAAAGTCATATCTATGATGTATTTAGTATTTCTAAACATGCAGAGAGTTCATGGCTGCATGCATGAAATAACAGACTCACACACACACACACACACACACACACACACACCATGTATACATCACTTCAGGGGACATTACATCGACTGACATGCATTTCCTGGAGACTTATCCTAACCTTAACCAGAACCAACACATGCCTAACCCTAACCAAGTCTTCACCCTGACATTAATGATCCCTCATGGGGACCTCCATTTGTCCCATGAGGGGGGCCAGTCCCCACACGTGAGTATGCAAACAGATGTAGGTCCCCACAAGTATAGTAATGCTAGACCACACACACACACACACACACACACACCACACACACATACATATACACACACCACACACACACACACACACACACACTTAGCGCTGGTACAGGAACATCATGATCTGACTTCCTGAGACTGACTCAATAACTTCAAGGACGTGTTTTATTATAAATACGTGAAATAACGTTTTTATTTACACATCAATAACTCACAGTGGCGGGTGTGTGTGTGTGTGTGGTGTGTGTGTGTGTGTGTGTGTGTGTGTGTTGGCAGGGGGGCTGTGGGAACGTTGTGCCAGAGTCCACGTTTCCACTTCAGCGTCCAAAAGCACTTGGGCTGTGGAGACAGAAAACGTTATTCCTACTTGTTGTTGTTTTTACGCCTTGTCAACAGATTGCTGAGATCTGTGTCCGAGGGGAGGGGGTCCAGATCAACACACACAACTCAACTCAACGGGGTGCTGAAGGTTCGCTGAGAGGACAGTCTAGAAACAAAGAGGAAAGAAAACTAACCAATAAGGAAACACAAACAAACTAAAAGCGACGAAAAACTGCCAAAACGTGTGAAACCATTCGCATGAAGTGACACAAACATCCACAGAGACATGCAGACCCCAGAGGGACGCAACACGTCTCATGAGATCAACTCCTGAACAACAACAACAACAACAACAAGCCCGCGTTGTATCCAGCTTGTACACAACGATAGAGAAACGTATCCAGCTGCAGGGCTCCACTGAGGAGACCAGCTGGGAACCTGGTCCTCTGAAGAGCTGCAGAGGAAGCTGCAGCACGATCGGCCATTGTTGTTGTTGTTGTTGTTGTTGTTGTTGTTGTTGTTGTCAGCTGTGAGGGGTTTCCGCGCGGGTTGGCTTTATGAAGCAGGCACGCAAAAGGTTACGTCATGACGCAGCACCAGTCGGACTCTGGGCGGTGTGAACAGAGCCGGAGCTAAACCGAAGAACCGGTTCTGAACCTGAAAAGCTCTCGGAGTTGCGTTGGCGTGACGGAGGTAACAGAAGCGTAGATTAGCCCCAAGGGGTGCAACACCCAAAGATACCCCGATAGGAACTCAATCAGATCCAAATCAAGGAGCGCCAGATAACGGGATGCACGATGTCGACATTCATCTATTCTAAATTCCTGCAGTTGAAACATCGTTATCAGCGTCCGTCCCTTCCTCCCCGTCCGCTCCTCCTCTTCATTAAGGAGGTAATTGCTTCCTGGATCTCTTAATTGGGGTCGTCGACCGAGGGTCATCAAATACTCTCATTCCTCATTACGAGAGAGAAGAGAGGTGTGCAAAACGTTCAGTGCGGATTCAACGCTCTGTGTTCCAGACTTTGGTTTGAGAGGGAAACGCGTGAGTCTGAGTGTCCTCCGCAGCCCGTCTTCACTCGCCCGCGTCCTGTGTTTAGCATTTCGTGGCTTCAGTTGTATCCTCAGAGGGAGACGAGGCGGAGGCGGAGACGAGGTGGAGACCAGGCGGAGGTGGAGACCAGGCGGAGACCAGGCGGAGACCAGGCGGAGACCAGGCGGAGACGAGGCGGAGGCGAGGCAGAGACGAGACGGAGGCGAGGCAGAGACGAGACGGAGACAAGGCGGAGACGAGGCGGAGGCGGAGACGAGGCGGAGGCGGAGACCAGGCGGAGGTGGAGACCAGGCGGAGACGAGGCGGAGGCGAGGCGGAGACGAGGCGGAGGCGGAGACGAGGCGGAGGCGGAGACGAGGCGGAGGCGGAGACGAGGCTGAGGCGGAGACGAGGCGGAGGCGGAGACGAGGCGGAGGCGGAGACGAGGCGGAAAGAGGCGGAGGCGGAGACGAGGCGGAGGCGGAGACGAGGCGGAGGCGGAGACGAGGCGGAGACGAGGCGGAGGCGGAGACGAGGCGGAGGCGGAGACGAGGCGGAGGCGGAGACGAGGCGGAGGCGGAGACGAGGCGGAGGCGGAGACGAGGCGGAGGCGGAGACGAGGCGGAGACGAGGCGGAGACGAGGCAGAGGCGGAGGCGGAGACGAGGCGGAGACGAGGCGGAGACGGAGACGAGGCGGAGACGGAGACGAGGCGGAGACGGAGACGAGGCGGAGACGAGGCGGAGACGGAGACGAGACGGAGACGAGGCGGAGACGGAGACGAGGCGGAGACGGAGACGAGGCGGAGACGGAGACGAGGCGGAGACGAGGCGGAGACGAGGCGGAGACGGAGACGAGGCGGAGACGAGGCGGAGACGGAGACGAGGCGGAGACGAGGCGGAGACGAGGCGGAGACGAGGCGGAGTCAGGCGGAGACGAGGCGGAGACGAGGCGGAGACGAGGCGGAGACGAGGCGGAGACGAGGCGGAGTCAGGCGGAGACGAGGCGGAGACGAGGCGGAGACGAGGCGGAGACGAGGCAGAGGCGGAGACGAGGCAGAGGCGGAGACGAGGCAGAGGCGGAGACGAGGCGGAGACCAGGCGGAGACGAGGCGGAGGCGGAGACGAGGCGGAGGCGGAGACGAGGCGGAGGCGGAGACGAGGCGGAGACGAGGCGGAGACGAGGCGGAGACGAGGCGGAGACGAGGCGGAGACGAGGCGGAGTCGAGGCGGAGACGAGGCGGAGACGAGGCGGAGACGAGGCGGAGACGAGGCGGAGGCGGAGACGAGGCGGAGACGAGGCGGAGGCGGAGACGAGGCGGAGGCGGAGACGAGGCGGAGACGGAGATGAGGCGGAGGCGAGGCGGAGACGAGGCGGAGTCAGGCGGAGACGAGGCGGAGGCGAGGCGGAGACGGAGACGAGGCGGAGGCGAGGCGGAGACGAGGCGGAGACGAGGCGGAGGCGGAGACGAGGCGGAGGCGAGACGAGGCGGAGGCGGAGACGAGGCGGAGGCGGAGACGAGGCGGAGACGGAGACGAGGCGGAGACGGAGACGAGGCGGAGGCGAGGCGGAGACGAGGCGGAGTCAGGCGGAGACGAGGCGGAGTCGAGGCGGAGACGAGGCGGAGGCGGAGACGGAGACGAGGCGGAGACGAGGCGGAGACGAGGCGGAGACGAGGCGGAGGCGAGGCGGAGACGAGGCGGAGACGAGGCGGAGACGAGGCGGAGGCGAGGCGGAGGCGAGGCGGAGACGAGGCGGAGACGAGGCGGAGACGAGGCGGAGGCGAGGCGGAGGCGAGGCGGAGACGAGGCGGAGACGAGGCGGAGGCGAGGCGGAGGCGAGGCGGAGGCGAGGCGGAGGCGAGGCGGAGACGAGGCGGAGGCGAGGCGGAGGCGAGGCGGAGACGAGGCGGAGCTCAGGCTGCGCGAGGGAGATATGGATGAAAGACGAGTTTTATAATGACTGTTTTCCCAAAATATTGAAAGAATTTTTACTTGTTTCCCGGCATTTGGAGTTCTCTCCAAAGTTCCCCAATGTTCTCATAATTCAGTTGTTTTCTCGGACCTTGGCGATTTGAGCCTTTGCAGGACATTTACATGCACTAAAACAAACACACGACAGTGACCCTTCAATCAAAAGTGTCCCAAAGAAGGAGCTGTTTGGCCTTCGGGGGCTTCGCCAACGTGCCCTGCACCCAGAGTTAAGGGTGGCGGTCCCATGACGCAGGAGGAAGTGCTTGCCTCCGGAGCCTCCGCGTTGTCCTCCATGCAGTGAGAGGGATTAAGGGGGTCCATACTTCTATACTTAGAGCACTGATTTCGTGCTGCACCTGTTGCCCCCCCCCCATTTTATGTCCGCCAATAAGGACAAAAAACGCTGAGGTTGTATTTTCCTGTGGGCGCTGACGACACTGCATACATCAGAGTTATATTTCTGTTTATTGCCACTCTTTAAATAAAGATAGCAAGGTAAATCAAAACTAAATGTAGCAAGTGTAACGTAAAACTAAAATATGATGCTACAAGAAGTATGTAGACAGGTTTCATTTCATTTGATTGGCTACTGGTGTGTTTCGATCATCAACGTGCGGACATCGTGCGGGATGATGACGGCCTGAGGGAGGGATGAGAGAGGTGGGAATCACCATGAGACAAACAATACGATATTATTGACATATTGACTTCTGCAATTCCATTTATCCGTATTACGTGGTGCTCCGGACTTAAAGGGGAACTCGTTTTCCAACCATCACAAAGCGGTCGTGTATCCGTCCCGTAACTTGGATCTTCTCCAAAATTAAACATGTCGTCCCTTTGCTTCTGCTCCACCTTTCCACCAACCTTCATTCCATCCGGTTCGGTCGTTCTGACTTCCTCCTGCAGACAGACGAGGCAGCCTGATGAAAAAGCGACGTTTCACACAGGTCGCTTATCCGTCCCGTAATTTGGATCTTCTCCAAATTTAAATATATCTTTCTTTTGCTAATGTTACACCTTTCTCCCAAGTGCCATAGAAATCCTTTGAGCAGTTTTTAAATGATCCTTCTGACAGACTTAGGAGAAACGTGGGGTATTTTCAGGTCGTCCATCCATCCCATAATACGGATCTTCTCCAAATTCAAATATGTCTCTCTTTTGCTCATGCTTCACATTTCTACCAATTTTCATTCCATCTGGTCGTGGAGTTTTTACGTTATCCTGCAGACACACGCGGTGGTGTCACTAAAATGTGTGTTTTCAGGAGATAAGACTAAGTGACTGAATGTACCCCTACTGCAGGTAATTAGGTCGTTGACAAGGACATGAAGCCCCCCTCATCTCCCTCCCCCCCCATCTCCCTCCCCCCCCCATCTCCCTTCCCCCCCTATCTCCACAATGATATTTGACTTTGCTGACGCGACTATAGAACCTCCTGTTCTAATGAAAGCAGAAACCGTCCGTGTTGAAAGAAACGGTTTATTAGAAATTATCTGTCACATCATATATCATCGATATTTCATTTTTACTTCATTATTTGCCCTACTTGTGTGTGTGTGTGTGTGTGTGTGCGTGTGTGTGTGTGTGTGTGTGTGTTTGTTTGTTTGTTCACAGCATGTGATGCGGCCTTGGGTGCCCTGAAAGGCGCTATAAAAATGAAATCTATTATTATTATTATCGAGAGAGAAATATACATGGAGCTCAGCGTCTGTCGTCGTTCCATCTCAGATGGATGTCGTGATAAAGTGAAACTAAAAAACAAGTTGATAATATTAGCCTTTAGCCGCTCTGAAGGAATCCTAACGGGTCGAACTACATCTCCCATGATGCCTTGCTGCTACACACACACACACACACACATAAGCGTTTTTGAGTTTCTAGAATACGTTATAAGTGTCATGTATTATAATATATATGTGTGTGTGTGTGTGTGTGTGTGTGCGTGCGTGCGTGCGTGTGTGTGTGTGTGTGTGTGTGTGTGTGTGTTGTTGACCGGCTGCAGCGGAGGGTCTCTGAGGAGAGAGGGCGTTGAAGGTCTCACAGTGAAGGTGACGTTTATGACATGATGTATGGCCTTTGAGATTGAACGTGAGACCCTCCCCCTGCCTGCACATACATGAACACGCACACACACGCACGCGCACACACGTGCTGAGTGATTGCGGCCGTGCAGTGCAGCGTTGAGGCTCGTCCTTGTCTCTCTGCAGCCTCAACAGACTCTTCTTCTGCCGCGGAACGCTTTGCCGCCAGTGATGCACATCTGGACAACACGGTCTGCTTCCGCGCGACGCTGCCTGCACGCTGATCCTGCACGCTGCTGAATCTAAATACAAGAAGTAGTGCGTGTGCGTGTGCGTGTAATCACCACGCAGCGTCCATGCCGTTTAATAGGATCCATTTAGGATGTAAATGGTTTAATGAGGTTGTGCTTTGGCAACACGACAGAAGACATGTTCACAACACATCATTATGTACTGGAACATTAACACATAAGGAGTGAGTCCTCTGACACCTCCGCCAACGCAAAGGACTACAAGCCTTAGATATCAAGACGTTTTATTTTTGTTTGCTTTTTTAATCTTTGTGTGTGTTTAGTGTCTTCAATGGGATCAACTCTAGCGTTTCATTTTGACCTGTATTATAATGTCGTCGGACCGTAGAAGCAGTACATACCTTGGCAAGGTTTGTACCCAGGGGCGGACTGGCCGAACGTCCCGATGGGCCGGTCCTGAAGTGGGCCGGTCGGACGATGTGGGCCGGCCGGTAACCGGCAGGGCTCGACATTAAATGGCCCGCTGGCCCGGAAGCACTATTCAGACACCCCGGGCCAGCGTACCGTACTTTCCACTTGCCCGCTCGGGCCACTACAAATATAAAAATGTGTCCTGTGGTATCTTGACTAGCAATTTAGTTAACTTGTTTCGTTTATCAACGCCACAACACAGCGTCCCGTGAGTCGGTTGTTGTTGTTGTTGTTGTTGGGTGAAAAGCAAACAGCTGTTTGCTGCGGAGCACAGCGCGAGCCTTCACTACAGACTCTCGCGCCACCTACCCATTCGCCAACATGTTTTTAACACCAGCGGTAACCGGTAACCGGTAACCGGTAACCGAGCGCCGGGCAAAAAACAATCTTCGAATCAAAGAAAGTCACCGGAGGAGCTGGCTGCCGCGTCCTGAAACGCTTTCATAATCCATCATCAGATTTATGATTCGAACATTATAAAAGTCGGGCAGACATGTGGAGATTATCCGGCTGAACAAAACGTGCATCTATCAAACAGGTTTATTGTCACAGACCTTATCTCCAGCTACTTTCCAAAACCCTGTGGAGGGAACCCACTGCTCCCTGTGGAGAGATCCCACTGCTCCCTGTGGAGAGATCCCACTGCTCCCTGTGGAGAGATCCCACTGCTCCCTGTGGAGAGATCCCACTGCCCCCTGTGGAGAGATCCCACTGCTCCCTGTGGAGAGATCCCACTGCTCCCTGTGGAGAGATCCCACTGCTCCCTGTGGAGAGATCCCACTGCTCCCTGTGGAGAGATCCCACTGCTCCCTGTGGAGAGATCCCACTGCTCCCTGTGGAGAGATCCCACTGCTCCCTGTGGAGAGATCCCACTGCTCCCTGTGGAGGGAACCGGCAGCTACTTCCTGGTTCAGGACGCGTCACTGCACCTCTCAATACGATGCCGGTATGAACGAGGTCTTCTGTCGGCTCTGTACATCCATGCCGACCTGTGCTGACAGCAAGTGAGGAGTAGACCATATAAAGGTATTGGCTAAAGGTCCCAGCAGGTTAGGATCACGAAGGTTCAGGCTCTAATCTAACCCGTCACACAGCGTCACATGTCTGGCTCCTGGTGACAGGAAGGCAGAAAGCGCATTATACAAATAATAATAATAGCAGACATTTTTTAACAATGACCACTTTCATTATTTTAATAAACCAAATGTGAACAATTGAGGAAAACGAGGAAGAACTGATGATTAAAATGTTGTAGTAAAGTAGTAATGTAGTTGGTGCGTACATTACTACGGCAACAAATGTGTTCATTTTTCTTCATTATTAGTCGATTTTTTTTTGGGCGAATGCTCCGGCCGGTGGTTGCACTGGTGGGGCCGGTGACAAGTCCACCGGCACGGAGGTAGACATTATTTACCCTTAATGTCTACCGCTAGTAAATTGTCTACCCCCCCAGTCCCCCCGACAATTTACTAGCGGTATTTACTTGCGATACCGCGGTGGGCCGGCGGTACCGAAGTGGGCCGGTCGAGAGTCCCGGGCTGATTTGTAGTCCCAGTCCGCCCCTGTTTGTGCCGTATCCCCATCAGGTGAGGTTAAAGTGTTTCCGGTCAGCAGTAATGTCTGCGTTAAGGGTCAACAGCTTCTCTCTGATCGAAGTGATGCGTTCACTGACTGCAGGTGATTTGTATTTCCTCTATTCTTTAATTCTTTAACGAGCAAAGGTCAAAAATTAACATCGATGATATTTCAATCAGCAGAGGTTGATGAAAGAACACAGATTTATTTCCAGGAATACACGAGTGAATGAAATGGAGTTTTGGCAATTAGGCCCCGTTATGCGGGAGTATCATTCAGGAGGGGAGAACCGATCCGATGAAACCCCCCGGGTCTAGACCCTGGTGGTGGTGAATGGATGGTTGGGGTCGGTCTGAAGGGGAGGGGCTTAGTTTGACCCTGGTGGTGGTGAATGGATGGTTGGGGTCGGTCTGAAGGGGAGGGGCTTAGCTTGACCCTGGTGGTGGTGAATGGATAGTTGGTGTCGGTCTGAAGGGGAGGGGCTTAGCTTGACCCTGGTGGTGGTGAATGGATGGTTGGGGTCGGTCTGAAGGGGAGGGGCTTAGCTTGATCCTGGTGGTGCTGAATGGATAGTGGGCTCGGTCTGAAGGGGAGGGGCTTAGCTTGACCCTGGTGGTGGTGAATGGATAGTTGGTGTCGGTCTGAAGGGGAGGGGCTTAGCTTGACCCTGGTGGTGGTGAATGGATAGTGGGCTCGGTCTGAAGGGGAGGGGCTTAGCTTGACCCTGGTGGTGGTGAATGGATAGTGGGCTCGGTCTGAAGGGGGGGGGTTAGCTTGACCCTGGATTCAGAGGGACAGGAGGGTAAAGGGATGGAGGAGGGTTGCTTCGAGTCACCTGAAATGACAGTTGTCAGGGGAGAGAGCAGATAGAAAAGGGTTAGCGGAGCGCTATGATAGGCTTTTGAGAATAGAGTGAAGTGATTGGTTAAGCTATGGAGTGACTTATTGAGAGGAGAGAGAGTAGTAACATGGGAATAGTGTGTCTGCGTCAGGCCGTTGTGTCCTTGGGCAAGACACTTCACCCGGAGTTGCTCCTGTGGGTATTGTCCACAGTACATGTATAATATCAATGTGTACTTGTAAAAGCGCCTCGATGACCTCGAGGCGTGAAGATGGACGGTGTGGCGCAGTGCGCAGTGCGCTGATCATCAGATCATCATCAGGTGAAACCCGCCGCTGCTGCGTCTGTAAAGCCGTGTGTCCTTGGGCCAGACACTTCACCTGAACCTGCTCCTGTGGGTGTTGTCCACAGTGACCATTGCATGTATACATATGTGCAATGTGTATCTGTGAAGCGCTTTGAGCACTGGAAAAGCGCTACAATAAATGTAAGGAATTATTATTATTATTAGTGAATGAATGAGTAAAGACGGTCTTCCTGGTCGAACTTGCGCTGAGCTTCATTACAGTTTGTATCGTTACTGTTAGAGAGAAGAGACATTTGTTTGTTTTACAAAGGTCATGTTGTTCTTTTATTTTTTAACATTTGTTGTCTATTTAGGTGGTGTTCCTGTCTAAATCAATGTCTTGTAAATTGTATTGGATACATTAATTCATAAACCACAAAAAAAGGGAAAAATCTGTTGAAATTCTGAGAATAAATTCTAAAAAAATATTCTTGGAAATCAATTCGGAGACAAAGTAAAGCGACTCCACTTTAATTGATTTCAGGGACGGAACCACCTGTTCATATTTTCTGTTGCGTGTCACACATCAAAATAATGAGGTGTACCATCTCTGCGTGCATGTTCCTGTATAAAGGACTGATATTGATTGCTTACAGTAACGAGCGGCAGTAAAACACTTGTCTTTATTCCAGTGGAACGATGATATTTTACCGCACGGTTATAAAGGAATCTGTAAAACAAACAGGGAGCAGGATGTATGAAACGCCTCTGAACGTAAACTGTTCATCATTCAGACTTCCAGGCGAACATCTGTGGCGCTAATCAGATGATTCAGCAATCATCAACTTCTAATGATCCGCTACCAGTCGAAGACGTTAGGTTGTGTTTGTTGAAGGTGATATATTCACGGATGTACATTACAGGTACCAGTTTGAACCAGTTTGAACCAGTTTGAAGCAGTTTGAACCAGTTTGTTCCAGTTCATCCTGATGGAAAGGTATTAAAGTCATGAAGGTGCGGAAATGATCTCTAATGGTTAATACATGCAATTCAGCTGCAGGTGGCTAGAGTTGCTTTTCTATTAACGTATTTGGTATCTCTCTTAGATTTTAAGCATTAAAGTATTTGGAGTGCTTGGTTCCTTTTTTTGTTTTGGACTTCTTTGTTTCTCTGAAGCACAACATACATCATTGTTCAGACAAACAAATCAGCAGAAAATCATATTAGTTCAAAACCGATTTATCTGAAGTTTCTGACTCTGAAGCAAACGAGAGAAAATGTCAAAGTGAGATCTCCAGCAACGTTTGCAAACCGCTTGGCTGACACATGTAAGTAATGCTAACGATACTTGTAAGCTGTGAAATGTCAATGCTAGCTAAACAAATAAGATGAATGCATTTGAATTAGAGTTTCTGACAATAAATGAACCTAAAGTTTGATCAATATTAGAGGACCTACAATAGAGCCCTGAGGAACACCACACATCCTTAAACGGCCAACAAACATGTTTAGTGACATTGTTTAATATGACTAATGTGCAATAACCCACACATGTGCAATATATATGATGTATTATACACACGTACATATTCACTAAACTCTACCAATTGGATTATTACCTCCACGCTAGTTGTTATATGTTATGTGTGAATGAATGCTGCGTGTCTTTGTTACATGCTGTCTATTGTGAATGTTTCAAAAGGAGTGGCTTTACACTTCTCGTTGTTCTTGTATAATGACGATAAATGCTTCTACTCTAATCTAATCAGCTCTGTCGTAGTTTCAAAAGAGTGACAGCAAGCTGTTGGTCGAACATGCTGGTATATGGGGCATTTCACATCCTCTGTTCCGGGACTCACCAAAGGGTTTTCTTGCTCTCTGCTATACAAGTCATGGAGACGTCCCATTAGACGTGGTTAGGTAAGGTTTTCCCAAAGACATCAATCCTCTCCTCTCCATGTTTCTTCTGATCTTGTTTGCTCCACAGCGCAGACATCCTGACACATTTCTGAATCCTCATCAAAGTTTTTCTCCCGCTCTGCTTCTCTTTGAGGTTTCAGAAATCACAACCGAAGGATTTCTCGAAGGTAAAACCAGCGGCCCCCTCCTAAAGTACGTCTGGAAGTAATTAGTGCTGAAGTCCCCCCGCGGTGAGTAACGTGTGTCCAATATCAAGGACATATGCTTATTTCTGCAGTGCTTATGTAATGTTGATCGGTGTGATGGTCCATTGAGCGCAAACTGATGCCAGTCGGCCTCCAACACAAACACGCCGAGGACATTTGAGTATTTTGAAACAAGAACCGACAGCGCTTCTCACTGATTATATACCATGTGTTTTATACTCATTTTCAATTTGCAAATAAAAGCATCTTGAAATATCTTTCCTGTTTCAGGTCGGTGTTTGAATAAAAGCTAAATACGCTCAGAGTTAGAGAATTAATAACGAAAAAAATGCGATAAATGTCCACAAATGTCAACAGTTTGCCGACATTTAATCAAACTCCAAATATTTCCTAAAATGCCAAAAAAAATTGCTTCATAATTTTGTGCTGAAAACAAACAAAAAAGTCAGATTTGGAAAGGAAAGTTAACGGAATCATTAAAAATATAAATGATCGTAAAATAATCCTAAAAAATGGTGATGGTAACATCAGCAAAGTGAAGTGAGAAGTTCCCTCACAGGGAATCAAACCGGCTCCCGGGATGTTCTTTTATTTCTGATGTGCGTTGATACTGCAGCTGTCATCGCTCGTTATCGCGCTCGGAAGCTCCATGTTTCTCTATGGGGGTTAAAAATAACCTGAAACCAAGAACACCTGTTCAACGTCTTGTGAGTGTTTGTTTCCAGAAAGTGCTGAGAATTAGGTTTAAAGAGGCCCTATTTTGCTTATTGGGTTGTTCCCTCTGCTACATCTGAACACCAGCTGGAGAGGACTCTTTAAAGTAGAGACACTACTGATATAAATCTGAACACCAGCTGGAGAGGACTCTTTAAAGTAGAGACACTACTGATATACACCTGTACATCAGCTGGAGAGGACTCTTTAAAGTAAAGACACTACGTACTGATATACACCTGAACATCAGCAGGAGAGTACTCTTTAAAGTAGAGCCACTACATACTGATATACACCTGAACATCAGCAGGAGAGGACTCTTTAAAGTAGAGACACTACATACTGATATACACCTGAACATCAGCAGGAGAGGACTCTTTAAAGTAGAGACACTACATACTGATATACACCTGAACATCAGCAGGAGAGGACTCTTTAAAGTAGAGACACTACATACTGATATACACCTGATCATCAGCAGGAGAGGACTCTTTAAAGTAGAGACACTACATACTGATATACACCTGAACATCAGAGGAGAGGACTCTTTAAAGTAGTAGTAGTGGCGCTGAGTGACTTTTGATGAAGGATCTATTGTTAGTTTTTATTCCTCGAGTGTATTTCAGGAGGAATGATAGCAGCATCATCCGCCATGTGTTACAAACTGTTTCCTTACACGCGTGATAATGAGCAGCAGATAATTAAAAAATAAACCTGTTAAAAGTAGATATAGTCTGTCAGTAGTAAAAGTCTAAAATAAAAACAAAATTATTTGCATTTTAAATATTTTGAAAGAACTGAAAGTGAGTTTTGTATTTATCCCTTTTATATCGGTTAAAATGACTTAATTATATATTTTTAAATCCATATTTTTTTGCACAGAAATTACTAGTTTTCTATAATTTATTTTATTTCTTAATTCAGAATTATTTGTATCCTTAGATATACATATACATATATATATATACATATACATATACATATATATATATATATACATATACATATATATATATATATATATATACATATACATATATATATGAATATGTATTTCCACAGTTATTGTATTATTCTCTTTAATGTATTGCCCTCATATGACTCCTGCAGGTACCCCCCCTTCACACATACACACACACACACACACACACACACACACACGCACGCACACGCACACACACTCTAACAGGTGTTCAATGTGTGTGTGTGTTTGTGTCTGTGTGTGTGTGTGTGTGTGTGTGTGTGTGTGTGTGTGTGTGTGTGTGTGTGTGTGTGTGTGTGTGTGTGTGTGTGGTGTGTGTGTGTGTGTGTGTGTGTGTGTGTGTGTGTGTGTTGGACGGCCGCCTGATAGAAGATGCCAAATGCAACCGGGGCGCTTTATTTGGCAGGAAGTCAGCGGGATGGAAAATAAAGGGAGCACGAAGAACAAACATGGCCTCTCTGTGGTGTCCCGCTCTGAGAGGCGCGAGGCCGGACACAGCCTGCCGCGCGCCTCTCAGAGCGCGTGGCAAAGTGCAGCTCGGTTCCAGCCTGTGGGGCCAACAGGTTATATCATGTTATGATATCATTACTAACATCATTACATAATGGACTGCTTCATTCAGCTGCCACAAAGCGTCTGGGCTCTGTAGTGTCTCTACTTTAAAGAGTCCTCTCCTGCTGATGTTCAGGCGTATATCAGCATGTAGTGTCTCTACTTTAAAGAGTCCTCTCCTGCTGATGTTCAGGCGTATATCAGTATGTAGTGTCTCTACTTTAAAGAGTCCTCTCCTGCTGATGTTCAGGTGTATATCAGTATGTAGTGTCTCTACTTTAAAGAGTCCTCTCCTGCTGATGATCAGGTGTATATCAGTATGTAGTGTCTTTACTTTAAAGAGTCCTCTCCTCTGATGTTCAGGTGTATATCAGTATGTAGTGTCTCTACTTTAAAGAGTCCTCTCCTGCTGATGTTCAGGCGTATATCAGTATGTAGTGTCTCTACTTTAAAGAGTCCTCTCCTGCTGATGTTCAGGTGTATATCAGTATGTAGTGTCTCTACTTTAAAGAGTCCTCTCCTGCTGATGTTCAGGTGTATATCAGTGTGTAGTGTCTCTACTTTAAAGAGTCCTCTCCTGCTGATGTTCAGGTGTATATCAGTATGTAGTGTCTCTACTTTAAAGAGTCCTCTCCTGCTGATGTTCAGGTGTATATCAGTATGTAGTGTCTCTACTTTAAAGAGTCCTCTCCTGCTGATGTTCAGGTGTATATCAGTGTGTAGTGTCTCTACTTTAAAGAGTCCTCTCCTGCTGATGTTCAGGTGTATATCAGTATGTAGTGTCTCTACTTTAAAGAGTCCTCTCCTGCTGATGTTCAGGTGTATATCAGTGTGTAGTGTCTCTACTTTAAAGAGTCCTCTCCTGCTGATGTTCAGGTGTATATCAGTGTGTAGTGTCTCTACTTTAAAGAGTCCTCTCCTGCTGATGTTCAGGTGTATATCAGTATGTAGTGTCTCTACTTTAAAGAGTCCTCTCCTGCTGATGTTCAGGTGTATATCAGTATGTAGTGTCTCTACTTTAAAGAGTCCTCTCCTGCTGATGTTCAGGTGTATATCAGTGTGTAGTGTCTCTACTTTAAAGAGTCCTCTCCTGCTGATGTTCAGGTGTATATCAGTGTGTAGTTTCTCTACTTTAAAGAGTCCTCTCCTGCTGATGTTCAGGTGTATATCAGTATGTAGAGTCTCTACTTTAAAGAGTCCTCTCCTGCTGATGTTCAGGTGTATATCAGTGTGTAGTTTCTCTACTTTAAAGAGTCCTCTCCTGCTGATGTTCAGGTGTATATCAGTATGTAGTGTCTCTACTTTAAAGAGTCCTCTCCTGCTGATGTTCAGGTGTATATCAGTATGTAGTGTCTCTACTTTAAAGAGTCCTCTCCTGCTGATGTTCAGGTGTATATCAGTATGTAGTGTCTCTACTTTAAAGAGTCCTCTCCTGCTGATGTTCAGGTGTATATCAGTATGTAGTGTCTCTACTTTAAAGAGTCCTCTCCTGCTGATGTTCAGGTGTATATCAGTATGTAGTGTCTCTACTTTAAAGAGTCCTCTCCTGCTGATGTTCAGGTGTATATCAGTATGTAGTGTCTCTACTTTAAAGAGTCCTCTCCTGCTGATGTTCAGGTGTATATCAGTATGTAGTGTCTCTACTTTAAAGAGTCCTCTCCTGCTGATGTTCAGGTGTATATCAGTATGTAGTGTCTCTACTTTAAAGAGTCCTCTCCTGCTGATGTCCAGGTGTATATCAGTATGTAGTGTCTCTACTTTAAAGAGTCCTCTCCTGCTGATGTTCAGGTGTATATCAGTTTGTAGTGTCTCTATTTTAAAGAGTCCTCTCCTGCTGATGTTCAGGTGTATATCAGTATGTAGTGTCTCTACTTTAAAGAGTCCTCTCCTGCTGATGTTCAGGTGTATATCAGTTTGTAGTGTCTCTATTTTAAAGAGTTCTCTCCTGCTGATGTTCAGGTGTATATCAGTATGTAGTGTCTCTACTTTAAAGAGTCCTCTCCTGCTGATGTCCAGGTGTATGTCAGTATGTAGTGTCTCTACTTTAAAGAGTCCTCTCCTGCTGATGTTCAGGTGTATATCAGTATGTAGTGTCTCTACTTTAAAGAGTCCTCTCCTGCTGATGTTCAGGTGTATATCAGTATGTAGTGTCTCTACTTTAAAGAGTCCTCTCCTGCTGATGTTCAGGTGTACATCAGTATGTAGTGTCTCTACTTTAAAGAGTTCTCTCCTGCTGATGTTCAGGTGAATATCAGTATATAGTATCTCTACTTTAAAGAGCCCTCTCCTACTGATGTCCAGGTGTATATCAGTATGTCGTGTCTCTACTTTAAAGAGTCCTCTCCAGCTGATGTTCAGGTGTATATCAGTATGTAGTGTCTCTACTTTAAAGAGTCCTCTCCTGCTGATGTTCAGGTGTATATCAGTATGTAGTGTCTCTACTTTAAAGAGTCCTCTCCTGCTGGTGTTCAGGTGTATATCAGTGTGTAGTGTCTCTACTTTAAAGAGTCCTCTCTGTATATCATAGAGCCTCTTGACCATGAAGGAAACTGCACAAACAGATCCGTCTTTTTCACCTTTCTCCAAACGTTCCACACTGAACCCCAGAGGACAGGGTGTTTGTTTGTGTGGTTTTGGACTCTTTTACTTTCAGTACAAAAAGAGCCTTTGTGTTAAAGACGGTCCGGAGGCGGAGCTTCAAAGGAGGCGGAGCTTCAAATCCGCTCCTGGAAACCCACAAAGGTCAGAATGTAACTTTAGTATGAATCCAGCATGCTGCAGGCTGAAATGTTGGACTAACAGATATCACCATGACACTCCTCACAATATGTATTACTACAAGGTCCACGTCGTGTGTAAATATGCAAATGAGCCATTATGTAATGTTATGGACTGAATTAGGAGAATCTACAGCCAGAGAGAAGAGCAGCCGAAGCCCTCTGAGTGTTGTCCTCGTTATATTAAATATCTATCCAGGACACGCAGCAAGTGATGGCCCACATGTTCTTATTCAATCTGTACAAATGTCTGATTTGAAATGAAAAATATTCCCTTGGATTTTCATATTTTCATATCAGTCGTATTGTTTGTGTTGTTGGTGTCGAGAGCCACCGCGACGCGTCCTGAAGCCGTGGTGGAGACGCGTTGAAGAGACGGATCGCGTGTTGCTCTACGACAGGGGTGTCAAACTCAATTTCAATGCGGGCCACATTCACATTATGGTTGCACTCAAAGGGCCGGTTGTAACTTTAAGACGATATAAAAATACATATATAAATATTTAATATATATAAAATAATATATTATATTACATTATTGCCTCTGCATTGGTTTATTTTCGGATAGGGTAAAAACTACGTCTGAAAGAAGAAGTCTAGGGCAAATAATTGCAAGTCTCTTCAGTGAGAATGTCACAGAATGATTTCAAAAGAAAAGTCAAATTCTGAGAAAAAAGTCTAATTTGAGATGCATTGTGGGACATGTAGTTTATGGGCAACGTGCTTCTGTAAAGTGGCATGTAACCGTATAATAAACATCATATTTTTTGCAAGCTCTTGTGGGGCCACATGAAATGAAGTCGCGGGCCGGATTTGGCCCCCGGGCCTTGAGTTTGACACCCCTGCTCTACGACATTAACCCATCAGCCGTGACCCTGAAGAGTGACGGGTCTGAGAAACGATGGTTGTTACCGAGCGGCTGAACAGGACTACCGAAGTCGTGGAGGCCGTCGTACGCCATGACGCCGAACACGTGAACTCTCCTCTGAGGTAGCTTCTGTTCTGCTTGAAAGCGTGACGTTGAAGTCGTGCGGCTGGCCTCGCTGTAGCTGCTTTGTAGCATCACGTTAGCATGTAGCTTCTGGCGACGAGATTTATGATTAGAACATTTTGAAAGCAGACGTGTGGAGATGACCCGTCTCTTCGCTGAGTCTCGACCACAGACCTGATTTCCAGCTAAACCCTCCGGAGAGATCTCGTTGCTTTTTGTCGAAGGATCCGGAAGGAGTTTACTTTCCGGGCTTTATTTTTATTTTCCATTTATTTTCCTGTTGTTTGCTCTCTCCTTTATTGAACAACACTAACACATTTGTCACATGTATTAGTGCTTTATGAATGTGTGTCTCCTCGCTGGACCCTCAGGCGGTCTTCGTGGTCCTCTCGGCCGGTGACGCGTCGACAGGAGCAGCTGCAGGTGAACCCTCGTTCCATCTCTCTGTGATTATATACAGACGTTTCTCTTTAACACCTCAGACCTGACGTCCGGACTCCCTCGTGGTTAATGCCGGATAATCCTCCGGTGGAGACGGCAGGAAGGAACGGTCGTGGTGGTCAGATTTGAACAAGTTGCATTGTGGGAAGGGGAGGCTGCAGAGGAGAGATAACAGCAATGGCCGCCGTGGCTTTAGCCAACCAGCTGCATGACTTCTATCATCAAGGACACAGCGCTCGGACACGGAGAGCTGGATTCAATCAGCAGGTGGATTTGATTCTAGTCCATGGAGACAGACATGTTGTTCTGCACGATGCCACGATAAAAAACTACAGGTCATTATTCTCTCTCTAATGTCTACATTATGTTTCCTTGAAAACAGCTGGATGTATTCAAGTTCCTCATCAAGACTTTGGAACATTCTGTTACACATGCTGCAATAACAACATGTCTTAATGAGGAGAGCTGGGAGCCTCATAGAGTAACGCAACTCAACTCGGCTAACATCTAGCTAATAGCTAACATCTAGCTAATAGCTAACATCTAGCTAATAGCTAACATCTAGCTAATAGCTAACATCTAGCTAATAGCTAACGTAAAAAAAAATGAATCGCGTAACTTGCGTGAGTTTCACCGTGGCATTCATTGGTGTTTACATGCGTCACTCAAACTGGACACGCTGGCGAGGAGGCGGGGCTTATCTCCATACCAACGTCAACAACAACATTTACATATAAAGCTGTAATTAAATATAGTAATACACGCATAAAAAATGAGGCATTCATTTCCGCTTTGGCGAGTGTGTCCGCAAGAGAGCAGCAGAAAACGTTTTAAAATGTGTGTTTTCTGAATTGAGGTCAAATCAATTAGGGTAAGCTAAGCTAGCTGCTCTGTCCAATGGGTTAGGGTAAGCTAAGCTAGCTGCTCTGTCCAATGGGTTAGGCTAAGCTAAGCTAGCTGCTCTGTCCAATGGGTTAGGCTAAGCTAAGCTAGCTGCTCTGTCCAATGGGTTAGGGTAAGCTAAGCTAGCTGCTCTGTCCAATGGGTTAGGCTAAGCTAAGCTAGCTGCTCTGTCCAATGGGTTAGGGTAAGCTAAGCTAGCTGCTCTGTCCAATGGGTTAGGTAAGCTAAGCTAGCTGCTCTGTCCAATGGGTTAGGCTAAGCTAAGCTAGCTGCTCTGTCCAATGGGTTAGGGTAAGCTAAGCTAGCTGCTCTGTCCAATGGGTTAGGCTAAGCTAAGCTAGCTGCTCTGTCCAATGGGTTAGGTAAGCTAAGCTAGCTGCTCTGTCCAATGGGTTAGGCTAAGCTAAGCTAGCTGCTCTGTCCAATGGGTTAGGCTAAGCTAAGCTAGCTGCTCTGTCCAATGGGTTAGGGTAAGCTAAGCTAGCTGCTCTGTCCAATGGGTTAGGCTAAGCTAAGCTAGCTGCTCTGTCCAATGGGTTAGGGTAAGCTAAGCTAGCTGCTCTGTCCAATGGGTTAGGTAAGCTAAGCTAGCTGCTCTGTCCAATGGGTTAGGGTAAGCTAAGCTAGCTGCTCTGTCCAATGGGTTAGGCTAAGCTAAGCTAGCTGCTCTGTCCAATGGGTTAGGTAAGCTAAGCTAGCTGCTCTGTCCAATGGGTTAGGCTAAGCTAAGCTAGCTGCTCTGTCCAATGGGTTAGGGTAAGCTAAGCTAGCTGCTCTGTCCAATGGGTTAGGTAAGCTAAGCTAGCTGCTCTGTCCAATGGGTTAGGCTAAGCTAAGCTAGCTGCTCTGTCCAATGGGTTAGGGTAAGCTAAGCTAGCTGCTCTGTCCAATGGGTTAGGGTAAGCTAAGCTAGCTGCTCTGTCCAATGGGTTAGGCTAAGCTAAGCTAGCTGCTCTGTCCAATGGGTTAGGCTAAGCTAAGCTAGCTGCTCTGTCCAATGGGTTAGGCTAAGCTAAGCTAGCTGCTCTGTCCAATGGGTTAGGGCTAAGCTAAGCTAGCTGCTCTGTCCAATGGGTTAGGCTAAGCTAAGCTAGCTGCTCTGTCCAATGGGTTAGGGTAAGCTAAGCTAGCTGCTCTGTCCAATGGGTTAGGCTAAGCTAAGCTAGCTGCTCTGTCCAATGGGTTAGGGTAAGCTAAGCTAGCTGCTCTGTCCAATGGGTTAGGGTAAGCTAAGCTAGCTGCTCTGTCCAATGGGTTAGGCTAAGCTAAGCTAGCTGCTCTGTCCAATGGGTTAGGGTAAGCTAAGCTAGCTGCTCTGTCCAATGGGTTAGGGTAAGCTAAGCTAGCTGCTCTGTCCAATGGGTTAGGCTAAGCTAAGCTAGCTGCTCTGTCCAATGGGTTAGGGTAAGCTAAGCTAGCTGCTCTGTCCAATGGGTTAGGGTAAGCTAAGCTAGCTGCTCTGTCCAATGGGTTAGGGTAAGCTAGCTGCTCTGTCCAATGGGTTAGGGTAAGCTAAGCTAGCTGCTCTGTCCAATGGGTTAGGGTAAGCTAGCTGCTCTGTCCAATGGGTTAGGCTAAGCTAAGCTAGCTGCTCTGTCCAATGGGTTAGGGTAAGCTAAGCTAGCTGCTCTGTCCAATGGGTTAGGCTAAGCTAAGCTAGCTGCTCTGTCCAATGGGTTAGGGTAAGCTAAGCTAGCTGCTCTGTCCAATGGGTTAGGGTAAGCTAAGCTAGCTGCTCTGTCCAATGGGTTAGGGTAAGCTAAGCTAGCTGCTCTGTCCAATGGGTTAGGGTAAGCTAAGCTAGCTGCTCTGTCCAATGGGTTAGGGTAAGCTAAGCTAGCTGCTCTGTCCAATGGGTTAGGGTAAGCTAAGCTAGCTGCTCTGTCCAATGGGTTAGGCTAAGCTAAGCTAGCTGCTCTGTCCAATGGGTTAGGGTAAGCTAAGCTAGCTGCTCTGTCCAATGGGTTAGGGTAAGCTAAGCTAGCTGCTCTGTCCAATGGGTTAGGGTAAGCTAAGCTAGCTGCTCTGTCCAATGGGTTAGGTAAGCTAAGCTAGCTGCTCTGTCCAATGGGTTAGGCTAAGCTAAGCTAGCTGCTCTGTCCAATGGGTTAGGGTAAGCTAAGCTAGCTGCTCTGTCCAATGGGTTAGGGTAAGCTAAGCTAGCTGCTCTGTCCAATGGGTTAGGGTAAGCTAAGCTAGCTGCTCTGTCCAATGGGTTAGGCTAAGCTAAGCTAGGGAGGGAGTGGGGCGAGGGAGTGGGTGACGGGATGTGGTGGGGGGGGGGAGAGGAGAAGGCAGAGGAGGGTGAGGAAGAGGGGTTAGGGGAGTAGAGGATGGGAGTAGGAGTCGTGAGGAGATGGATAGGGAGGGGAGGAGGAGAGGGGGGAGAGGGGGAGAGGTTTGGAAGGGAAGGCA
Organism: Champsocephalus esox; assembly: GCA_036324585.1. NCBI lineage: Eukaryota > Metazoa > Chordata > Actinopteri > Perciformes > Channichthyidae > Champsocephalus > Champsocephalus esox. Next base: position 27,275,190 of record CM070492.1, read on the forward strand.
GAGAGGGGGTAGATGGTGTAAGGAGCGGGGGGAGGTGAGAGAGGTAGGGGGAGATGGGAAGGGTTGTAGGAGAGGTGAAGGTCTAGGTGGGGAGAGGGAGTATGGACGGAAGAGGAGGAGGGGAGAGGGGGGCTTAGTGATGAGGAGTCGAGGTAGTCTGAGGGAGGACGTTGGCGATAGGTGATATAGAGGGGGAGGAGGGATGAGAGGCGGAGGAGGGATGGTATGAGATAAGAAGTGAGCGCTGCGAACATGGAAGGGAGGGGGTTGGGTCTGATCTGTTCTGCCGCGGGGGAGTATGCGGTAGGGTCTGGGACCGGCTAGTTAGGGGGTGGTTGCGAGGTTAGCTTGTTTGGGACGTGTGCGGTGAGCGGTCTTGTGTGGGGCTGTAGTACGTTGGGCGGGGTGTTCGGTTGATGAGGGGTTGTTTACTCGTGGCTGGGGGATGACGCTTTGGAGGTATGGGGAGGGGATGGTGTTTTGCTGCGTAGGTGATGTTTGTTAGGATGACTTTTAGCTAGTGTGTCGTGTGTGGTTCGGTTGGGTCTTTTCTTGCGGGTGGCTGTTTTCCCCCATGCTCTGTCTACGTTGTTGTGGCTTTTAGGGGTGGTGGGTGGTGGTGATGCGTCGCGGTCGCCACCCTTCGATATGGGAAGTGCGCTGTGTGATCTGACGTCCGCTATTTTTCAGTGTTTCGGTTCTTACCTTAACTACTTTGTGTCGACTGCTATGGGCTCGGTGGGCTGGTACTTGTGGTTAGTTGCTCTTTCTCTTCTTTCGGAGTTGGTAAAGTGCGTAGGATTTGCTGGTGTTTGGATGGGGTGCTCGTTCGACGTGCGTGTGGTGTGGTGGCCGAGGGTCTGTGGGACTAATTTGTGGGCTCGGCGCTTGTCGGGCTGCTGCTGGGGGAGAGGTTTGGCATGGTGGTTTTTCTTGTGGTGGTTTTGTTTTTGTCACTTGTCGTTGTTTGGTGCTTGTGGGTATCTTTTTTAGTTTGAAAGCTTGGCTCCTTGTTTGCGGGACTCTCGTGTACTTTCTGTCGGGTCTGGGCTTGTCGCGGGGGATGGGGTTTCGTCCCCCTTGTCCTCTGTGTTTTTCTAGGGGTTCCTTACGGCTGTGTGTTTTCGTCGCTGGTCTCGTCTTTGCACTACTCTGTGCCTTGTGGGTTTTTGTTCTCTTTTTTGGTCTTTACTGCCCTTTGGTCTTTATGCTTACTCCGCCTGCTTGCTTTTTTTTTAGCTAACTGGGGGCGCCGAGTGCGCTCGGAAGTTGGCCAGGTGGGGTGACGGGGGGGGCGGTAGGGGAATGGGTCCTGGTGGAGGGGGAGGTGTAGGCGGAGGTGCGTAGTGGGCGGGTGACGCGTCGCGTCTGCGGGTCGTGGGACGGGTCGTTGGGTCGTGTGCATTGAACTGGGTTTGTACCCTCTCTTCGTCGGTACTCGGTGCTTTTCGGGTGGCTCTATTTCTTCGTGGTTCGGGCGTTTTCTTTTGGGGGGGAGTACTCTGCCTGTTTCTGGTGGGTATTGCCTTGGCTGGTTGCTGACCCGATGTCCGATGGTCTCGCTGAGGGTAGCAGGTGTTGTGCTCTCCTGCCTTTTGTGGTACGTTCTTGTTGGGTTCTTGTGCGTCTCCTCCTGTTGTGTAACTGCGGCTGTTCTGAACTACTCTGGCTGCCCTTTCACCCGCTGCTTGTCGAAACTCTGTTGGACCCGCTGCGGTGTACTTTGTGTCTTCGTTTCGGGGAACGATCTGGGGGGCGTTTGTTGTTCTTTGCTCCGATGCTCGGGGGCTGCCGGTTGTACCTTGGGGGGGGTCGGTTGGGGGTGTGGGGGTGGCTGCCTGGCCTGTGCCGGCGGGTGTTCTTTCGCTGGGTGGGGGCGCCGGTGGTGCTGGGCCTTTGGGGGGGGCGCGTGTCGTTTTGGCGGTGTCGTGGACTCGGTGCGTGGGGTTTTGGAGTCGTGCTTGTGGCCGGTGTGCGCTGTGCGCTTGGTTTGCTCTTCCTGTTTCGGTTGTGGTGTGCTTGATTTTTAGTCGTGGGGTGTTTTGGTGTATGGGTGAACTTGTTTTGCGCCCTGAGTGGGTTGGTCTCCTGGTGTTCGGGTTTTTGTCGCCGGGCTACGGGTGTCTGGTGCCTCCGTTCCTTCCTGTTGCGTATGGTCTGGTGTCGCCTGGGGGGGTATTGTGCGGTTCTTGGTGAGGGGGGTATTTCGTGCGTTGGGGGTCTTGTTTCTGGCGGGAATCTGCCTGTCTTGGGTGATTTGTGCTTTTTTTGGGTGGGTTTCTCTGGTGGTTTCTGGTTGCGTCGTTTGGTTTCTCTTTTTTTCTAGGTCGTTGTTTAGTGCGGGATTTTTGAGTTGTGAACTTCGCGACGTCTTCGGTAGTTGCCTCTGCGTAACGTTGGATTATGGAGTTCTTCACTGGAGCTTTTGGTTGGATGCGATGCTTTGTTTGCTTTTGGTGCGGTCTGACTTTTCTTCTGCTGGTCCTTTCTGGTGGGTTTGTGTTTCTTTGGTGTGCGCTGTTTGTCTATTTGGGTTTGCCTGGCTGCCTTCTTTGTGGTCCTTTGGGCTTTCCTCTGTCCTCTCTGTGGTTACCTGCTTCTGCTGCGGGCCTTCAACTTTTGGACTCTTGTGTTGGTTGTGTTTCCCTCTCTTGGCTGCTTCTGTCGCTGTTTTGGTGTGGGCTTGGTGTGGGTGTCTCAGTATGTTGTGGTTGTTATCTTTTTTTTATGGTTGATTTTTGCTTGTCCAGGCTGTTTGTGCTTTTTGTTGTATTTGCCTTCTCTGTGTTCCTTCTTAGTCTGTCGGGTGTATTTTGTTGGGACTTTGTACTTCCTCTGTATTTTCTTGCTCGTTTCTGGGGTTTGGGAGTCTTCTCGTGATTGTTTTTTATCTATTTTTTTTACTGATTTTGTTTGTAATTTGTTTGCTCCCTTGTTTGCCTTTTCTTTAATGGGCTGTTTGCCTTGTCTTTTCTGACTATTTGTTACTTGTTTCTTATCGTCTCTGTGTTTTTTATTTATTTTTCCTTATTCGCCTCCTTGTTTGCGTTTGTTTACTTCTTGGTTTTGCTGATGTTCACTGTCCTCGGGTCTTCGTTTCTTTTTACTTGTTGTTTCTTTGGGTGTCCCTACCTGACTCTGTTTATGTGGGAACTTCTGTGGGTATGTTTGTCTATTTCTTTGCGCTGTGTTAGGGGACTATTCTTTTTACCCTCTTTTGGTTCCTTATCTCTGCGCCTCGGGCGGCTACTGGGCTGCTGGGCCTTGGTGAGTCCTTTCTCTTTCTTCTTTCTTTGGGGGGTGCTTTCTTATTATCTTGCTTTTTGCTTTCGTCTGCTCTTGGGAGACGTTATCCCTGCCCTGTTTCTTTATGTGCTCTGCAGTGGCTTGTTCAGGGTTCTTTGTTTCTTGGTTTGCTGGGCTCTTAATAACGCCCTTCCGTAGTTATTGTTTGTTTTGCTTGTCTTCCTTTCCGTCTCTTCTGCACTGTGGGTCTTGTTGCGTTGATTTGCCCGTGTGGTTCTACTCGGCGCTGGCGGGTAACACGCTGCGGGCCTCGTGCTGTGCTGCTGGGGCTCTGGGGGGTCCCTATGCTCAACCCTAGTTTTGTGTGTGGTTCTCGTTTGCAGGGTTTTTATTGAGTGGTTTTATCTCCCCTTTGCGCTCGCTTTGGCCGTGATTGGGCTTTTGGGGTTCGGGCTCTGGCGGCTGTTTCTTGGTATTGCTGTGCCTTCTGCGGCTAGGGTGGCCCCGCTGGTGTGGTGCGGGGCAGGCCCCCAGAGGGCCTAGCGTCGTGGTCGGGCGGAAGGTTGTGGCGAGTCGGTAGGGCGGGGGGGCGCAGGGGGGCGTGAGGTCCGGGGGTGGGGTTGCCTGGG
>CM070492.1:27279564-27327064 GCA_036324585.1 Champsocephalus esox
ACATGCACACACTACACACACCATATAAACACACTGTACCACACACAATACACTAAACACGCTACACCACACAACCACACACACACTGATACACACACACACAGAGACACTGCACCTACCACACTGTATCCAACACTAAAAGGGGGTAACAGATTGTACTCTCTGTCAGCATACTCTCGGGTATTTCATTCCAAACTTGGTTACAACAAACCTCTCTCACACAGAAGACACTCACTGAACCACACTACATCTGCAGCAGCTCAAACAACACTCGGATAACACCACACACAGCAGACAACTACCACACACACACAACACTGTACCGATGGTACAACACACACAGAGACAAACACACAACAACACACACACAGTAGCACGCACTACATGCGACACCACAAACACCCTATCAGACACTGACTATCCAACACAGCAGAACCGAGCACGCACCTGTACACACCAACATTGACAAAACACACCATACTAGAGACACAAACTCAACTGCGACTACACACACGCAAGCACACACTACACACACTGTACGCCACACACATTGAGACCACAATACACCAACGAAACACGTACCAACACACAAGACATCCAAACATTGAGGTACAACACCCACCAATGATACACACGAACACACAATCAATAAACAACTACATGAAACCAACACAACACAAAACCTAAACAACAACAACACGACAATACAATGATAGATAACACCACAAAACAACTACAACAAAAATCATAAACATACTCTGAACACACAACACACGAACCTCACAACGAACATTGAGACAACCACACAAACACACACCAAACACCAAACACATATACAAACCAAAACCTACAACAACAACTCACATAAAGAAGACAACTAGTCAAACCCAACCGTAGACTCATACAATTCAACAAAAACAAAACACAAAACACTATAACAGACACACAACAAGACATCACACACAACACTCATCATCTAACAACAAACAAAACACAAGGACACCCACCTAACACTAAACCACACACCACACACAACAAATTAAAATGGACACACAAACACACATGTACCACACACAGCACACGAGAGACAACCACACACACAGATACTATCAGACCAAACAAACGTTCAACAGCACTCATGAAAATTGATACGTACTGTTAGACTCACAAACAACACTATAAAACATCCACACAAAAAACACAACCCCTAACAACACACAAGAAGACCACACAACATAATACAATAAACACCACACAACAACACACCACAGCAACAAAACCTACACCTTCACACAACAACAACTACTTACACCAACTCAATGACATACAACAAACACCGACAAAAGGTAAAACACTGTAAAGCTAAACACAACCACACAATAAAAACTACTACGGAAACAAAAATACCACCACAAACAGGAAACCACGCAAAACACACTATTTACCCCACACACTACTGCGTCACGCACGCAGCAATACCCAACACCACGTACAATAGACAAATCGTACCAACACGCAAAAAATCCACCAACACACAAAACAAAGACAACTGCTGCATACTACCCACTGTACAGCAGACACCACCTGACCCAAAAATTTTACAACAACACTCCAAATTAAAAAAATACTGTAGCCCACACACAACACAGGTGATACGGGACACACCACAACACTGAAAACCAAACTAAACCCACATGACATACACACCCACAACAAACACACACACATACACATACACGGGCACAATATTCAGAAACTGTATGGAAATACGCTACTAAGTAATAACCTCATCACCCATCTCTCATCCCAACAAACCAAAAAAACCGACGTCGAGGCTGGTGCGATCCATGGGCGGAGCCTGAGTAAGAATCAATAAACTCAGTAGGTTTAAATACACATATATACTGCGCTTAAGACGATTACACCACAAAAGTCTTTACACAATCTTCGTACGCCGAACTTAACACATGCTACACACACAACGCTCACAACACATGAGAATACAAACACACAGTGGGGACACACGGACGAGGGGGGGGTATACTAAGGGGAACACACATTCCACATACACAGACATGACACACCCCCACTAATGGGGGGGTGTAGGGTGGTATTGTGGTGCTCAGTTTGAATTATCTTCAGTCGTGCGCTTCTTTTCTATTCTTACGTATAGCTGATAAACACATACACTACACAGCAACAGGACCAACAAGTAGGCACCAACACCCCAGACAAAAGACACCAAACACACACAGAACAACACCAAACACAAACCTACACACATGGTACACAGGCAACAACAGAGATCACACCTGAGATAAACACCACTGCCGCCACACTCCAGACACAGGCCCATGGACAAATTAAGCCCAACCACAACAACAAAGCAGACACATGATATCCCCCCACAGGGCCCCACAAAATGACAACCCACAAGACAACACACAGTAGGACCAGAAACGTCCCATACACCACAGACAACCAGCGTCAAACACACACTAAAAAAACCCCGACACCACAACACACTACAAAACAAGAACAAAACAGCAACCAGACTTCAACAGACCAAAAGAAAACAACCCGAACCAACACATGACTCACGACCCAACCCAGAGTAAAGACAAAACGAACAGTGGAGAACAGAACACAGACACAAACACACACTTACACACACATACACACAACACACACACACACCCAGACACACACACACAGACAACACACAGACACACACACACACACAGACACACACACACAGACACACACACACACAGACACACACACACACACACACAGACACACACATACACACACACACAGACACACACACACACAGACACACACACACACACACACTCTGCGCGGGTTATCTCTCCCCGTCTCATGACCTGTGTGTCCTCAGAGCTGCAGAAGGAGGAAGAGGAGGAGGAAGAGGAGGAGGAAGATCCGAGCTGCGGGCCGTCGACAAGCAGCTGCAGCTCAGATCCGTCTCACCCGTACTATGACGTCGCCCGACACGGCATCGTGCAGGTCTGCGGTCAGTGAGCGAAGTCCTCAGACCCTCTGTCCTCAGACCCTCTGTCCTCAGACCCTCTGTCCTCAGACGCTCTGTCCTCAGACGCTCTGTCCTCAGACGCTCTGTCCTCAGACCCTCTGTCCTTAGACCCTCTCTGTCCTCAGACCCTCTGTCCTCAGACCCTCTGTCCTCAGACCCTCTGTCCTCAGACCCTCTGTCCTCTGACCCTCTGTCCTCAGACCCTCTGTCCTCTGACCCTCTGTCCTCAGACCCTCTGTCCTCAGACCCTCTGTCCTAGACCCTGTGTCCTCAGACCCTCTGTCCTCAGACCCTCTGTCCTTAGACCCTCTGTCCTCAGACCCTCTGTCCTTAGACCCTCTGTCCTCAGACCCTCTGTCCTCAGACCCTCTGTCCTCAGACCCTCTGTCATTAGACCCTGTGTCCTCAGACCCTCTGTCCTCAGACCCTCTGTCCTTAGACCCTCTGTCCTCAGACCCTCTGTCATTAGACCCTCAGTCCTTAGACCCTCTGTCCTCAGACCCTCTGTCCTCAGACCCTCTGTCCTCAGACCCTCTGTCCTCAGACGCTGTGTCCTGTGGTTTTTTTCAATTTTTTTCTCAGCGTTTCAACAAAACATGAAACATGTAAACAACGTGTGTGTGATTGTGTGTGTGTGTGTGTGTGTGTGTGTGTTTTCCCTCCAGGTGACGATAGGTTCGGCAGGAAGTTGATCGTGTTCAGCAGCTGCTGTCTGCCTCCGTCTCACCAGCTGAACCACCGCGCCTGCTGGAGTACGGACCCTGATGATGATGATGATGATGATGCACTCTGTGCAGGTGCTAACGTGTGTGTGTGGGTGTGTGTGGTGTGTGTGTGCGTGCGTGCAGGTATCTGAAGTTCACTCTGGATCAGCACGTGGAGATGGACTACATCCTCGTGTACTTCCACCACGGCCTGCGGAGCGGAAACAAGCCGTCGCTGAAGTGGCTCAGAGAGGCGTACGCCGAGTTCGACAGGAAGTACGTCAGCCCGCTGGGCCGCTGGGCGCTGGGCGCTGGGCGCTGGCCGCTGGGCGCTGGCCGCTGGCCGCTGGGCGCTGGCCGCTGCGGCAGCTGGGCGCTGGGCTGGGCGCTGGGCGCTGGGCGCTGGCCGCTGGGCGCTGGCCGCTGGTGGCGCTGGCGCTGGGCCCGCTAGGCTGGGCGCTGGTCGCGTGCGCTGTGGCTCTGGGGCCGCTGGGGCGCTGGGCCGCTGGTGGGGCGCTGGGGCCGCTGGGCGCTGGCGCCTGGCGCTGGGGCTGGGCGCTGGCCGCTTGGCGCTGCTGGCGCCTGGGGGGCGCTCTTGGGGCGCTGGGGCGCCTGGTGCGTGGCCGCTGGGCGCTGGGCGCTCGCTGTGGGTCGCTGGCCGCTGGGCGCTGCGGGGTGGCTGCTGGCAGCAGCTGGGGGTTCTCTGTGCGCGTTTTCATTCCTGACGTTAGTTGGCTCATGCCGCTTGGGGGCGCTGGGCAGTTGACTGGCTGGGGCTGGGGCTGGGGGGGGGCTGTGGGTCTGGGGCGCTGTCTGGCTGCCGTGGCGCTGGGCGCTGGTCGCTGTGGCGCTGTGATGGGGGGGGGAGGCGCAGGGCGCTCTGGGCATGGGCTTTTCGGTTGGCGCTTGGGTGCCGTGGCCGCGGTGGCCGCGGGACTGGGTCGTTGTCGGGCTTGCGGCTGGCCGTCTCTGCTTCGTGGGTGCTCGCAGCTGTCCCGCAGTGCTGGCGATGGGGAGGCCCGCTTTTGCGCTCGCTGTCTGGGCGCCTGGGCCCTCGTGGGGGCCGCATCGCTGGTGCGCGCTGGCGCTGGGCGCGTGTGGTTGGGGGCTGTGCGCGCTTGGCCGCAGATAGCGGTGGGCGGGTTGGCCGCGATGAGTGGGGTGTGCGGGTGGGCTGGCCTCGGTGGGACGGGGCTGGGGATGGTGTCATGTGGCGCGGGGGAGGGGTGTGGCTTGGGGGTTGGTGTGCGTGTTTGTTGTGGTGGTGTGGTGGGGGGGCTGGGGGTTGGCGCGTGGCCGCTTGTCGCCGCTGGGGGGGTGGGCGCGCGTCCCTGTGGTGGGTCGCGCTGGCGCGGGGAGGGGTGCTGGGGGTCCGGCGTCGGGCTGCGTTGAGCTGGTGGGTGGGTGGCTTGGCGGTGGTCGTGAGGGGGCCGCTGGGGGCGCGGCATGGGTGGGGGGGTCTTTCGTGGCGCGTGTGCCGCGTTGGCCGCGGAGGGGGGGGGGGTGGCCGCTGTCGCGGTGGAGAGGGGCCGCGTGGGTCGCGTGTTGGCACCGTGGCGCGGTGTTTCAGCAGGTCAATCACGTAACGACGCGCACACAAGATTACAGTGATTGATGGCCTCGAGGTCGCTGGAGTGGGCGCTGCAGGCGGGCGAGGGCCATTGCGGATGCCGCGAGGCAGTCGGTGGCCGCGTTTTCTCGGAGACTTTTGGGTAGCCGGGCTGGGCATCTGGGGGCGCTGGACGCTGGCCGCTTGGGCGCTGGTGGCGTGTGGGCGCTTGCCGCTGGGGGCGAGCGGGTTTTCCAACATTTATTTTTAAGACATAACCGTTTTTTTTTTTACAATATTTAAAACAACAAGTGAATTCATCATTTCAGAAATATTTCATGTCGTTGGTTCCTTGATCAATTACTATACTTGTATTTGCACTACTTTATTTTTTGTATATTTATATCATTGAACGTATACTTTGTTTGTCTTTTTCAGAAGGACACATGTTTGTTGACCCTGTCTGCATCTTCTGTCGTTGTTTGTTTGTTGTTTGTTGACAGATACAAGAAGAACATGAAGACTCTGTTCGTCGTCCATCCAACGAACTTCATCCGGATCGTCTGGAACATTTCAAACCTCTGATCAGGTGAGCACGCCACGCCTCCACGCCTCCACGCCTCCACGCCTCCCACGTCTCCACGCCTCCAACTGCCTCCACGCTCCATCCCACGCCTCCACGCCTCCCTCCACGCTCCCACGCCTCCACGCCTCCGCCTCCACGCCTCCACGTCTCCACGACCTCCCGCCTCCACGCCTCCACGTCTCCACGCCTCCACGCCTCCACGCCTCCACGCCTCCACGCCTCCACGCTCTCCACGCCTCCACGCCTCCCGCCTCCACGCCTCCACGCTCCGTCTCCACGCCTCCACGCCTCCACGCCTCCACGCCTCCACGTCCCACGCTCCACGCCTCCACGCCTCCACGCCTCCACGCCTCCCGCCTCCACGCCTCCACGTCTCCACGCCTCCACGCCTCCACGTCTCCACGCCTCCACGCCTCCACGTCTCCACGCCTCCACGCCTCCACGCCTCCACGCTCTCCACGCCTCCACGCCTCCACGCCTCCACGCCTCCACGTCTCCACGTCTCCACGCCTCCACGTCTCCACGTCTCCACGCCTCCACGCCTCCACGTCTCCACGTCTCCACGCCTCCACGCCTCCACGTCTCCACGTCTCCACGCCTCCACGTCTCCACGCCTCCACGTCTCCACGCCTCCACGCCTCCACGCCTCCACGCCGCCACGCCTCCACGTCTCCACGCCTCCACGCCTCCACGTCTCCACGTCTCCACGCCTCCACGCCTCCACGCCTCCACGCCTCCACGTCTCCACGCCTCCACGCCTCCACGCTCCACCCTCCACGCCTCCACGCCTCCACGCCTCCGCTCCACGCTCCACGCCTCCACGCTCCACGCCTCCACGCCTCCACGCCTCCACGCTCCACGTCCTCCACGCCTCCACGCCTCCACGCCGCCACGCCTCCACGTCTCCACGCCTCCACGCCTCCACGTCTCCACGTCTCCACGTCTCCACGCCTCCACGCTCCACGCCGCCACGCCTCCACGCCTCCACGCCCGATGTTAAAGGGCCTATCACGCTAAAGTCACTTTGTGATGTCTTCTCTACATCACGTGTGTCCCCGGTGCGTCCCCCCGTGTGTCCCTCGGTGTGTCCCCGTCTGTCTCTGTGTGTCCCGGTGTGTCCCCGTGTGTCCTCGGTGTGTCCCCCGTGCGTCCCGGTGTGTCACCGGTGTGTCCTCGGTGTCCCCGTGCGCCCCCGTGTGTCCCCGTGTGTCTAGGTGTGTCCCGGTTCCCCAGTGCGTCCCCATGTGGCTGCGGTGTGTCCCCCGTGTGTCCCCTGTGTGTCCCCCGTGTGTCCCCGGTATCAAACGGGCCCCTGAATTATTACAGACCGTGGTTCCGTTAAGATCCGACGTTAGCGGTCTCTTTATCGTACTGGAGACTTTAAAACATGTCGTCTGTGTTATCGCTACACACACATTATATCACAGTTTTAGTTTCACCAACTCCGTTTCTAACGCGCAACAAGATGCAACATTATTATTAGTATTTTGGATCTCTCTCCCGCCTGCTTGGGAGGGGGCGGCAACACACACACTCTGCTACACGTAGCAACACACATACACACTCTGCTACATGCAGCCACACAAACACACACACACACGCTGCAGAGAAGTGCTCCGAGGTGGTTAAACGTTACCCTGCGTCTCGATGCTCGTTGCCTAAAGCCAAAGAGAGTTCAGCATGTGAGGCGCAACACGAGCAACTTGTCTAAGCATGCTTCAAAGTGCTCCACGTGCAGACGGAGGAATGCTCCGGTTCCACTCTCCCTAGCTGCAGCCCCCCCCCCGTCCAGAGGAACGGTTCCACTCTCTCTAGCAGCTGCAGCTCCCCCCCCCGTCCAGAGGAACGGTTCCACTCTCTCTAGCAGCTGCAGCCGTCCAGAGGAACGGTTCCACTCTCTCTAGCAGCTGCAGCCCCCCCCCGTCCAGAGGAACGTTCCACTCTCTCTAGCAGCTGCAGCAGAAACTCTCTACAGCGAGTCCAGAGGAACGGTTCCACTCTCTCTAGCAGCTGCAGCCCCCCCCGTCCAGAGGAACGGTTCCACTCTCTCTAGCAGCTGCAGCCCGTCCAGAGGAACGGTTCCACTCTCTCTAGCAGCTGCAGCGTCCAGAGGAACGGTTCCACTCTCTCTAGCAGCTGCAGCGTCCAGAGGAACGGTTCCACTCTCTCTAGCAGCTGCAGCGTCCAGAGGAACGGTCACTCCTCAGCTGCACGTCAGGGAACGTCCACTCTCAGCAGCTGCAGCGTCCAGAGGAACGGTTCCACTCTCTCTAGCAGCTGCAGCCCCCCCCGTCCAGAGGAACGGTTCCACTCTCTCTAGCAGCTGCAGCGTCCAGAGGAACGGTTCCACTCTCTCTAGCAGCTGCAGCGTCCAGAGGAACGGTTCCACTCTCTCTAGCAGCTGCAGCGTCCAGAGGAACGGTTCCACTCTCTCTAGCAGCTGCAGCCCCCCCCCCGTCCAGAGGAACGGTTCCACTCTCTCTAGCAGCTGCAGCGTCCAGAGGAACGGTTCCACTCTCTCTAGCAGCTGCAGCCCCCCCCGTCCAGAGGAACGGTTCCACTCTCTCTAGCAGCTGCAGCCCCCCCCGTCCAGAGGAACGGTTCCACTCTCTCTAGCAGCTGCAGCGTCCAGAGGAACGGTTCCACTCTCTCTAGCAGCTGCAGCGTCCAGAGGAACGGTTCCACTCTCTCTAGCAGCTGCAGCCCCCCCCGTCCAGAGGAACGGTTCCACTCTCTCTAGCAGCTGCAGCCCCCCCCCCGTCCAGAGGAACGGTTCCACTCTCTCTAGCAGCTGCAGCCCCCCCCCCGTCCAGAGGAACGGTTCCACTCTCTCTAGCAGCTGCAGCGTCCAGAGGAACGGTTCCACTCTCTCTAGCAGCTGCAGCCCCCCCCCGTCCAGAGGAACGGTTCCACTCTCTCTAGCAGCTGCAGCGTCCAGAGGAACGGTTCCACTCTCTCTAGCAGCTGCAGCCCCCCCCCCGTCCAGAGGAACGGTTCCACTCTCTCTAGCAGCTGCAGCCCCCCCCGTCCAGAGGAACGGTTCCACTCTCTCTAGCAGCTGCAGCGTCCAGAGGAACGGTTCCACTCTCTCTAGCTGCAGCGTCCGAGGACGGTTCCACTCTCTCAGCTGCAGCCCCCCCCCCGTCCAGAGGAACGGTTCCACTCTCTCTAGCTGCAGCGTCCAGAGGAACGGTTCCACTCTCTCTAGCAGCTGCAGCCCCCCCCCCGTCCAGAGGAACGGTTCCACTCTCTCTAGCAGCTGCAGCCCCCCCCCCGTCCAGAGGAACGGTTCCACTCTCTCTAGCTGCAGCGTCCAGAGGAACGGTTCCACTCTCTCGAGCTGCAGCGTCCAGAGGAACGGTTCCACTCTCTCTAGCAGCTGCAGCCCCCCCCCCGTCCAGAGGAACGGTTCCACTCTCTCTAGCAGCTGCAGCCCCCCCCCCGTCCAGAGGAACGGTTCCACTCTCTCTAGCAGCTGCAGCCCCCCCCCCGTCCAGAGGAACGGTTCCACTCTCTCTAGCAGCTGCAGCGTCCAGAGGAACGGTTCCACTCTCTCTAGCTGCAGCCCCCCCCCCGTCCAGAGGAACGGTTCCACTCTCTCTAGCAGCTGCAGCGTCCAGAGGAACGGTTCCACTCTCTCTAGCTGCAGCCCCCCCCCCGTCCAGAGGAACGGTTCCACTCTCTCGAGCTGCAGCCCCCCCCCGTCCAGAGGAACGGTTCCACTCTCTCTAGCAGCTGCAGCCCGTCCAGAGGAACGGTTCCACTCTCTCTAGCAGCTGCAGCCCCCCCCCGTCCAGAGGAACGGTTCCACTCTCTCTAGCAGCTGCAGCCCCACGCGTCCAGAGGAATGGTTCCACTCTCTCGAGCTGCAGTCAGGCTGGGTCGTTTGAATTTCCACGATTCCGATTCTAATTTTCGATTACGGTTCTTTGAGGGTAACAGAATGATACTTGCTTCTTCCACCAACACAATACATTTATTAGAGAAACTTTCCACAGGTTAGTTTCCAGTTTATGTTCACTGCTCTGTAGCTGCAACCTGAACCACTGAAGCTGCAGCAGAGCAACTCTCAAAGGAACCTGCTCCCTGCTGCCTCCAGCGCTCTGCCACGCTGTGCCCGTATGAGGATATCTGCCCTCTCATCGCTCATATCAACTATTAAACACAAAGTAATAAGTACACGCATGAATGTATAAAAACACACTTCTATACATCAGGGACATTCCGATGAGTACACCAAAGATACGCTGTACTCACTTCTTCTGTATCTTCGTGTTGCTTCCGTTCTCCAGTGCTATGATCCGTTTGGAGTTTGGAGCGCAGCGCTTCAGAGGCGTGTTGTTGTTGTTTGTGTCTGAGAGCTGTGCTGTGCTGCCCTGATGCCGACCGTAGCGTGAAGCATTTCATTGGCTTGCAGACGGTCGTGTTTCTTCCACTCAGAAAGCAGACGAACGCAAACATTTCACAAAGAGGAAGAAACCCGACCGCAGTACTCTGAGCGACGAGCGATTGTTGTAACAACGTAATGTCCCGATGATTTGAGAAGAAATCGTTTTGTGGGCGAAGTGCATTCCTCGAAGAAGGGAGAGAGGGGTCAGACCTCAGGTCGCCGGCTCGGCGCTGGACGAATGAGAAACGTATCGTTGTTCAGTCACCTCTGAGTCATCTTGGAAGGGAACGACCAGAGAGAAAGAGACACTCTGCTTCTGTCATGTGACCTCCTGCCTATCGACCAATCAGAGTCCACCATCCAGCTGAGCCGTATACCAGCTCTTTATTTGATCTTCATGCTTCTTTCTTCTCCAGTCACAAGTTCGGTAAGAAGCTGGTTTACGTGAACCTCCTGGCCGAGCTGCGAGAGCACCTGGACGCCGAGCAGCTCATCGTGCCCGCGGACGTGCTCAGGTGCGTTCTCATCCCTCTCCTCATTCCACCAGTTAACTGTTTATTAGTATTTATATACTCGTTGGCTCACTTTCTGTTTCAGTATCATTTTGAGTATTTATTTGTTTAAAAATGATTTTAAATTAAATGTTTGTTTTATTTTTGTTCCTCAGACACGATGAGAAGCTGCGATTGGCTCAGAAAGGAGGCCCCGCCCCCTCAGTGAAAACCCCCCCACCCCGACCCCCCCCTCCCGACTCAGCAGTTTGGAGTCAGTCTGCAGTAGTGAGTCTGTTCACACACACACACAAACAAACAAACAACATGTAAACAGTCAAATAATATGATTGTGTGTTTGTGTTTCAGCCTCAGAGAGAGGAACACGGAGGCCGTGATCCCTCTGGTGGTGTCTCAGAGCGTCGCGCACCTGGAGGGGAGAGGTGCGCTCCCTTATCGAGGAATACTAGGGAACGGTTCATCGAATATTCCAATAATTATTATTAATGTATTTAATAATTATTCAGTTATTTCGAATATGAGTTATGAATATTTTTACAATTATTATTTTTCCGGGCTACAGCAGAGCTACAGCTGGGCTACAGCTGAGCTACAGCTGGGCTACAGCTGGGCTACAGCTGAGCTACAGCTGGGCTACAGCTGGGCTACAGCTGGGCTACAGCTGGGCTACAGCTGGGCTACAGCTGAGCTACAGCTGGGCTACAGCTGGGCTACAGCTGGGCTACAGCTGGGCTACAGCTGGGCTACAGCTGGGCTACAGCTGAGCTACAGCTGGCTGATTGTGAATTGCCTGCACATGGAAGCTGTCGGCCTATAGCTGTCAAACTGTGATCACCAGTTCAATGCATTTTACAAATTCGACTTTGTTTCTAAACTTATTTGAACATTTATTTATTTACAAAAATTATTGAAAAAAAATTATTCAAATATTTTTTTTTAACCCAATTTTTTTTATAGGATATTTACATTTAACCGTTTTTTGGGGCTCGAATATTCGAATATACATTTGCTTTCCAATTCCCATCCCTAATAAATACTAATAATCGCAAAACTAATACTACTTTATTTTGATATGTTTCGTGAAATAAGAATACAGTTAGAAATGTCTACGGAGAAGTCAGCAAGCCTCGGGGGAAGGAGGAACATTACTGATAAGAGAGAGAAAATACCAGAAACAGCTGATTAGTGGAGAAAGCAAGATTTAAAAACACAAAGACATACTTTAAATATAATACAAGGAAAACAGGGAGAGAATAGTTAGAAAGTATTATTTAAAAATGTTCTGAGGATAAAACATCACGTGTGTGTGTGTGTGTGTGTGTGTGTGTGTGTGTGTGTGTGTGTGTGTGTGTGTCAGGGCTGGACACAGAGGGGATCTTCAGACGCTCGGCCAGGGTTCAGATCATCAAAGACGTTCAGAAGCTGTATAACCTCGGTGGGTGGAGCCTCTGATGTTCCGTCGTCCAATCAGAAGAGCTTAATAAAGTTGTAATTGTATCATTTCACCCCGCCAGGAAAGCCGGTGGATTTTAATGAGTTTAACGACGTCCACGTTGCCGCGGTGATCCTGAAGACGTTCCTCAGAGAACTTCCAGAACCTCTGCTCACCTTCAACGTCTACACACACATCCAGGACTTCTTCAGTGAGAGCACACACACACACACACACACACCACACACACACACACCACACACACACACACACACACACACACACACACACACACATCCAGGACTTCCTCAGTGGCCCTTTCTCATTTCATCAAATCCCCCTCCTCGACTCCTCGACTCCTCTGTCCTCCGGTAGTGACCCGGAAATGAATTTCAGCGCGCCATG
Source organism: Champsocephalus esox (assembly GCA_036324585.1). Classification (NCBI taxonomy): domain Eukaryota; kingdom Metazoa; phylum Chordata; class Actinopteri; order Perciformes; family Channichthyidae; genus Champsocephalus; species Champsocephalus esox. Next base: position 27,292,198 of record CM070492.1, read on the forward strand.
TTGAAGGACATCTCATTTCTCTAAATGCACGTCGAGCATCGAGGAGCCTCTCTGGAGGAGCTCTAACCGAGGAGACACTGATGGCTCCTCCTCGTTCCTCCTCGGCTCCTCCTCGCTCCTCCTCGCTCCTCCTCGGCTCCTCCTCGCTCCTCCTCGCTCCTCCTCGCTCCTCCTCGCTCCTCCTCGCTCCTCCTCGGCTCCTCGGCTCCTTCGTGGATGCATTTCCGGGAACAGAGATGTTTCAAAGAGGCGTGACGCACGGCCGGACTTATCTCAGCCAATCACAGCTCTGCATCCCCTGGATATTATTTTAGAAACTGCTTTCATGGCGACGCGATGTTTCCAGAGAGACCAGCTGAGAGGTCCGTGCAGAAAGCAGAGCAGAGAGGAGAACACATATCGCTCAGTGGAACAGCCGACTCTCTGCTTCAGTTTAGTAGATATCTACAAACACCTCTCTAAGAGCATTCAGTGCTTCAATACAATACACCACGGCTGCAGCCTGTGTTAGGAGCTGTGTGTGTGTGTGTGTGGTACAGTGTGTGTGTGTGTGGTACAGTGTGTAGGTGTGTGTGTGGTACAGTGTGTGTGTGTGTGGTACAGTGTGTAGGTGTGTGTGGTACAGTGTGTAGGTGTGTGTGGTACAGTGTGTAGCTGTGTGTGCGTGCGTGTGTGTGTGTGTGGTACAGTGTGTAGGTGTGTGTGGTTCAGTGTGTAGGTGTGTGTGGTACAGTGTGTAGGTGTGTGTGGTACAGTGTGTAGCTGTGTGTGCGTGCGTGTGTGTGTGTGTGGTACAGTGTGTAGGTGTGTGTGGTTCAGTGTGTAGGTGTGTGTGGTACAGTGTGTAGGTGTGTGTTGTACAGTGTGTAGGTGTGTGTGGTTCAGTGTGTAGGTGTGTGTGGTACAGTGTGTAGGTGTGTGTGGTACAGTGTGTAGGTGTGTGTAGTACAGTGTGTAGGTGTGTGTGGTACAGTGTGTAGGTGTGTGTGGTTCAGTGTGTAGCTGTGTGTGGTGCGTGTGTGTGTGTGTGGTACAGTGTGTAGGTGTGTGTGGTTCAGTGTGTAGGTGTGTGTGGTACAGTGTGTAGGTGTGTGTGGTACAGTGTGTAGGTGTGTGTGGTGCAGTGTGTAGGTGTGTGTGGTACAGTGTGTAGGTGTGTGTGGTACAGTGTGTAGGTGTGTGTGGTTCAGTGTGTAGGTGTGTGTGGTACAGTGTGTAGGTGTGTGTGTTCAGTGTGTAGGTGTGTGGTACAGTGTGTAGGTGTGTGTGGTACAGTGTGTAGGTGTGTGTGGTACAGTGTGTAGGTGTGTGTAGTACAGTGTGTAGGTGTGTGTGGTACAGTGTGTAGGTGTGTGTGGTACAGTGTGTAGGTGTGTGTGGTTCAGTGTGTAGGTGTGTGTGGTACAGTGTGTAGGTGTGTGTGGTACAGTGTGTAGGTGTGTGTGGTTCAGTGTGTAGGTGTGTGTGGTCAGTGTGTAGGTGTGTGTGGTACAGTGTGTAGGTGTGTGTGGTCAGTGTGTAGGTGTGTGTGGTACAGTGTGTAGGTGTGTGTGGTTCAGTGTGTAGGTGTGTGGTCAGTGTGTAGGTGTGTGTGGTTCAGTGTGTAGGTGTGTGGTTCAGTGTGTAGGTGTGTGTGGTACAGTGTGTAGGTGTGTGTGGTACAGTGTGTAGGTGTGTGTGGTACAGTGTGTAGGTGTGTGTGGTACAGTGTGTAGGTGTGTGTGGTTCAGTGTGTAGGTGTGTGTGGTACAGTGTGTAGGTGTGTGTGGTTCAGTGTGTAGGTGTGTGTGGTACAGTGTGTAGGTGTGTGTGGTACAGTGTGTAGGTGTGTGTGGTACAGTGTGTAGGTGTGTGTGGTACAGTGTGTAGGTGTGTGTGGTACAGTGTGTAGGTGTGTGTGGTACAGTGTGTAGCTGTGTGTGCGTGCGTGTGTGTGTGTGTGGTACAGTGTGTAGGTGTGTGTGGTTCAGTGTGTAGGTGTGTGTGGTACAGTGTGTAGGTGTGTGTGGTACAGTGTGTAGCTGTGTGTGCGTGCGTGTGTGTGTGTGTGGTACAGTGTGTAGGTGTGTGTGGTTCAGTGTGTAGGTGTGTGTGGTACAGTGTGTAGGTGTGTGTGGTACAGTGTGTAGGTGTGTGTGGTCAGTGTGTAGGTGTGTGTGGTACAGTGTGTAGGTGTGTGTGGTACAGTGTGTAGGTGTGTGTAGTACAGTGTGTAGGTGTGTGTGGTACAGTGTGTAGGTGTGTGTGGTCAGTGTGTAGGTGTGTGTGGTACAGTGTGTAGGTGTGTGTGGTACAGTGTGTAGGTGTGTGTGGTTCAGTGTGTAGGTGTGTGTAGTACAGTGTGTAGGTGTGTGTGGTACAGTGTGTAGGTGTGTGTGGTACAGTGTGTAGGTGTGTGTGGTACAGTGTGTAGGTGTGTGTGGTACAGTGTGTAGGTGTGTGTGGTACAGTGTGTAGGTGTGTGTGGTACAGTGTGTAGTGTGTGTGGTGCGTGTGTGGTGTGTGTGGTACAGTGTGTAGGTGTGTGTGGTTCAGTGTGTAGGTGTGTGTGGTACAGTGTGTAGGTGTGTGTGGTACAGTGTGTAGGTGTGTGTGGTGCAGTGTGTGTAGGTGTGTGTGTACAGTGTGTAGGTGTGTGTGGTACAGTGTGTAGGTGTGTGTGGTTCAGTGTGTAGGTGTGTGTGGTACAGTGTGTAGGTGTGTGTGGTTCAGTGTGTAGGTGTGTGTGGTACAGTGTGTAGGTGTGTGTGGTACAGTGTGTAGGTGTGTGTGGTACAGTGTGTAGGTGTGTGTAGTACAGTGTGTAGGTGTGTGTGGTACAGTGTGTAGGTGTGTGTGGTCAGTGTGTAGGTGTGTGTAGTACAGTGTGTAGTGTGTGTGGTACAGTGTGTAGGTGTGTGTGGTACAGTGTGTAGGTGTGTGTGGTACAGTGTGTAGGTGTGTGTGGTTCAGTGTGTAGGTGTGTGTGGTCAGTGTGTAGGTGTGTGTGGTTCAGTGTGTAGGTGTGTGTGGTACAGTGTGTAGGTGTGTGTGGTTCAGTGTGTAGGTGTGTGTGGTACAGTGTGTAGGTGTGTGTGGTACAGTGTGTAGGTGTGTGTGGTTCAGTGTGTAGGTGTGTGTGGTACAGTGTGTAGGTGTGTGTGGTTCAGTGTGTAGGTGTGTGTGGTACAGTGTGTAGGTGTGTGTGGTACAGTGTGTAGGTGTGTGTGGTACAGTGTGTAGGTGTGTGTGGTACAGTGTGTAGGTGTGTGTGGTACAGTGTGTAGGTGTGTGTGGTACAGTGTGTAGGTGTGTGTGGTACAGTGTGTAGGTGTGTGTAGTACAGTGTGTAGGTGTGTGTGGTACAGTGTGTAGGTGTGTGTGGTACAGTGTGTAGGTGTGTGTGGTTCAGTGTGTAGGTGTGTGTGGTACAGTGTGTAGGTGTGTGTGGTACAGTGTGTAGGTGTGTGTGGTACAGTGTGTAGGTGTGTGTGGTACAGTGTGTAGGTGTGTGTGTGTACAGTGTGTAGCTGTGTGTGCGTGCGTGTGTGTGTGTGTGGTACAGTGTGTAGGTGTGTGTGGTTCAGTGTGTAGGTGTGTGTGGTACAGTGTGTAGGTGTGTGTGGTACAGTGTGTAGGTGTGTGGTGCGTGTGTGTGGTAGGTGTGTGTTGTACAGTGTGTAGGTGTGTGTTGTACAGTGTGTAGGTGTGTGTGGTTCAGTGTGTAGGTGTGTGTGGTACAGTGTGTAGGTGTGTGTGGTTCAGTGTGTAGGTGTGTGTAGTACAGTGTGTAGGTGTGTGTGGTACAGTGTGTAGGTGTGTGTGGTTCAGTGTGTAGGTGTGTGTAGTACAGTGTGTAGGTGTGTGTGGTACAGTGTGTAGGTGTGTGTGGTTCAGTGTGTAGGTGTGTGTAGTACAGTGTGTAGGTGTGTGTGGTACAGTGTGTAGGTGTGTGTGTAGTACAGTGTGTAGGTGTGTGTGGTACAGTGTGTAGGTGTGTGTGGTACAGTGTGTAGGTGTGTGTAGTGTGTAGGTGTGTGGTCAGTGTGTAGGTGTGTGTGGTACAGTGTGTAGGTGTGTGTGGTTCAGTGTGTAGGTGTGTGTGGTACAGTGTGTAGGTGTGTGTGGTTCAGTGTGTAGGTGGTGTGTGGTACAGTGTGTAGGTGTGTGTGGTACAGTGTGTAGGTGTGTGTGGTACAGTGTGTAGGTGTGTGTGGTACAGTGTGTAGGTGTGTGTGGTACAGTGTGTAGGTGTGTGTGGTTCAGTGTGTAGGTGTGTGTGGTACAGTGTGTAGGTGTGTGTGGTTCAGTGTGTAGGTGTGTGTGGTACAGTGTGTAGGTGTGTGTGGTCAGTGTGTAGGTGTGTGTGGTACAGTGTGTAGGTGTGTGTGGTACAGTGTGTAGGTGTGTGTGGTACAGTGTGTAGGTGTGTGTGGTACAGTGTGTAGGTGTGTGTGGTACAGTGTGTAGGTGTGTGTGGTACAGTGTGTAGGTGTGTGTGGTACAGTGTGTAGGTGTGTGTGGTACAGTGTGTAGGTGTGTGTGGTTCAGTGTGTGGTGTGTGTGGTACAGTGTGTAGGTGTGTGTGGTACAGTGTGTAGGTGTGTGTGGTACAGTGTGTAGGTGTGTGTGGTACAGTGTGTAGGTGTGTGTGGTACAGTGTGTAGGTGTGTGTGGTACAGTGTGTAGGTGTGTGTGGTACAGTGTGTAGGTGTGTGTGGTACAGTGTGTAGGTGTGTGTGGTACAGTGTGTGTGTAGATGCAGCGGACAGACAGGTCAGTTGGTTTAGTGTCCTCTGCTTACTTTTAATACTTGTAAATAAAACTTTTGGCCTGTTTATTTTCCTCATTGTAGCGACCAGAGAGAGGGGGGGGAGAGGGGGGGGAGAGAGAGAGAGGGGGGGGAGAGAGGGGGGGGGAGAGAGAGAGAGGGGGGGGGGAGAGAGAGAGGGGGGGGAGAGGGGGGGGAGAGAGAGAGGGGGGGGGAGAGAGGGGGGGGGAGAGAGGGGGGGGGGAGAGGAGGGGGGGGAGAGAGGGGGGGAGAGAGAGAGAGTTGTGTTACGAGTTATGAGAGTGCTCTGTTTGATTCTGAAATTGTATATATATATGTATATATGTAGTATGTGAGTGTGTGTGTGTGTGTGTGTGTGTGTGTGTGTGTGTGTGTGTGTGTGTGTGTGTGTGTGGCATCTGCAGCCTGTTATTGTCTCATGACCCGCCCTGTGAATGAATCAAAGTAAATATAAAGTGGTCTTGAACACGTGTGTCCTCAGACAGAGGGTGAGCCTCCTGTCATCACTAATGGACGTCTCTTTAAAACGAGTTCTCCTTCCTCTCACCGCCTGCTGCTTCCTCTCCTCTCTCCTCGGTTCCCCTCCTCTCTCCTCGGTTCCCCTCCTCTCTCCTCGGCTCCCCTCTCTCCTCGGTTCCCCTCCTCTCTCCTCGGCTCCCCTCCTCTCTCCTCGGCTCCCCTCCTCTCTCCTCGGTTCCCTCCTCTCTCCTCGGCTCCCCTCCTCGGCTCCTCCGCTCGCATCTCCTGTGGGCGGGACTAAGTTTCGAGGATAGGAGTCGAGGAGAGGAGTCGAGGAGGGGAGTTCGAGAAATGAGAAAGGGCCAGTGAGAACACACACACACATCCAGGACTTCGTCAGTGAGAGCACACACACACACACACACACATCCAGGACTTCGTCAGTGAGAGCACACACACACACACACACACATCCAGGACTTCGTCAGTGAGAGCACACACACACACACACACATCCAGGACTCGTCAGTGAGAGCACACACACACACACACACACACATACACACACAGTCTCTTTCTCTTTATTGTATTAATTTGATGGCCTTATGTTCTCATGTTGTTGTTGTTGTTGTTCTCATGTTGTTGTTTTCATGTTGTCGTTGTTCTCATGTTGTTGTTGTTGTTTTCATGTTGTTGTTGTTGTTGTTGTTTTCATGTTGTTGTTGTTGTTCTCATGTTGTTGTTGTTGTTCTCATGTTGTTGTTTTCATGTTGTCGTTGTTCTCATGTTGTTGTTGTTGTTCTCATGTTGTTGTTGTTCTCATGTTGTTGTTGTTTTCATGTTGTTGTTGTTGTTGTTGTTTTCATGTTGTTGTTGTTGTTCTCATGTTGTTGCTGTTGTCGTCTCAGATGTAGAGAGCAGTCTCCGCGTCTCCAGGTGTCGACAGCTGATGGAAGATCTCCCTGAACACAACTTCATCGTAGCTAAATACCTGCTGAGCTTCCTGCACACGGTGAGAGCACACACACACACACACACACACACACAGACACACAGACACACACACACACACAGACCCACAGACACACACACACACACACACAGACACACACACACACACACAGACACACAGACACACACACACACAGACCCACAGACACACACACACACAGACACACACACAGACACACACGCGCACACACACACACACACACACACACACAGACACACACACACACACACAGACACAGACACACACACAGACACACACACGCACACACACACACACACACAGACACACACACACACACACACACAGAGACACACACACACACACAGACACACACACCCCCCGGTGTGTCAGGAGACTCTCAAAGGGTCAGAAACTAACCTCTCTCTCCCCCTCACTCTCCCCCTCCCTCTCTCTTTCCCCCTCTCCACCCCTCTCTCTCTCTCCACCCCTCTCTCTCTCTCTCCCCCCCTCTCTCTCTCCTCTCTCTCTCTCCCCCCCTCTCTCTCTCTCTCCCTCTCTCTCCCCCCCCCTCTCCCCCCCAGGTGTCCCAGCACAGCGTGGCGAACCGGATGAGTCCCTCCAACCTCTCGTGTGTGTTCGGGGTGAACCTCCTGCGCCCGCCTCTCGGCTCCCTCTCTCTCTCCTCGCTGACGCCCGTCAACATGTTCACAGAGATCCTGATCCAGCACTTCCCCTCTGTGTTCGGGTCGCGCTGCCCCCCCGCCCAGATCACCCCCTGACGCTGACCACACAACCTCCGCCAAGAACCAAACGCTGCTTTTCAACGATCGTATAATAAATAACGGCTTTTTATGGACGCTCCAAGATTTTCAAAATAAAAGATCTCAAGACCAGACGGAGGTTTGTTTCTTCTGACGACCTAATTCTAAAATCCACGAAGAACGACCGACTTTTTGAACATATTTGTTTCACGTATTGTTCGTATACTGTGCAGGATTTTCAAAATAAAATACGGCTCTGACGTCCCTCTGGAGACAAGTCCAACAATATCTCCAGCTCCTAAAATATAATGAGACCGTGGGAGATTTTCAAAATAAGATGTCCCCGTACACCAACGTCCCAAAGTCCTGCTCCCCAGAGGATACGCGGCTCAGCATGTTGGTCGTGACGTCGGCCCAGAGACCGGAGCGCAATGTGTTGATTATTGTGTGTTGTTGTTGTTGTTGTTGTTGTTGTTGTTGTTGTTGTTTTTCTCACATTGCTGTGTGACCAAAGGAATGTGGAACATGAGTCAAAGCATTTCATTAAAAAGAATTAAAGAAATAAAAAAGTTGTTTGTGAATAAAATCTGGGAGAAAACATCCGATAATATCGTTAGTCCTTTTTTCCACTTATTCGACACGAAGGTTTCTCATTTCTCTAATCCCCATCCTCGACTCCTCGGTCCTCGACTCCTCGACTCCTCGGTCCTCGGTCCTCCGGTAGTGACCCGGAAATGAATGACCGAGGAGAGAGGAGGAGCTCACCACCTGCTGCTTCCCCTCCTCTCTCCTCGGTTCCCCTCCTTGACTCCTCGCTTCCCCTCCTCTCTCCTCGGTTCCCCTCCTTGACTCCTCGCTTCCCCTCCTCTCCTCGGCTCCCCTCCTCTCTCCTCGACCCCCCTCCTCGGCTCCCCTCCTCTCTCCTCCACTCCCCTCCTCTTTCCTCGACTCCCCTCCTCTCTCCTTGGTTCCCCTCCTCTCTCCTCGGCTCCCCTCCTCGACTCCCCTCCTCTCTCCTCGGCTCCCCTCCTCTCTCCTCGACCCCCCTCCTTGGTTCCCCTCCTCTCTCCTCGGCTTCCCCTCCTCGACTCCCCTCCTCTCTCCTCGGCTCCCCTCCTCTCTCCTCGACCCCCCTCCTCGGCTCCCCTCCTCTCTCCTCGACTCCCTCCTCTTTCCTCGACTTCCCTCCTCTCTCCTTGGTTCCCATCCTCTCTCCTCGGCTCCCCTCCTCTCTCCTCGACTCCCCTCCTCTTCCTCGACTCCCCATCCTCCTCTCCTCGCTTCCCCTCCTCTCTCCTCGACTTCCATCCTCTTTCCTCGACTCCCCTCTCTCCTGACTCCCCTCCTCTTTCCTTGACTCCCTCCTCTCTCCTCGACTCCCCTCCTCTTTCCTCGACTCCCTTCCTCTCTCCTCGACTCCCCTCCTCGGCTCCCCTCCTCTCTCCTCGGTTCCCCTCCTTGACTCCTCCCCTCCCATCTCCTGTGGGCAGGACTAGGACACGAGGATAGGAGTCGAGCAGGGGAGTTAGAGAAATGAGAAACCTTCTCTGGCTTGTTGTGACGCCCTGTGGGTTCGTCTGGATAAAGAGAGTAAAGTCTATCCCAAGAAACTGAAGTAGTGGAAAACATGAGGAATACAAACAAGTACATAGTTAGAGAATATTTCTTTCTCTTCCTAAGTGTCAAATAATCATTCTTCCTTACTCCTAAGATATCTAACCTTAATGCCCGTTGACGTTTACGACCAAACCCGGCTCTGCTATCTCTCCAGTTCAACCCTCGGTCACAAAGTGGTTTAGGCTGTGAGGGCGCTGGCTTCTGAACACCACGAGGAGCGATTGAGTATTCCAGTCGGGGCTCCCGGTGTGTGTGTGTGTGTGTGTGTGTGTGTGTGTGTGTGTGTGTGTTCCCCTTAGCCTAAGTGACTGTGTGTGAATTGACGCTGTTTGGTATCACAACGCTGTTATGAAAGTTCCTCTGGTATCAAACGGGTGATGTTGGCATAGCAACCGAAGCTAAACTGACTACTTGCATGCGATAGCTGCAGTAATACAAAACAGCACGTCTGCCTCTCTCCACAGTGATCGATAGCAGTGAACGGTCAAAGTAAGGCACAGATACACAGAACCACAGGAAGCCTGGTGAGTGCTGCCTGACTTTATAAAGTGTGTGTATAGGCTGCTTGGAGGCGGGCTGACAGTCGACCCGTGTTCAGCAGCGATGTGTCGCCCGCGACCAAGCCATTTTTTGTTTTGTTTTTGCGGAGGGATCTAGATCGGCATGAAGGCACAATGTGGACATTATCCCGCTTATTACACACGGCCACATTCTCAACAAAGTAACGACATGACTCCCAATATTAATTGAAATGCTTTTATGGATTTAGAAAAAGATTTTATTGATTTAAAAAATTGTTTTATGTATTGATTTAAATTGACATGCATCCGCTAAGAAAAGTAGTCCGTTGTTACCGTTTGAACTAACGTAACAACGGCAGGAACTGCTTCGATAGCGTTTTTGAGGAGCTTTTTGATTAAAGATTTGAAAACATCGTTGCTTGCTTTAAAAGTAGCGCAGTTCATGATGTCAAACCTTGAAAGATATCCCTGCCCTAATGCCAAAAGTAACTCGCAACTGGATATGTGTCGCCGTTTGATGTCTATATCTGGACCGCTGCGTAAAAAGGAGGGTTTCTGCCTGTTACTTCTCTTCTTACTTCTATAAGAATAAAACACGGAGGACGGATATCTCTTGTTGTCCCCCTCTTCTCCCCGCTGCAGCCTAGCAGCTGATCTCAAAGCACGCTCCCCTCTCCTGCAGTGGGAAAAACTATATTTATATCCTTTATATAGGTCGATACAGTAGCCCCTTTTTTAAATAGTTGTTATAGGTGTTGCTATCTGTTTTGTGTGGCGTGGTTCTACAAGTCAATGCATTCATTGGGTGGTATCAGAGAGTTACACGGGTCTGTGAAGGCAATGAAAACACAGCAAATCATTTATATTAAACATGTAATTTTTACTTTTGAATACTTCAGTACAAAGGATGTATTGAATAATTTAAGTGATATATAAATCATTAGTCAAAACAGGGCTACCTTTGATTTAATTAAAAGGTATAACATGTGGTAAACTGAAGAGCCCTTTGGGAGCCGAGAGAGCCGGCTCTTCTTGGTGAGCCGATGATCCGGCTCACCAAGAAGAGCCGAAATTCCCATCACCCATGTTCAGGGGAGGTGGGTTTAGTTTCCTGCACGCCTCGACGTAAGAGAGACGTAAGCGACGCCACCTCTTAGCTCCGAAGCTCTTGCCTCTAGACCGACAATTTTTTGGAGCTGGAAGCGAACCCGATTCCGGAGCTAAGAGCCGGCGCCGCTGCGGTGTGAACAGGAAAACCCGGCGCTTCTCAGGCTCCAGCTCCGAGCCGGTGTGAAAGGGGCCGGTTTCCCTTACACTCAGTATAAAGAAACTCACATCCTGTATCGTCGGCACTTCATGAAACACAGATCCGTCTTTGTTCTTGAATTTTCTTTATTAATGAATCCATTTTTTGTAAGAACTTGGTACAAAAAAGTGAGACTACTCTTTAATCATTTACCAACTTCCATCAATCCACTGTTAATGCATCATAAAGAAGAACAAACTACATTGGCATATTTAAGACAAACACGTTGCTATACACGCTATCCACTGGACAGTCCCCGTTCCCAACCACAAAGAAAACGCCTACACACATTTTAACGTCCCTCTCAACGTGTCGTCTCCTCAAGTCAAACGTCGAGAGCTCGAGAAACGCAGAACCCGGAAATAATAAAATCCGACGTTCTGTTTTTTCATTTTTTATTATTCGCTCCTTGATAAAAGAATATAAAAATGTTCCAACTTGTTTTTGTTCAAATGTCGTGTCGTGTATTAAAATAGATCTGTCTACGCACAGTTTCTCCCGGAGAAGATTTCTAGGAACGGATGACGAGGTTTTTTTTTCGGGGATGGACGATGTTTTTTTTTATTCGGCGCTGATATGGTTTCCATTTTGTTTTTTCCTCGATATGCATCACATGGTACATTCTGGTGAAACCCCTCAGAGAGATTTACACACCGATGATGAGTTATTCTTTAATAAAGGCAAGTTAGGTTCAATGTTAATGCGAACGATGCGTGGACAGACACGGAGCCCGGGAGCTTTGACCATTTCAATTGTGGAAAATCTTGGATTAAGGTCGTAGATGTACACGACAAACGAAAACTGAGATATTTTCTGAGATTAAAGACGGGTCCAGAAAAAGGGTGATTCCACATTTCTTTACGTACATTTGCGATTTTTCGCGTTCGTAGATTTTTTACGCTACGTTGAATTAACTCGGATTAAGGTCGAACGTGTAGAGATTGAAGGTCCGAACACTTTTCACAAAATCACCAGGAAAAGGTTGATTTCAATTGTTATTGTAAATTTGTGATTTTTAACTTCACGATTTTTTCCCCGACAAATTTGTGATTTTCAACGTGACATTTTCACGCTGATTAAAGCTACGTTGAATTTCTTTTAAAAGTTGTGTTCATTAATGGGAACCTTAACTTAATTCATTTTTACATTTCTTTTTTAATTTCATTGATTTAAATTTTTGTAATTCTGTAATATTTTAATTTTATTTATTTATTTCAATTTCGGAATTTATTCGAGTTATTTCTGGAAAACTTGTGATGTTTTTTCTCAGATGTCGTTTCATTTAATCTCAGAGAATAATGACGTTTTTTCTCCTAAATCTGTGAGTTTTATTCGACAGATTATTCACGTTAATGCATTTAAATGTACGCAATGAAGCTGAGGTATAATGTCGTGTTAGATTTGAGGATAAATCATGATTTTACTGCAGTATTTAAATTGTTCTCTGTATATCTTTAAATGTGTTTCGTCATCATTGGTTTTCACATTAGTGATTTTGGGGACAATTTACTCAAAGCTCCACAGGCTCTGGGTGTTTCTCAACGTCAAGGACGCTTCCTTGGTAGCACATGTCTTCCGAGTCAGGTCCTTCAGAGGCAAGAATCCTTCCTAGCATTCGGAGAACGAAGAGTGGAACAGGCGAGCAAGTGTGCGTCACATGAGAGGCCCCCGCCTTACATTTCCCGCAACGAAGGACGCCGGCCTCGGAAGAATTCCAAGCATCCTGGACATTGGGATTTGATGACGGAGCATTCTTGAAATAGTGGCTTTGAAGGATCCTTCCTCGACATTGAGAAACACCCTCTGTGTTCTGATGAAAACGCATCAAATATATATATTTGAAAACAAAACGTGTGCATTGGCTCAGAGTGTTGCGTGACAGCGGGAACAGAAAGCATGGGTTTATTTTAACGTCAAATCGTTTAAATTTGTGACATTTCTTTTCTGAAAATCCACATTTTTTCCACATTTATTTTACATAACATTTAAATTATTTATTTGTGGCTTTGAGTGTTTTTTGTTGTTCATTGATTTTGGTGTTTTTTGTTCCATATTGCTCGTTTTTTATATATTGTTCTGCCACTGAAGCCACGGACGCACCGATATATATTTAATTATATTTTATATTTTTGTTTGTGCCGTACAGTTTGGATCTTTAAGATCTTTGATACTTCAGAGGTGACCTGGATATGATACTTAACATTTAAATAAATAAAAAAATACAAATAAATAGACTCAAAAAGCTCCTCCTCGTTTCACAGATCCCTCTTTTCTTCTGATAAAAGGCATTTCTCTCTCTTTTTTATTTGTTCATTTTGTGCATCGTCTGTGTGAAAAATAATAATAAAAAATGTGGGAAACACGTAAACTTCTGGCCCAGCAGGAAGACTTTCGGACGCAGTTTGACGAGTCGTCCCTTTTTCTGATTCGCTGGTTTCTACGAAAACGATGGAAAATAAAAAGACCTGATTTTATTTAACGGTCGTTTGTTTGCGAGGCAGTGTTCATCGTCAGGCTCGTCCGCAGACATGGAGATCAAGACAGAAATAATAAATATGAAACAAAGAGGCAGGGAGAGAGAGAGATGGTCCCAGTACAAAAACAAAGAAAAGAGTTTTTGGCATATTTTCTATACTGGTTTGAAGGGGAGGAGGACGCGGACACACGCGGCGGCGTCTCCGAGGTTTACACGGTTGTTTTCTGCAACACAGGAATTATATTATAATTTTGATTATCTGATTATTCGTTTCTCTAAATCTGATATTTAATACATTTTAACCAACCAATCAACCGCATTTCAAAAACCCACATTTTGAAAGGTTTTTGGGGAAAATTTTAAATAAATTTTGGGGAACATTTTAAATAAATTTTAAATAAATTTTGGGGAAAATTTTAAATAAATTTTAAATACATTTTGGGGAAAATTTTAAATAAATTTTAAATACATTTTGGGGAAAATTTTAAATAAATTTTAAATAAATTTTGGGGATAATTTCGATGAATTTTGTCAGACATTTGTGTTTCCCCTAAATTTTTGAGAAATGTACCTCGATTATAATTCCCGTTTTTCGTGTTGCTGTCAGAAAACAAACATTTAAACGTGCGAGACGTTTCGCTTCAGACACGTGACTCGAGTAGAAAACAGAAAAACCTGCGATGATATCAATAATAATACAACATATGTACATTGACCCCTTGAATACTCACATTTATCGACAGGCATCAGAATGAAAATACTAAAATCTGCACTAGAAACGCTCATTTCTGTAGTTTTATCTTAAATACTTTTTTCTTTGACTCTATTAATACTGAAAAACGTTATTCTCTGTTTTTGTTTTGAAGGCTCGTATGCGTTCACATACACGATGAAAACATTTTCCTGAATATTTATGGCAGAAACCTCGGAACAAACATCTATATTTAATGTACACCCCGCTAACTAACTACCGTCCGCTATACGCTGAATGTTCTTAAAAAAGGGAAATATCTTTTTTTATTCGTGGGCTTTTTATTCGCGCGCTCAGACGTCCCGCGGCTACGCTAACTGCTCGTAATAAATACATTAAGGCCGTTAATAATAAATAGAAAATAACATAAAAAAAGAAATCTCGTAAGCACTGTAGGTGTTGGGTTTTAAAAAATACTGAAGAGGCTCGTTCAGTTCTTGTGGCTTTTTTTTTCTTTTCGGATCCTCGGACAAATAAAATAAAAAGTGTATTTAGCGCTGCAGGTAGCTGTGAGCATCGTTCAAAAAGGGAAAGAAGCACCACATCGTCCACGTTTACCGTCACGGGGCCGTAATAACCCGTCATTCTGACCTTTTTCCAGCCGAGGAAACTGTTTTACCTCAGAATTGATAAATATTGGTATTAAATTACATGTTTTTTCACTAAAGTCAAATCTACCGTTTCGCTGACACTGAACTCCCCCAATACCGTTTATCTTGATCAGAGATGTTAAAAAGAAGCCTCTGAGTACCTCCTGATGTCTGAATTTGGTTTCTACGGGGTCAGAAATGTACGATTAGACACCCAGATCTTTCACATCGGGCAATTTAAAGATATTTTTTTTACGGCAAAAAATGACTTTCCCAAGCCATCAATGGTGGCCATCTTGGATTTTCGATTGGTTAACGAGCTTTTTCAAAACCAATTAGTGAGCCAATTAAGTCCTTGCATCCACTTTTGAAAGATTCCCCCTGGTTTACTCAACTATCCGCATCACTAATGGAGGGATTTTTTCCATTTTGGACGGACAGGAAGTCGTCGTGTTATTAAAAAAAACTAAAAAGGGGCGGGGCTAATTGTTGGCGTCCGGGCTCTCCACTAGTTGGCTGCTGCTGCTGGTGTTTTTGCTCCAGTTGGTGTTGAGCAGCGAGGAGGCGTTGCTGTTGGCGATGGCGGTGTTGTTTGTTGTTGTTGCTGTTGCCATGGAGACGTGGATCAGCTGGTCCTTCTGGATGAGCGCGATCAGATCTCGGAGGCGTTGCAGAGACGATGTGGCGTCGCGCTGACGCAGCAGGAGGCGCTCTCGCTGCTCCATGCACTGCTATCAACAGGAAACAGCAGCGTCAACTTCCTGTCTCTGTGTGTGTGTGTGTGTGTGTGTGTGTCTGTGTGTCTGTGTATGTGTGTGTCTGTGTTTACCTTGAGCGTGTCGTTCAGTTTGTCGTCCTGCTCCTCCAGGTGAGTGAACTCCTTCTTCAGCTCAGAGTTTCTCCGGAGCAGCCGCCGCTTCTCCTCCTGCCGAACTGCACACGCACACACACACACACACACACACATTAGTACAGGTATACACACACACACACACTTTTATAAATAACTCAGAGTGTTGCTCACCGGTCTTGTGTGTGACGTAGGACTGGACGAAGTTCTGCGGCCACGACATGTTCTCTTTGTTCAGCACCTGCACACACACACACACAACACAACACACACACACACACACACACACACACACACACACACACACACACACACACACACACACACACACACACACACACATTATTATACCACCAGCAGACTGCTTCTATAGTGTTTGTATTCACTTCTATATACATGATAAAGGTATATTGTCGTAGGGGGTGCAGTACCTTCTTCTGGCACTTGGGGCAGTACCAGGGTCCCCGGGGGGGGGTCCTGAGGGGGGGGTGCAGGCAGGTGGGATGAAAGGCTCGCGGACAGACGTGACACAGCTGGAGCTCTCCTTCCTCCTGACACACCGCACACACATCCTCATGCTCCACGTCCTCCTGAGGACACACACACACACACACACACTTTAAAGAGGCCCTCGTTCTGCTCCTGCAGTGTGTGTTCTATAGACCTTAGTGCATGTAAATGGTCTGCAAAGGTTCCAGAACACGGTGACATCACAACGGAATACGCGCTCCTATTGGCTAGCAGCTCCAACACAATGTAGTGATAAAGGGGCTAAAGGGGGCGGGACATCTCTAAGTGGTTGACCAATCGCACCAGAGCCGGCCAGCTAACCAATCAGAGCAGAGCATCGTTAGAATCATTGTGCTCACCTATAACTGTTGCTAGGCAGAATAGAGTCAAAGTGAAGTACTTAGTTACCGTGTATAAGTAGGTATTATTCGCTATATATAGCATCCAAATAAATAAATAACATAAAATAAAATAAAACAAATAAATAAATAAAATAAACTAAATAAATAAATAAATAAAAGCATGTTTTAATAACTTTGTTCAAAGCGTAACGTGTGGCTGATAAATGATGATTAGAACATACAGCGTAGCGTGCAGTGAGTCATGTGACCTACCTTCCAGGAGAAATCCTCAGAGTCTAGCATGTAAATGAAGCAGAGCAGAGTTAGTGAAGCACACACACACACACACACACACGGCGATATTAAAGCAGTCGCGTTGCTCTCAGACAGACAGCGCAGACACTGAACACTTTAATTCGTGTATATCAAACATTTCTCTGTTAGTCTGTTCAACATGTTTCATTTCGTTGGTGTGCGTTACCTCGAGCCGACAGGAAGAGCGAGCTGTTCAGATAATGGGACGCCAGACGCTTACGCTGCAAACACAGAACCAAATACACAGGTTAGTTCTGACTCTGATCTGAACTCGCAGAGAACCCAAAGATCCAGAAGGACTTCCCTTTTCCCTTCCAACACGGGTACATTAATAACCTTCTTTCTCAGAGCGACGATGAACCTGTGAGCTGGATGCAGAAGAGTTAATTTAGATGTTTCTATTTTGAAGAACACTCGATTGAACATTAAAAAACCGATCGTCTCCGTCCAAAGATAAACCATGACTTACAGTGAAACCCACCCTGGAATGATCGTAAGGTCGACGAAAAGCGTTAGGAATCCAAAGTACAACATATAAGAAGTGTCCTGTATCAGGATTGATGCAAAACAAGTGACCTTTGACCTTTTTAGAGAAAAAAATCTTCTGGGGTCATTCGGGTGGATGTTCCTTATCTCTGGCCCCCATTGGTCGATTGTGATGATTGACACCTCGTTGTAACCGCTAGAGCCAATGGGATCGAGGGGAGGTTCCTAAAATCCATCTGAACATTACCCATTGGTGAATGGAGTGATGCGCAGCCAGAAAGCCCCGGAACAGGAAGCTGTCATACACTCTCGTGGCAGCTAATATGAAAACCCCGTTATCGCCATGGTGATGGATGATCAGTAACCGTTTCCAAGTGACACACACATCGGATCAGAACCAGCAGAAGGTGAGACAACGTCCCGTGTTCGCTCCGCAAAGCGACGTGCTGTGAAGTCTGGGTTTGCTTCTGATCGCTCGTTGACGACAGCTTGCTAATCCAGATCTTAGTTTTGATCCGATAAGTATCTCACTGACAGCGTCTTGTCTCTCGGGCTCACTCAGAGGCCTCGTTATTACCCGTGTGTTTCGTTTTGCTAAAAATCGTTACCGTACTTTTCGGACTATAAGCCGCGACTTTTTCCCCCATTTCTTTTGTACAGCTAACGGCCACTAGGGGAGCTCCTACATCTATGGGTTTTACAGGTAAAATTAACCACCTTTAACGCTATGGGCTCTATGACCGGTCCGCGCTCGCCACCTTTAACGCTATGGGCTCTATGACCGGTCCGCGCCCGCCACCTTTAACGCTACGGGCTCTATGACCGGTCCGCGCCCGCCACCTTTAACGCTACGGGCTCTATGACCGGTCCGCGCCCGCCACCTCTAACACTATGGGCTCTATGACCGGTCCGCGCCCGCCACCTCTAACGCTATGGGCTCTATGACCGGTCCGCGCCCACCACTTTTAACCCTATGGGCTCTATGACCGGTCCGCGCCCGCCACCTCTAACACTACGGGCTCTAGGACCGGTCCGCGCCCGCCACCTTTAACGCTATGGGCTCTATGACTGGTCCGCGCCCGCCACCTCTAACACTACGGGCTCTAGGACCGGTCCGCGCCCGCCACCTTTAACGCTATGGGCTCTATGACCGGTCCGCGCCCGCCACCTCTAACACTACGGGCTCTAGGACCGGTCCGTGCCCGCCACCTTTAACGCTATGGGCTCTATGACCGGTCCGCGCCCGCCGCCTTTAACGCTATGGGCTCTATGACCGGTCCGCGCCCGCCACCTCTAACACTACGGGCTCTAGGACCGGTCCGCGCCCGCCACCTTTAACGCTATGGGCTCTATGACCGGTCCGCGCCCGCCGCCTTTAACGCTATGGGCTCTATGACCGGTCCGCGCCCGCCACCTTTAACGCTATGGGCTCTATGACCGGTCCGCGCCCGCCGCCTTTAACGCTATGGGCTCTATGACCGGTCCGCGCCCGCCACCTTTAACACTATGGGCTCTATGACCGGTCCGCACCCGCCACCTTTAACGCTACGGGCTCTATGACCGGTCCGCGCCCGCCACCTTTAACACTACGGGCTCTATGACCGGTCCGCGCCCGCCACCTTTAACACTACGGGCTCTATGACCGGTCCGCGCCCGCCACCTTTAACGCTATGGGCTCTATGACCGGTCCGCGCCCGCCACCTTTAACACTACGGGCTCTATGACCGGTCCGCGCCCGCCACCTTTAACGCTATGGGCTCTATGACCGGTCCGCGCCCGCCACCTTTAACGCTATGGGCTCTATGACCGGTCCGCGCCCGCCACCTTTAACACTATGGGCTCTATGACCGGTCCGCACCCGCCACCTTTAACGCTACGGGCTCTATGACCGGTCCGCGCCCGCCACCTTTAACACTACGGGCTCTATGACCGGTCCGCGCCCGCCACCTTTAACGCTATGGGCTCTATGACCGGTCCGCGCCCACCACTTTTAACCCTATGGGCTCTATGACCGGTCCGCGCCCGCCACCTTTAACGCTATGGGCTCTATGACCGGTCCGCGCCCGCCACCTCTAACACTACGGGCTCTAGGACCGGTCCGCGCCCGCCACCTTTAACGCTATGGGCTCTATGACCGGTCCGCGCCCGCCACCTCTAACACTACGGGCTCTAGGACCGGTCCGTGCCCGCCACCTTTAACGCTATGGGCTCTATGACCGGTCCGCGCCCGCCGCCTCTAACACTACGGGCTCTAGGACCGGTCCGCGCCCGCCACCTTTAACGCTATGGGCTCTATGACCGGTCCGCGCCCGCCGCCTTTAAACGCTATGGGCTCTATGACCGGTCCGCGCCCGCCACCTTTAACGCTATGGGCTCTATGACCGGTCCGCGCCCGCCGCCTTTAACGCTATGGGCTCTATGACCGGTCCGCGCCCGCCGCCTTTAACGCTATGGGCTCTATGACCGGTCCGCGCCCGCCACCTTTAACACTATGGGCTCTAGGACCGGTCCGCACCCGCCACCTTTAACACTACGGGCTCTATGACCGGTCCGCGCCCGCCGCCTTTAACGCTATGGGCTCTATGACCGGTCCGCGCCCGCCACCTTTAACACTACGGGCTCTATGACCGGTCCGCGCCCGCCACCTTTAACGCTACGGGCTCTATGACCGGTCCGCGCCCGCCACCTTTAAACGCTACGGGCTCTATGACCGGTCCGCGCCCGCCACCTTTAACGCTACGGGCTCTAGGACCGGTCCGCACCCGCCACCTTTAACGCTACGGGCTCTATGACCGGTCCGCGCCCGCCACCTTTAACACTACGGGCTCTATGACCGGTCCGCGCCCGCCACCTTTAACGCTATGGGCTCTATGACCGGTCCGCGCCCGCCACCTTTAACGCTATGGGCTCTATGACCGGTCCGCGCCCGCCACCTTTAACGCTACGGGCTCTATGACCGGTCCGCGCCTGCCACCTTTAACGCTATGGGCTCTATGACCGGTCCGCGCCCGCCACCTTTAACGCTATGGGCTCTATGACCGGTCCGCGCCCGCCACCTTTAACACTATGGGCTCTATGACCGGTCCGCACCCGCCACCTTTAAGCGGCGGGCTCCAGCAGGAACAGCTGGAGGCAGGAAAAGAGTGAGACAGGTAGCGCGCCAAAGTAAAAGTGGAACCGAGAGGCGGAACGAGAGCGAGGCAGACGGACAAGTTAGCTGCCGCGGCTCATATGCAGCTTTATCGTCCGAAAAGTACGGTACTTGTCTGAAAGCTGAGTCTCTTCCCGTGAAGTGGGTTTGGCCCTCAGACGCTGCGCTCGCCCGCGGGCCGTGGTAACTGTCACGCTGTGATATGATCTCCTCACCTCGGGCTCGAACAGGCCGCTGTACGCCGGGTTGGCCGTGCTGCGTCTCTTCCTCTCCTGCCTCTTCAGCTGGATCTCTGTCAAAACACACAAACTTTATTTAAAACATCTCCGCCTGACAGAGACAACACAACCACTCACTGTGTCAATAAAGTTTTGATTTGATATCTGATGATAGGGTGGGTTTACCTTCCAGGTGTTCTGTGGTGACGAGGCCGAGGGACACCATGAAGGCCACTTTCTGTAAAACGCAGAAGAAGAAAAAATGTGTTATTATAATAAACAACAGAAGAAGAAGTTGATGAACATAAAGATGCATTCAGACGTTGTTCATTTCTGGAAATCAAGGAATGTTCCTGAGGGTTGAAATGTGACGGGTAGGCTTGATTCGCTCACCTCGGGGTCCTCGTCTTTCTTCGGGGACTTCGGGGGGGATTTGGGAGATTTGGGTGATTTTGGGGTGGGCGGGGCTTCCTGTGCCGGGAGGTCTGTCTGAGGAGAGACTTCAGCGCTGCTGGGGGTCTGAGGCTGGATTATTATCACCTGGAACAACACGGGACACGTCAAGAATGTGTGTGTGTGTGTGTGTGTGTGTGTGTGTGTGTGTGTGTGTGTGTGTGTGTGTCTCTCTAATTATATAATATGTAACTATTAATAAATAAAACATAAATGAATATATTGAGCGTCCTCACCTTCACGGCCTCGCTGATGATGGCGAAAGCAACGCCGGGACCCGCAGAGGCAACAAGTTGAAGGGGGGAGACAACATGTTGCAGGGAGGATGTGAGGGGGGAGGCAACCCCCTTTAGGGGGGAGACAACTGGTTGCAGGGAGGATGTAAGGGGGGAGACAACTGGTTGCAGGGAGGATGTAAGGGGGGAGGCAACTGGTTGCAGGGAGGATGTGAGGGGGGAGGCAACCCCTTTTAGGGGGGAGACAACTGGTTGCTTGGAGGATATAACGGGGGAGGCAACCCCTTTTAGGGGGGAGACAACTGGTTGCTTGGAGGATATAAGGGGGGAGGCAACCCCTTTTAGGGGGGAGACAACTGGTTGCTTGGAGGATATAACGGGGGAGGCAACCCCTTTTAGGGGGGAGACAACGGGTTGCTTGGAGGATATAACGGGGGAGGCAACCCCTTTTAGGGGGGAGACAACGGGTTGCTTGGAGGACATAAGGGGGGAGGCAACCCCTTTTTGGGGGGAGACAACTGGTTGCTTGGAGGATATAAGGGGGGAGGCAACCCCTTTTAGGGGGGATGAAAGGGGGAAGACAACCTCTTGTTGGGGGGAAACAACAAGTTGAAGGGGGGAGACAAGAGGCTGAAGAGGGGAGGAAAGGCGGGGGACAACCTCTTGTAGGGGGGAAACAACAGGTTGAAGGGGGGAGGAAAGTTGCCGAAAGGGGGAGGAAACAGGCTGTAAGAGGGGGGAAGTGAGGGGGGAAACAACCTGTTGAAGGGGGGATGTGAGGGGGGAGGAAATAGGCTGTAGGGTGAGAATAAGGGGGGAGGAAACAGGCTGAAGGGTGGAAGTAAGGGGGGAGGAAACAGGCTGAAGGGTGGAAGTAAGGGGTGAGGAAACAGGCTGAAGGGTGGAAGTAAGGGGGATAGAAACAGGCTGAATGGGGGAGACAAATTTCTCCAGGGGGGAGACAACTTGTTCCTGAATGGGGGAAGTAAGAGGGGAGGAAACAGGCTGAAGGGGGGAGGAAACGACAGGCTGAAGGGGGGAAGAAACAGGCTGAAGGGGGGAGGAAACGACAGGCTGAAGGGGGAGGAAACAGGCTGAATGGGGGAGACAGAAATGGGGGAGGCGTGGCTCTGAACGTTGGGGGGGATGCAGGGGGAGTTTTGGGGGGGGCAGCGTTGATCTCTGCAAGCTGATTGGCTGCTGCTCCGATCGGGGGGAGGGGGGGGTCAAACTCTTAGGCCTGACCTGAGGGGGGGGAGATAGAGGGGGAGAAAAACAAGACTTTAGAGTGAAACTTTCATACAAATGTGAAAGTCTGTGGTTTATACTGCCCTCTAGTGGAGGACTGTTAACACTGCAGACATACAACTCAAAACAGTATGTAATGTCTCTACTTTAAAGAGTCCTCTCCTGCTGATGTTCAGGTGTATATCAGTACGTAGTGTCTCTACTTTAAAGAGTCCTCTCCTGCTGATGTTCAGGTGTATATCAGTATGTAGTGTCTCTACTTTAAAGAGTCCTCTCCTGCTGATGTTCAGGTGTATATCAGTATGTAATGTCTCTACTTTAAAGAGTCCTCTCCTGCTGATGTTCAGGTGTATATCAGTATGTAGTGTCTCTACTTTAAAGAGTCCTCTCTTGCTGATGTTCAGGTGTATATCAGTATGTAGTGTCTCTACTTTAAAGAGTCCTCTCCTGCTGATGTTCAGGTGTATATCAGTATGTAATGTCTCTACTTTAAAGAGTCCTCTCCTGCTGATGTTCAGGTGTATATCAGTATGTAGTGTCTCTACTTTAAAGAGTCCTCTCCTGCTGATGTTCAGGTGTATATCAGTATGTAGTGTCTCTACTTTAAAGAGTCCTCTCCTGCTGATGTTCAGGTGTATATCAGTATGTAGTGTCTCTACTTTAAAGAGTCCTCTCCTGCTGATGTTCAGGTGTATATCAGTATGTAGTGTCTCTACTTTAAAGAGTCCTCTCCTGCTGATGTTCAGGTGTATATCAGTATGTAATGTCTCTACTTTAAAGAGTCCTCTCCTGCTGATGTTCAGGTGTATATCAGTATGTAATGTCTCTACTTTAAAGAGTCCTCTCCTGCTGATGTTCAGGTGTATATCAGTATGTAATGTCTCTACTTTAAAGAGTCCTCTCCTGCTGATGATCAGGTGTATATCAGTATGTAGTGTCTCTACTTTAAAGAGTCCTCTCCTGCTGATGTTCAGGTGTATATCAGTATGTAGTGTCTCTACTTTAAAGAGTCCTCTCCTGCTGATGTTCAGGTGTATATCAGTATGTAGTGTCTCCACTTTAAAGAGTCCTCTCCTGCTGATGTTCAGGTGTATATCAGTATGTAGTGTCTCTACTTTAAAGAGTCCTCTCCTGCTGATGTTCAGGTGTATATCAGTGTGAAGTGTCTCTACTTTAAAGAGTCCTCTCCTGCTGATGTTCAGGTGTATGTCAGTATGTAGCGTCTCTACTTTAAAGAGTCCTCTCTACTTTAAAGAGTCTCTCTACTTTAAAGAGTCCTCTCCTCTGATGTTCAGGTGTATATCAGTATGTAGTGTCTCTACTTTAAAGAGTCCTCTCCTGCTGATGTTCAGGTGTATGTCAGTATGTAGCGTCTCTACTTTAAAGAGTCCTCTCTACTTTAAAGAGTCCTCTCTACTTTAAAGAGTCCTCTCCTGCTGATGTTCAGGTGTATATCAGTATGTAGTGTCTCTACTTTAAAGAGTGCTCTCCTGCTGATGTTCAGGTGTATATCAGTATGTAGTGTCGCTACTTTAAAGAGTCCTCTCCTGCTGATGTTCAGGTGTATATCAGTATGTAGTGTCTCTACTTTAAAGAGTCCTCTCCTGCTGATGTTCAGGTGTATATCAGTATGTAGTGTCTCTACTTTAAAGAGTGCTCTCCTGCTGATGTTCGGGTGTATATCAGTATGTAGTGTCTCTACTTTAAAGAGTCCTCTCCTGCTGATGTTGAGGTGTATATCAGTATGTAGTGTCTCTACTTTAAAGAGTCCTCTCCTGCTGATGTTCAGGTGTATATCAGTGTGTAGTGTCTCTACTTTAAAGAGTCCTCTCCTGCTGATGTTCAGGTGTATATCAGTATGTAGTGTCTCTACTTTAAAGAGTGCTCTCCTGCTGATGTTCAGGTGTATATCAGTATGTAGTGTCTCTACTTTAAAGAGTCCTCTCCTGCTGTTGTTCAGGTGTATATCAGTATGTAGTGTCTCTACTTTAAAGAGTCCTCTCCTGCTGATGTTCAGGTGTATATCAGTATGTAGTGTCTCTACTTTAAAGAGTCCTCTCCTGCTGTTGTTCAGGTGTATATCAGTATGTAGTGTCTCTACTTTAAAGAGTCCTCTCCTGCTGATGTTCAGGTGTATATCAGTATGTAGTGTCTCTACTTTAAAGAGTCCTCTCCTGCTGATGTTCAGGTGTATATCAGTGTGTAGTGTCTCTACTTTAAAGAGTCCTCTCCTGCTGATGTTCAGGTGTATATCAGTATGTAGTGTCTCTACTTTAAAGAGTCCTCTCCTGCTGATGTTCAGGTGTATATCAGTACGTAGTGTCTTTACTTTAAAGAGTCCTCTCCTGCTGAAGTTCAGGTGTATATCAGTATGTAGTGTCTCTACTTTAAAGAGTCCTCTCCTGCTGATGTTCAGGTGTATATCAGTATGTAGTGTCTCTACTTTAAAGAGTCCTCTCCTGCTGATGTTCAGGTGTATATCAGTGTGTAGTGTCTCTACTTTAAAGAGTCCTCTCCTGCTGATGTTCAGGTGTATATCAGTATGTAGTGTCTCTACTTTAAAGAGTCCTCTCCTGCTGTTGTTCAGGTGTATATCAGTATGTAGTGTCTCTACTTTAAAGAGTCCTCTCCTGCTGATGTTCAGGTGTATATCAGTATGTAGTGTCTCTACTTTAAAGAGTCCTCTCCTGCTGATGTTCAGGTGTATATCAGTATGTAGTGTCTCTACTTTAAAGAGTCCTCTCCTGCTGATGTTCAGGTGTATATCAGTGTGTAGTGTCTCTACTTGAAAGAGTCCTCTCCTGCTGATGTTCAGGTGTATATCAGTATGTAGCGTCTCTACTTTAAAGAGTCCTCTCCTGCTGATGTTCGTAGTACGTAGTGTCTCCACTTTAAAGAGTCCTCTCCTGCTGATGTTCAGGTGTATATCAGTATGTAGTGTCTCTACTTTAAAGAGTGCTCTCCTGCTGATGTTCAGGTGTATATCAGTATGTAGTGTCTCCACTTTAAAGAGTCCTCTCCTGCTGATGTTCAGGTGTATATCAGTATGTAGTGTCTCTACTTTAAAGAGTCCTCTCCTGCTGATGTTCAGGTGTATATCAGTATGTAGTGTCTCTACTTTAAAGAGTGCTCTCCTGCTGATGTTCGGGTGTATATCAGTATGTAGTGTCTCTACTTTAAAGAGTCCTCTCCTGCTGATGTTCAGGTGTATATCAGTATGTAGTGTCTCTACTTTAAAGAGTCCTCTCCTGCTGATGTTCAGGTGTATATCAGTATGTAGTGTCTCTACTTTAAAGAGTCCTCTCCTGCTGATGTTCAGGTGTATATCAGTATGTAGTGTCTCTACTTTAAAGAGTCCTCTCCAGCTGATGTTCAGGTGTATATCAGTATGTAGCGTCTCTACTTTAAAGAGTCCTCTCCTGCTGATGTTCGTAGTACGTAGTGTCTCACTTTAAAGAGTCCTCTCCTGCTGATGTTCAGGTGTATATCAGTATGTAGTGTCTCTACTTTAAAGAGTGCTCTCCTGCTGATGTTCAGGTGTATATCAGTATGTAGTGTCTCCACTTTAAAGAGTCCTCTCCTGCTGATGTTCAGGTGTATATCAGTATGTAGTGTCTCTACTTTAAAGAGTCCTCTCCTGCTGATGTTCAGGTGTATATCAGTATGTAGTGTCTCTACTTTAAAGAGTGCTCTCCTGCTGATGTTCAGGTGTATATCAGTACGTAGTGTCTTTACTTTAAAGAGTCCTCTCCTGCTGATGTTCAGGTGTATATCAGTATGTAGTGTCTCTACTTTAAAGAGTGCTCTCCTGCTGATGTTCAGGTGTATATCAGTACGTAGTGTCTCTACTTTAAAGAGTGCTCTCCTGCTGATGTTCAGGTGGATATCAGTATGTAGTGTCTCTACTTTAAAGAGTGCTCTCCTGCTGATGTTCGGGTGTATATCAGTATGTAGTGTCTCTACTTTAAAGAGTCCTCTCCTGCTGATGTTCGGGTGTATATCAGTATGTAGTGTCTCTACTTTAAAGAGTGCTCTCCTGCTGATGTTCGGGTGTATATCAGTATGTAGTGTCTCTACTTTAAAGAGTCCTCTCCTGCTGATGTTGAGGTGTATATCAGTATGTAGTGTCTCTACTTTAAAGAGTCCTCTCCTGCTGATGTCCAGGTGTATATCAGTGTGTAGTGTCTCTACTTTAAAGAGTCCTACCCTGCTGATGTTCAGGTGTATATCAGTATGTAGTGTCTCTACTTTAAAGAGTGCTCTCCTGCTGATGTTCAGGTGTATATCAGTATGTAGTGTCTCTACTTTAAAGAGTCCTCTCCTGCTGATGTTCAGGTGTATATCAGTATGTAGTGTCTCTACTTTAAAGAGTCCACTCCTGCTGATGTTCAGGTGTATATCAGTACGTAGTGTCTCTACTTTAAAGAGTCCTCTCCTGCTGAAGTTCAGGTGTATATCAGTATGTAGTGTCTCTACTTTAAAGAGTGCTCTCCTGCTGATGTTCGGGTGTATATCAGTATGTAGTGTCTCTACTTTAAAGAGTCCTCTCCTGCTGATGTTGAGGTGTATATCAGTATGTAGTGTCTCTACTTTAAAGAGTCCTCTCCTGCTGATGTTCAGGTGTATATCAGTGTGTAGTGTCTCTACTTTAAAGAGTCCTCTCCTGCTGATGTTCAGGTGTATATCAGTATGTAGTGTCTCTACTTTAAAGAGTGCTCTCCTGCTGATGTTCAGGTGTATATCAGTACGTAGTGTCTTTACTTTAAAGAGTCCTCTCCTGCTGAAGTTCAGGTGTATATCAGTATGTAGTGTCTCTACTTTAAAGAGTCCTCTCCTGCTGATGTTCAGGTGTATATCAGTATGTAGTGTCTCTACTTTAAAGAGTCCTCTCCTGCTGATGTTCAGGTGTATATCAGTATGTAGTGTCTCTACTTTAAAGAGTCCTCTCCAGCTGATGTTCAGGTGTATATCAGTATGTAGTGTCTCTACTTTAAAGAGTCCTCTCCTGCTGATGTTCAGGTGTATATCAGTATGTAGCGTCTCTACTTTAAAGAGTCCTCTCCTGCTGATGTTCAGGTGTATATCAGTATGTAGTGTCTCCACTTTAAAGAGTCCTCTCCTGCTGATGTACAGGTGTATATCAGTATGTAGTGTCTCTACTTTAAAGAGTCCTCTCCGGCTGATGTTCAGGTGTATATCAGTACGTAGTGTCTCCACTTTAAAGAGTCCTCTCCTGCTGATGTTCAGGTGTGTATCAGTATGTAGTGTCTCTACTTTAAAGAGTCCTCTCCTGCTGATGTTCAGGTGTATATCAGTACGTAGTGTCTCCACTTTAAAGAGTCCTCTCCTCTGATGTTCAGGTGTATATCAGTATGTAGTGTCTCTACTTTAAAAGAGTCCTCTCCTGCTGATGTTCAGGTGTATATCAGTATGTAGTGTCTCTACTTTAAAGAGTCCTCTCCTGCTGATGTTCAGGTGTATATCAGTATGTAGTGTCTCTACTTTAAAGAGTCCTCTCCTGCTGATGTTCAGGTGTATATCAGTATGTAGTGTCTCTACTTTAAAGAGTCCTCTCCTGCTGATGTTCAGGTGCATATCAGTATGTAGTGTCTCTACTTTAAAGAGTCCTCTCCTGCTGATGTTCAGGTGTATATCAGTATGTAGTGTCTCTACTTTAAAGAGTCCTCTCCTGCTGATGTTCAGGTGTATATCAGTGTGTAGTGTCTCTACTTTAAAGAGTCCTCTCCTGCTGATGTTCAGGTGTATATCAGTATGTAGTGTCTCTACTTTAAAGAGTCCTCTCCTGCTGTTGTTCAGGTGTATATCAGTATGTAGTGTCTCTACTTTAAAGAGTCCTCTCCTGCTGATGTTCAGGTGTATATCAGTATGTAGTGTCTCTACTTTAAAGAGTCCTCTCCTGCTGATGTTCAGGTGTATATCAGTATGTAGTGTCTCTACTTTAAAGAGTCCTCTCCTGCTGATGTTCAGGTGTATATCAGTGTGTAGTGTCTCTACTTTAAAGAGTCCTCTCCAGCTGATGTTCAGGTGTATATCAGTATGTAGCGTCTCTACTTTAAAGAGTCCTCTCCTGCTGATGTTCGTAGTACGTAGTGTCTCCACTTTAAAGAGTCCTCTCCTGCTGATGTTCAGGTGTATATCAGTATGTAGTGTCTCTACTTTAAAGAGTGCTCTCCTGCTGATGTTCAGGTGTATATCAGTATGTAGTGTCTCTACTTTAAAGAGTCCTCTCCTGCTGATGTTCAGGTGTATATCAGTATGTAGTGTCTCTACTTTAAAGAGTCCTCTCCTGCTGATGTTCAGGTGTATATCAGTGTGTAGTGTCTCTACTTTAAAGAGTCCTCTCCAGCTGATGTTCAGGTGTATATCAGTATGTAGCGTCTCTACTTTAAAGAGTCCTCTCCTGCTGATGTTCGTAGTACGTAGTGTCTCCACTTTAAAGAGTCCTCTCCTGCTGATGTTCAGGTGTATATCAGTATGTAGTGTCTCTACTTTAAAGAGTCCTCTCCTGCTGATGTTCAGGTGTATATCAGTATGTAGTGTCTCTACTTTAAAGAGTCCTCTCCTGCTGATGTTCAGGTGTATATCAGTATGTAGTGTCTCTACTTTAAAAGAGTCCTCTCCTGCTGATGTTCAGGTGTATATCAGTATGTAGTGTCTCTACTTTAAAGAGTCCTCTCCTGCTGATGTTCAGGTGTATATCAGTATGTAGTGTCTCTACTTTAAAGAGTCCTCTCCTGCTGATGTTCAGGTGTATATCAGTATGTAGTGTCTCTACTTTAAAGAGTCCTCTCCTGCTGATGTTCAGGTGTATATCAGTATGTAGTGTCTCTACTTTAAAGAGTCCTCTCCTGCTGATGTTCAGGTGTATATCAGTATGTAGTGTCTCTACTTTAAAGAGTCCTCTCCTGCTGATGTTCAGGTGTATATCAGTATGTAGTGTCTCTACTTTAAAGAGTCCTCTCCTGCTGATGTTCAGGTGTATATCAGTATGTAGTGTCTCTACTTTAAAGAGTCCTCTCCTGCTGATGTTCAGGTGTATATCAGTATGTAGTGTCTCTACTTTAAAGAGTCCTCTCCTGCTGATGTTCAGGTGTATATCAGTGTGTAGTGTCTCTACTTTAAAGAGTCCTCTCCAGCTGATGTTCAGGTGTATATCAGTATGTAGTGTCTCTACTTTAAAGAGTCCTCTCCTGCTGATGTTCGTAGTACGTAGTGTCTCCACTTTAAAGAGTCCTCTCCTGCTGATGTTCAGGTGTATATCAGTATGTAGTGTCTCTACTTTAAAGAGTCCTCTCCTGCTGATGTTCAGGTGTATATCAGTATGTAGTGTCTCTACTTTAAAGAGTCCTCTCCTGCTGATGTTCAGGTGTATAACAGTATGTAGTGTCTCTACTTTAAAGAGTCCTCTCCTGCTGATGTTCAGGTGTATATCAGTATGTAGTGTCTCTACTTTAAAGAGTCCTCTCCTGCTGATGTTCAGGTGTATATCAGTATGTAGTGTCTCTACTTTAAAGAGTCCTCTCCTGCTGATGTTCGGTGTATAGTATGTAGTGTCTCTACTTTAAAGAGTCCTCTCCTGCTGATGTTCAGGTGTATATCATTATGTAGTGTCTCTACTTTAAAGAGTCCTCTCCTGCTGATGTTCAGGTGTATATCAGTATGTAGTGTCTCTACTTTAAAGAGTCCTCTCCTGCTGATGTTCAGGTGTATATCAGTATGTAGTGTCTCTACTTTAAAGAGTCCTCTCCTGCTGATGTTCAGGTGTATATCAGTATGTAGTGTCTCTACTTTAAAGAGTCCTCTCCTGCTGATGTTCAGGTGTATATCAGTATGTAGTGTCTCTACTTTAAAGAGTCCTCTCCTGCTGATGTTCAGGTGTATATCAGTATGTAGTGTCTCTACTTTAAAGAGTCCTCTCCTGCTGATGTTCAGGTGTATATCAGTATGTAGTGTCTCTACTTTAAAGAGTCCTCTCCTGCTGATGTTCAGGTGTATATCAGTATGTAGTGTCTCTACTTTAAAGAGTGCTCTCCTGCTGATGTTCAGGTGTATATCAGTATGTAGTGTCTCTACTTTAAAGAGTCCTCTCCTGCTGATGTTCAGGTGTATATCAGTATGTAGTGTCTCTACTTTAAAGAGTCCTCTCCTGCTGATGTTCAGTGTAGTACGTAGTGTCTCCACTTTAAAGAGTCCTCTCCTGCTGATGTTCAGGTGTATATCAGTATGTAGTGTCTCTACTTTAAAGAGTCCTCTCCTGCTGATGTTCAGGTGTATATCAGTATGTAGTGTCTCTACTTTAAAGAGTCCTCTCCTGCTGATGTTCAGGTGTATATCAGTATGTAGTGTCTCTACTTTAAAGAGTCCTCTCCTGCTGATGTTCAGGTGTATATCAGTATGTAGTGTCTCTACTTTAAAGAGTCCTCTCCTGCTGATGTTCAGGTGTATATCAGTATGTAGTGTCTTTACTTTAAAGAGTCCTCTCCTGCTGATGTTCAGGTGTATATCAGTATGTAGTGTCTCTACTTTAAAGAGTCCTCTCCTGCTGATGTTCAGGTGTATATCAGTATGTAGTGTCTCTACTTTAAAGAGTCCTCTCCTGCTGATGTTCAGGTGTATATCAGTATGTAGTGTCTCTACTTTAAAGAGTCCTCTCCTGCTGATGTTCAGGTGTATATCAGTATGTAGTGTCTCTACTTTAAAGAGTCCTCTCCTGCTGATGTTCAGGGTGTATATCAGTATGTAGTGTCTCTACTTTAAAGAGTCCTCTCCTGCTGATGTTCAGGTGTATATCAGTATGTAGTGTCTCTACTTTAAAGAGTCCTCTCCTGCTGATGTTCAGGTGTATATCAGTGTGTAGTGTCTCTACTTTAAAGAGTCCTCTCCTGCTGATGTTCAGGTGTATATCAGTATGTAGTGTCTCTACTTTAAAGAGTCCTCTCCTGCTGATGTTCAGGTGTATATCAGTATGTAGTGTCTCTACTTTAAAGAGTCCTCTCCTGCTGATGTTCAGGTGTATATCAGTATGTAGTGTCTCTACTTTAAAGAGTCCTCTCCTGCTGATGTTCAGGTGTATATCAGTATGTAGTGTCTTACTTTAAAGAGTCCTCTCCTGCTGATGTTCAGGTGTATATCAGTATGTAGTGTCTCTACTTTAAAGAGTCCTCTCCTGCTGATGTTCAGGTGTATATCAGTATGTAGTGTCTCTACTTTAAAGAGTCCTCTCCTGCTGATGTTCAGGTGTATATCAGTGTGTAGTGTCTCTACTTTAAAGAGTCCTCTCCTGCTGATGTTCAGGTGTATATCAGTATGTAGTGTCTCTACTTTAAAGAGTCCTCTGCTGCTGATGTTCAGGTGTATATCAGTACGTAGTGTCTCCACTTTAAAGAGTCCTCTCCTGCTGATGTTCAGGTGTATATCAGTATGTAGTGTCTCTACTTTAAAGAGTCCTCTCCTGCTGATGTTCAGGTGTATATCAGTATGTAGTGTCTCTACTTTAAAGAGTCCTCTCCTGCTGATGTTCAGGGTGTATATCAGTATGTAGTGTCTCTACTTTAAAGAGTCCTCTCCTGCTGATGTTCAGGTGTATATCAGTATGTAGTGTCTCTACTTTAAAGAGTCCTCTCCTGCTGATGTTCAGGTGTATATCAGTATGTAGTGTCTCTACTTTAAAGAGTCCTCTCCTGCTGATGTTCAGGGTGTATATCAGTGTGTAGTGTCTCTACTTTAAAGAGTCCTCTCCTGCTGATGTTCAGGTGTATATCAGTATGTAGTGTCTCTACTTTAAAGAGTCCTCTCCTGCTGATGTTCAGGTGTATATCAGTATGTAGTGTCTCTACTTTAAAGAGTCCTCTCCTGCTGATGTTCAGGTGTATATCAGTATGTAGTGTCTCTACTTTAAAGAGTCCTCTCCTGCTGATGTTCAGGTGTATATCAGTATGTAGTGTCTCTACTTTAAAGAGTCCTCTCCTGCTGATGTTCAGGTGTATATCAGTATGTAGTGTCTCTACTTTAAAGAGTCCTCTCCTGCTGATGTTCAGGTGTATATCAGTATGTAGTGTCTCTACTTTAAAGAGTCCTCTCCTGCTGATGTTCAGGTGTATATCAGTATGTAGTGTCTCTACTTTAAAGAGTCCACTCCTGCTGATGTTCAGGTGTATATCAGTATGTAGTGTCTCTACTTTAAAGAGTCCTCTCCTGCTGATGTTCAGGTGTATATCAGTATGTAGTGTCTCTACTTTAAAGAGTCCTCTCCTGCTGATGTTCAGGTGTATATCAGTATGTAGTGTCTCTACTTTAAAGAGTCCTCTCCTGCTGATGATTCAGGTGTATATCAGTATGTAGTGTCTCTACTTTAAAGAGTCCTCTCCTGCTGATGTTCAGGTGTATATCAGTATGTAGTGTCTCTACTTTAAAGAGTCCTCTGCTGCTGATGTTCAGGTGTATATCAGTACGTAGTGTCTCCACTTTAAAGAGTCCTCTCCTCTGATGTTCAGGTGTATATCAGCATGTAGTGTCTCTACTTTAAAGAGTCCTCTCCTGCTGATGTTCAGGTGTATATCAGCATGTAGTGTCTCTACTTTAAAGAGTCCTCTCCTGCTGATGTTCAGGTGTATATCAGTATGTAGTGTCTCTACTTTAAAGAGTCCTCTCCCTGCTGATGTTCGTAGTGTCTCCACTTTAAAGAGTCCTCACCTGAGGTAGCATGGTAGCTGCTTGTCCTGCTAGCCGGTGCAGGGAGCTGACTTGAGGCACCTTGATGGGCAGAGTAGCGAGAGTTCCCAGCATCTGAAAGGCACACAAACGCAACACGGACATTCAAACAACAATGTTCCATCTTTCGGTCCCGAGGGTAAAAAGTCCCAAAACAAATAAAATGTAATTAGTTATTATAATAACTTTAAAGCTAATACAAGTGATACGATGTAAATACATGACTAAACACATATGGAAGGAGTTTGAGGCTTTGATGCTGATAATGACTTTATTTCTTATAACAGTGAATACATGATGACTGCATCATCGTGAGGAAGCAGAGGCGTCCGGCGCCCTCGCCTCTCCAACCTGGCTTTTAATGTGTGATTGTTTTGGTATTATTTAACTTTCACTCTCTATCTATTTGTTGTTCCTGTATGTTATTGTATCTTCCCTATATCTGCAAAGCGTCTTTGAGCACCTGTAAAAGCGCTAACAAATTAAATCTATTATTATTATTTCTGCTTCGTTAGCCTTGAAACAACAAATGCTTCCCATTATAACAGCGCTATGGGCTTCTGTGAGTCACGCGGCACCAGGCGCGTGGAGGCCTGAGTGAGGAAGGCAGCTTCAAAGCGTCTAACGCAGCACAATGTGGACTTTTCCTTGTAAAACATCCACATCCGAGGTGGAGGCGCGTGATTGGCCGACACACCTGTCAATCAAACCGTCCACTCTATAATAACAGTAGTCAGCTGCTGACGGGGGAGAAATGGGTGAAACAAAAAAAAAGGAGCAAATCTCCCCCCCCCCTCCCCCTTTTCTCTTTCTGCTCCCCCCCTCTTCATCTTATTGAGCTGCAGCGACGAAGAGGAGGGAGGCCTGTTTCCATGGCAACTGCAGAAAGGAAATTCTTGCAGGCTTTCATTTCAATGATTGCTTCTCCGGCAGCCATTTCTTTAACTCCTCCTCTTTTGAAGTGTCAGATGCGAGTGAAAACTGTGTTAATGCTCGGTTAGCAGTTTCCACACACACACACACACACACACACACACACACACACACACACACACACACACTACAATTCTTATAGAGATGATGAATGCTACGCTAGCAGTCTCCATCCACTTCAAGTGTTTGTGCTAAGCTAATGCTAACAACACTGATTGTATTTGTTCCTTTAAGGCCGGTTAGAACTTAACTCGTAGTATTTTATGCCTCAATTTCCTTTTTCAGTTAATTATGCTCTATTTCTCTCCAGACGCACGGCAGCATTCTGCGGGGGGGGGTTCTGCTGCTCTGTTATTGTTTGTTTGATAACAACAATAAATAAATACTAATGTTTAAGTGGAGCTGCTGCACTGCGTGAAGTGGAGCGGTGTCTCCAGCAGGGGGCGCTTCCCTCTCCATGTTCACACACCTCTTCCACAATAAGAGTGTGTGTGTGTGTGTGTGTGTGTGTGTGTGTGTGTGTCAGAGTTCACTGAAGGTCTGAAACAGTGTGTTCACTCATGCAGAGCAGCTTCCCATTACAACTCATTACTGATCCTTCAGAGTGTAGAGAGCAGGTGGTCTCACACACACACACACACACACACACACACACACACACACACACACACACACACTTTTATTTTCCAGATGTATTATTTGTAATGGCCCTGCTGTGACTCCATACGATCTGAGCTTCTCAAACAATGATGAAACGCAGCAGCAGCTTTATCGCACACAAAGATTGTGTGGGTCTGTGTGTGTGTGTGTGTGTGTGTGTGTGTGTGTGTGTGAGCGAGCGAGCCTCGGACCTGCTCTGAATCTTAAACACACTCACAGAGCATGAGACGGGGAATCAGCCAATGAGAGCGCTCCGTTTGATCCTGATGTGACTCGACAAAACTTCTGAAGCTCGCCTCGACTCCGCGTGTCTCAAAAACACACATTTATTATTAGTAGCAATTTCTCTTTGTTGTTATTAATTTATTATACTTTAAAAACATATATTATATCATTTTTTTATTATTAATATTATTTTATTTGTATGATCATTAATTATTGTGTATTAT
The DNA here is from genome assembly GCA_036324585.1 of Champsocephalus esox. Classification (NCBI taxonomy): domain Eukaryota; kingdom Metazoa; phylum Chordata; class Actinopteri; order Perciformes; family Channichthyidae; genus Champsocephalus; species Champsocephalus esox. The sequence goes on from CM070492.1 coordinate 27,327,004, forward strand.
TATTATTATATATTGGTTTTATTATTTTAACTGTGAACAGAAAAGAGAGAAACAATTGTGT
>CM070492.1:27332064-27337064 GCA_036324585.1 Champsocephalus esox
GCAAACGATCTGCATCCACGCCGCAAAGCACGATGAGAAGCTGCAGCCCGCTCGACTTCGTCTGCAGGACCCCTCGGCGTCCGATCGAACAGAAAACACGACGAGAAACTCAACGGGTGCAAAACAAGCTTTGAGATGAACGTAAATCACGTGGAAACGTCTGGAGAGAAGCAGCTTCTTGTGTAGAGAAATACAAGAGATGACGCGAGTGGTTAGGAAACAGGAGAAGTCGTCTCAGCGCTTGAATGTCCTCTGAGACGTCTTCAAAGACAGAGCTGGTGCAAAACAAGCTTTAAAGGACCATGGCATGCTTCTCCGGCGATGACCCGTCTGAGCCGCCGCAGAACGCCTCGATGGACGTTTCGTTTGCTTCCTGGGTTCTGTGACGCGTGAACCCCCAGATCGACAACCAAGGACCGGATCGGCCCAAATGGACCAGTCCCTGGAGCCCCTCCCTCACCAGGACCCCTCGGCTAACTATCAGGGCGTCCCATTGACCTGCATAGAGCTGCCTGAACGCTGAGACTAGTTGGCACGGTGGAGGAACGCTCTCCGCAGACCCACAGCGTTCGAAACCTTTCTCTGACTCAATATCAAGCCTCACTTATTGTTCGTTTACTTCGGCTGCGAGTGTGTGTGTGCTCAGGATGAGTTTCGCCGTGTCTCGCAGACCCGGAAACCTGTCCGGCGACGAGCAGCCACGAGCCGACCAATCAGAGAACACTGGGCTCGCGGGGCAGGAGCTCCAACAAGCCGTGTAGGACAGAGAGTGAACACACAGACGATACAGAGACGCTGAGAGAAACCAATGAGAGTTTGGAACATCGAACAAAGTGAATCTGTTCTCGTCGACCTCAACGATTAGTTTAGTTTATTTATTTTTTCCGAGCGTGTAAAACCAAAGAAAATACGAATGAAACAAAAGACGATACAGACATGATGCAGCACTATACAAATGAATGCAATAACTAAACGAAATATTTAAATAATAATTGAATACTCTGTCGTATCATGGTCTGATAACAATAAACAACAAAACTTGAGCTAAGTACACGTCCGACACTACGATCAGTGGAAACGGCCGTGACGCGGGACCTGTGAGCGCCACGTAACTGTGGAGAAAAGCAGCTTCTTATGTAGAAATATAGACGGTATTTTGCTCAGAAAGAAATACGACAAAAAGCGGCAGAAAGTCCACGAAAGCATTTCAGCATCCCGTTCAATTGGACATGCTCGGAGAACTCTTTGAAGGACACCTGCATTTTGATTAAATACCTGACGCAAAACTAGCTTTTAGACATTCCTGTGCAAAAAACCTGCGTTCAGGATCCCCGGAAAACACAACAACGAACAGAATCGGGACAACAACAAAAAAGTCCCGATAAACGTCTCGGTGTTAATCGACCTCAGAAAACATAAAGGAGAATAAAAGCAGTATTTCTCTTCTGACGGATAAAGACTCTCTAAAGGGGTGATTTCACATCCTCCTTCCCGCTTTGAAGCCACGAGACGAGTTTCCAGAGGAAGTTTCACACGAAAATCCTGCGTTTAAGTGCAGAAGAAATATATAAAGGAGCCATTTTGAATCCATTTGCAGTGATTTGAGGCTTTCATCAGCGTCACCTTTCATCTCCTCGGAGAGGCTCTAACGACGAGGGGCTTTCTGCAGGTTTTAAATCACACTTCACATCGTGCTCTGAACTGAGCCGCTGCACACCAACGTCTGTGCATGTGACTCTGAAGATGTGAGGCCAGTTTTAAGATGAAAAGCAGTTATATTAAATATTTAAAAAAATAAATAAACAAAAGCCAAAGAGCTACGAGAGCGATGCTGGTGATATCACGGGAAATGTTTGAAAAAAAAAGATAAACCATTTCCCCCAAAACCACAAATATTTAACAGATTATTAACTTTCTAAAAGGTCCTTGAACACATCAGGAAAAATCACCACAACTGAGTTTAAAAGTTGTTTTTCTACAGCGAGACACAAGGCGACCACTAAGAGAGGCAAAAGGACTACAACGAGACACAAGACGACCACTAAGAGAGGCAAAAGGACTACAACGAGACACAAGACGACCACTAAGAGAGGCAAAAGGACTACAACGAGACACAAGGCGACCAGGATGAGAGGCAAAAGGACTACAGCGAGACACAAGGCGACCAGGATGAGAGGCAAAAGGACTACAACGAGACACAAGACGACCACTAAGAGAGGCAAAAGGACTACAGCGAGACACAAGACGACCACTAAGAGAGGCAAAAGGACTACAGCGAGACACAAGGCGACCACTAAGAGAGGCAAAAGGACTACAGCGAGACACAAGGCGACCACTAAGAGAGGCAAAAGGACTACAGCGAGACACAAGGCGACCACTAAGAGAGGCAAAAGGACTACAGCGAGACACAAGGCGACCACTAAGAGAGGCAAAAGGACTACAACGAGACACAAGACGACCAGGATGAGAGGCAAAAGGACTACAGCGAGACACAAGGCGACCACTAAGAGAGGCAAAAGGACTACAGCGAGACACAACCAAAAGGACATACAATAACATATATATACAGAATATATCTGATCCATACAGACTGAGCTCCTGACATGTTTTAATAACTGTGGAAACGGAAACACTTTTATGTTCTGACTGTGAGAAGAGTCCATGTGTTTAATTCACACTCAGACCTCCTGCTGCGTTATACTCTATATTCAGAGGACAAAATACACAACTAGACACAAAATACACAACTATAGACACAACTAAAGATAAATTAACCGAATATACAAGCAGAGGGTACAAAATGCCGGAAAAGGTGAAGGCTAAATGCTGGAAAAAACTTTTAACGTTGGCTAAATGTTGCAATGGATACGGCTAAATGCTGGAAAGAGTATTGACTAAATGTAGGAAAAGGCTTGGCTAAATGTTGGAAAGGGTATGACTAAAGGTTGGAAAGGATATGGCTAAATGTTGGAAAGAGTATTGACTAAATGTAGGAAAAGGCTTGGCTAAATGTTGGAAAGGGTATGACTAAAGTGGAAAGGATGGCTAAATGTTGGAAAGAGTATTGACTAAATGTAGGAAAAGGCTTGGCTAAATGTTGGAAAGGGTATGATTAAAGGTTGGAAAGGATATGGCTACATGTTGGAAAGGATATTGACTAAATGCTGGAAAGAGTATTGACTAAATGTAGGGAAAGACTTGGCTAAATGTTGGAAAGGGTATGACTAAAGGTTGGAAAGGATATGGCTAAATGTTGGAAAGGGTATGACTAAAGGTTGGAAAGGATATGGCTAAATGTTGGAAAGGGTATGACTAAAGGTTGGAAAGGGTATGACTAAAGGTTGGAAAGGATATGACTAAAGGTTGGAAAGGATATTGACTAAAGGTTGGAAAGGATATTGACTAAAGGTTGGAAAGGATACGGCTAAATGCTGGAAAGAGTATTGACTAAATGTAGGTAAAAGTAAAGGCTGATACTTTAATTCAACTTTTTATATTTAATTGTATTCCCTACCACTGTAACGTGTCTTTGAGCACCGGAAAAAAGCACTTCGAAATGAAATGTATTATTATTATGAAAAAGGATGTGGCTAAATGCTGGAAAGAGTTTTGACTAAATGTCGGAAAAAGATCAAAGCAATATGTATTTCAGTAAAATGGCTTAATAATTGACTTTTTCTCGTTCTTATATAAATGATAAACTGTCCTAAACATTGTCCGTTCAATTGTATATGTCATATTTCTCCCAGTTTCCACTTTTACATCATTAATATTTCAGATCGAGACGTAAAATATGCAGTAAATCAGTGAATTGACTAATTTATAATATCACAGAATTATCTTTCTGCTGTCTGCGAGGCTCAATCTTTAATAAATCATTCCATTAAATATCTAATCCATCTACTCAGTTTTACACTCGCATCTTAACGAGGTACCGGCCCTTTAAGTAATTGCTGCCCTCTCGTTATAATGAGTTCCTTCGCAATAAGAGCGCAGGGACCTCAACGTTAAACACGGCTGAGTCTTTGACGAGTCTTTGACGACTTGAAGAGATAACGGAGCGAATTAAGTCGTGTCAGAAGCACGAATTATTCATTTCGGGGACGAGGCATTTGAAGACATGAATTACTAAAGAGAAGGGATACAAGTTATTTCAGGGAATGATCTGGAATGTTAGAGGACGAATGATTTAAAAGGGCGATGTGTGAGCGACAGGACTCGGACAAAGTGAGTGCTCCGGTGGAAAGAGAGATGCATGATGGGAATAAACAGAAACACTAATGGGCGAAGCCTGCGAGCGAGCTCAGGCTGGAGCACTCATTCATACTTAACGCCCGTGCCCCTCCACGACCAGCCAATCAGAGTCTCCTTGATACGCCGCTCTATTTAACCTCCAGATCTCTCCATGCATCGCTGCAGCTACCGCTACGTCACTGCTGCTTGCTGCCCCACCACCACCCCAGCTTCCACCCCAGCTTCTCCCCCACCACCACCCCAGCTTCTACCCAGCTTCCACCCAGCTTCCACCCCAGCTTCCCCCCAGCTTCTACCCAGCTTCCCCCCCAGCTTCCACCCAGCTTCCACCCCAGCTTCCCCCCCCAGCTTCTACCCAGCTTCCACCCCAGCTTCCACCCAGCTTCTACCCAGCTTCCACCCCAGCTTCCACCCAGCTTCTACCCCAGCTTCCACCCAGCTTCCACCCCAGCTTCTACTCCAGCTTCCACCCAGCTTCCACCCAGCTTCCACCCAGCTTCCACCCAGCTTCCACCCCAGCTTCCACTCCAGCTTCCACCCCACTACCACCCCAGCTTCCACCCCAGCTTCCACCCCACCACCACCCCAGCTTCCACCCCAGCTTCCACCCAGCTTCCACCCCAGCTTCCACCCAGCTTCACCCAGCTTCCACCCAGCTTCCACCCAGCTTCCACCCCAGCTTCCACTCCAGCTTCCACCCCAGCTTCCACCCCAGCTTCACCCCACCACCCCAGCTTCCACCCCAG
>CM070492.1:27342064-27349564 GCA_036324585.1 Champsocephalus esox
TGTGTGTGCGTGTGTGTGTGTGTGTGTGTGTCTGTGTCTGTATGTGTGTGTGTGTGTCTGTGTCTGTATGTGTGTGTCTGTGTCTGTATGTGTGTGCGTGTGTGTGTGTGTGTCTGTGTGTGTGTGTGTGTGTCTGTGTGTGTGTGTGTGTGTGTGTGTGTGTGTGTGTGTGAGTGTGGGGGGGTTTGTTTGTATTTGGCTGCATTCAGGGCTCCATTGGAGAGTGGGAGAAACCGTCACTTACTCATCATTCGTCACCCTCGCGTGCACAGCGACTGCTTTTAATGCAGACATCGGGCATCTTAGGATTTCATATGAAATAAAACTAAACAATGGATTTTAATGTATTATTTTATTTTTATTTACATTTTAAGATGATTTTGAAGTGAAAACAGTTTCATTTTGTCGGCGTTTGTTTACGTTGACAGGGAGGATCAGGGTGCATTGTGGGAAATGTAGGCGCAGGTGTCTTTAGAGCTTGGATGTTTTAAGTCCCGCTTCTTCATCTCCACACCTCGTTATATTTGGCATGTTGCTACGGAAACAAGCCCTCGTTAAGATAAACTGTTTCCTCTTCCTGTTCGCGCTGAGGATTCCACACACACACACACACACACACACACACACACACACACACACACACACACGTTAAAGGGCAAGAAACACACAGTCATTATTTCCCATTAAGCAGCTCCGCAAGGCAATCACTCACAAGCAGTCAGCTGATCACACACACACACCCACACACACACACACACACCCAGACACACACACAGGCATACACACACACCCACACACACACACACACCCACAGTTAATAAAAAAGGGTTCATGTTCAAACTCTGATTATTAAAGTTTATTTTAAATATTTTTTTGATATAAAGTAAAAAAATGAAACTTGAATATATTCTCTGAGAATTAAAAGTTACATCGACGAGAAAATATATATGGACAGGAGAGGAGGCAGGCGAGGCAGAGGACAGGTGTCTCTCTCTGACCCTCGCTGTGGGGACAGGAGAGGAGGCAGGCGAGGCAGAGGACAGGTGTCTCTCTCTGACCCTCGCTGTGGGGACAGGAGAGGAGGCAGGCGAGGCAGAGGACAGGTGTCTCTCTCTCTGACCCTCGCTGTGGGGACAGGAGAGGAGGCAGGCGAGGCAGAGGACAGGTGTCTCTCTCTCTGACCCTCGCTGTGGGGACAGGAGAGGAGGCAGGCGAGGCAGAGGACAGGTGTCTCTCTCTGACCCTCGCTGTGGGGACAGGAGAGGAGGCAGGCGAGGCAGAGGACAGGTGTCTCTCCCTCTGACCCTCGCTGTGGGGACAGGAGAGGAGGCAGGTGAGGCAGAGGACAGGTGTCTCCCTCTGACCCTCGCTGTGGGGACAGGAGAGGAGGCAGGCGAGGCAGAGGACAGGTGTCTCTCTCTGACCCTCGCTGTGGGGACAGGAGAGGAGGCAGGTGAGGCAGAGGACAGGTGTCTCTCTCTCTGACCCTCGCTGTGGGGACAGGAGAGGAGGCAGGCGAGGCAGAGGACAGGTGTCTCTCTCTCTGACCCTCGCTGTGGGGACAGGAGAGGAGGCAGGTGAGGCAGAGGACAGGTGTCTCTCTCTGACCCTCGCTGTGGGGACAGGAGAGGAGGCAGGCGAGGCAGAGGACAGGTGTCTCTCTCTGACCCTCGCTGTGGGGACAGGAGAGGAGGCAGGCGAGGCAGAGGACAGGTGTCTCTCTCTCTGACCCTCGCTGTGGGGACAGGAGAGGAGGCAGGCGAGGCAGAGGACAGGTGTCTCTCTCTCTGACCCTCGCTGTGGGGACAGGAGAGGAGGCAGGCGAGGCAGAGGACAGGTGTCTCTCTCTGACCCTCGCTGTGGGGACAGGAGAGGAGGCAGGCGAGGCAGAGGACAGGTGTCTCTCCCTCTGACCCTCGCTGTGGGGACAGGAGAGGAGGCAGGTGAGGCAGAGGACAGGTGTCTCCCTCTGACCCTCGCTGTGGGGACAGGAGAGGAGGCAGGCGAGGCAGAGGACAGGTGTCTCTCTCTGACCCTCGCTGTGGGGACAGGAGAGGAGGCAGGTGAGGCAGAGGACAGGTGTCTCTCTCTCTGACCCTCGCTGTGGGGACAGGAGAGGAGGCAGGCGAGGCAGAGGACAGGTGTCTCTCTCTCTGACCCTCGCTGTGGGGACAGGAGAGGAGGCAGGCGAGGCAGAGGACAGGTGTCTCTCTCTGACCCTCGCTGTGGGGACAGGAGAGGAGGCAGGCGAGGCAGAGGACAGGTGTCTCTCTCTCTGACCCTCGCTGTGGGGACAGGAGAGGAGGCAGGTGAGGCAGAGGACAGGTGTCTCTCTCTGACCCTCGCTGTGGGGACAGGAGAGGAGGCAGGCGAGGCAGAGGACAGGTGTCTCTCCCTCTGACCCTCGCTGTGGGGACAGGAGAGGAGGCAGGCGAGGCAGAGGACAGGTGTCTCTCTCTGACCCTCGCTGTGGGGACAGGAGAGGAGGCAGGCGAGGCAGAGGACAGGTGTCTCTCTCTCTGACCCTCGCTGTGGGGACAGGAGAGGAGGCAGGCGAGGCAGAGGACAGGTGTCTCTCTCTGACCCTCGCTGTGGGGACAGGAGAGGAGGCAGGCGAGGCAGAGGACAGGTGTCTCTCCCTCTGACCCTTGCTGTGGGGACAGGAGAGGAGGCAGGCGAGGCAGAGGACAGGTGTCTCTCTCTCTGACCCTCGCTGTGGGGACAGGAGAGGAGGCAGGCGAGGCAGAGGACAGGTGTCTCTCTCTCTGACCCTCGCTGTGGGGACAGGAGAGGAGGCAGGTGAGGCAGAGGACAGGTGTCTCTCTCTGACCCTTGCTGTGGGGACAGGAGAGGAGGCAGGCGAGGCAGAGGACAGGTGTCTCTCTCTCTGACCCTCGCTGTGGGGACAGGAGAGGAGGCAGGTGAGGCAGAGGACAGGTGTCTCTCTCTGACCCTCGCTGTGGGGACAGGAGAGGAGGCAGGCGAGGCAGAGGACAGGTGTCTCTCTCTCTGACCCTCGCTGTGGGGACAGGAGAGGAGGCAGGCGAGGCAGAGGACAGGTGTCTCTCTCTCTGACCCTCGCTGTGGGGACAGGAGAGGAGGCAGGCGAGGCAGAGGACAGGTGTCTCTCTCTCTGACCCTCGCTGTGGGGACAGGAGAGGAGGCAGGCGAGGCAGAGGACAGGTGTCTCTCTCTGACCCTCGCTGTGGGGACAGGAGAGGAGGCAGGTGAGGCAGAGGACAGGTGTCTCCCTCTGACCCTCGCTGTGGGGACAGGAGAGGAGGCAGGCGAGGCAGAGGACAGGTGTCTCTCTCTCTGACCCTCGCTGTGGGGACAGGAGAGGAGGCAGGCGAGGCAGAGGACAGGTGTCTCTCTCTGACCCTCGCTGTGGGGACAGGAGAGGAGGCAGGTGAGGCAGAGGACAGGTGTCTCTCTCTCTGACCCTCGCTGTGGGGACAGGAGAGGAGGCAGGCGAGGCAGAGGACAGGTGTCTCTCTCTCTGACCCTCGCTGTGGGGACAGGAGAGGAGGCAGGCGAGGCAGAGGACAGGTGTCTCTCTCTGACCCTCGCTGTGGGGACAGGAGAGGAGGCAGGTGAGGCAGAGGACAGGTGTCTCTCTCTGACCCTCGCTGTGGGGACAGGAGAGGAGGCAGGCGAGGCAGAGGACAGGTGTCTCTCTCTCTGACCCTCGCTGTGGGGACAGGAGAGGAGGCAGGTGAGGCAGAGGACAGGTGTCTCTCTCTCTGACCCTCGCTGTGGGGACAGGAGAGGAGGCAGGCGAGGCAGAGGACAGGTGTCTCTCTCTGACCCTCGCTGTGGGGACAGGAGAGGAGGCAGGCGAGGCAGAGGACAGGTGTCTCTCTCTGACCCTCGCTGTGGGGACAGGAGAGGAGGCAGGCGAGGCAGAGGACAGGTGTCTCTCTCTGACCCTCGCTGTGGGGACAGGAGAGGAGGCAGGCGAGGCAGAGGACAGGTGTCTCTCTCTCTGACCCTCGCTGTGGGGACAGGAGAGGAGGCAGGCGAGGCAGAGGACAGGTGTCTCTCTCTGACCCTCGCTGTGGGGACAGGAGAGGAGGCAGGCGAGGCAGAGGACAGGTGTCTCTCTCTCTGACCCTCGCTGTGGGGACAGGAGAGGAGGCAGGTGAGGCAGAGGACAGGTGTGTCTCTCTCTGACCCTCGCTGTGGGGACAGGAGAGGAGGCAGGCGAGGCAGAGGACAGGTGTCTCTCTCTGACCCTCGCTGTGGGGACAGGAGAGGAGGCAGGTGAGGCAGAGGACAGGTGTCTCTCTCTCTGACCCTCGCTGTGGGGACAGGAGAGGAGGCAGGTGAGGCAGAGGACAGGTGTCTCTCTCTCTGACCCTCGCTGTGGGGACAGGAGAGGAGGCAGGTGAGGCAGAGGACAGGTGTCTCTCTCTCTGACCCTCGCTGTGGGAACAGGAGAGGAGGCAGGCGAGGCAGAGGACAGGTGTCTCTCTCTCTGACCCTCGCTGTGGGGACAGGAGAGGAGGCAGGTGAGGCAGAGGACAGGTGTCTCTCTCTCTGACCCTCGCTGTGGGGACAGGAGAGGAGGCAGGTGAGGCAGAGGACAGGTGTCTCTCTCTCTGACCCTCGCTGTGGGGACAGGAGAGGAGGCAGGCGAGGCAGAGGACAGGTGTCTCTCTCTCTGACCCTCGCTGTGGGGACAGGAGAGGAGGCAGGTGAGGCAGAGGACAGGTGTCTCTCTCTCTGACCCTCGCTGTGGGGACAGGAGAGGAGGCAGGCGAGGCAGAGGACAGGTGTCTCTCTCTGACCCTCGCTGTGGGGACAGGAGAGGAGGCAGGCGAGGCAGAGGACAGGTGTCTCTCTCTCTGACCCTCGCTGTGGGGACAGGAGAGGAGGCAGGTGAGGCAGAGGACAGGTGTGTCTCTCTCTGACCCTCGCTGTGGGGACAGGAGAGGAGGCAGGCGAGGCAGAGGACAGGTGTCTCTCTCTGACCCTCGCTGTGGGGACAGGAGAGGAGGCAGGTGAGGCAGAGGACAGGTGTCTCTCTCTCTGACCCTCGCTGTGGGGACAGGAGAGGAGGCAGGTGAGGCAGAGGACAGGTGTCTCTCTCTCTGACCCTCGCTGTGGGGACAGGAGAGGAGGCAGGTGAGGCAGAGGACAGGTGTCTCTCTCTCTGACCCTCGCTGTGGGGAACAGGAGAGGAGGCAGGCGAGGCAGAGGACAGGTGTCTCTCCCTCTGACCCTCGCTGTGGGGACAGGAGAGGAGGCAGGCGAGGCAGAGGACAGGTGTCTCTCTCTGACCCTCGCTGTGGGGACAGGAGAGGAGGCAGGTGAGGCAGAGGACAGGTGTCTCTCTCTGACCCTCGCTGTGGGGACAGGAGAGGAGGCAGGCGAGGCAGAGGACAGGTGTCTCTCTCTCTGACCCTCGCTGTGGGGACAGGAGAGGAGGCAGGCGAGGCAGAGGACAGGTGTCTCTCTCTCTGACCCTCGCTGTGGGGACAGGAGAGGAGGCAGGCGAGGCAGAGGACAGGTGTCTCTCTCTCTGACCCTCGCTGTGGGGACAGGAGAGGAGGCAGGTGAGTCTCCCACCCCCCCCCCGCCCCAACATACACACTTCCCCACCTTCGCTGCTTTCATGTGCAGTCAAAGAAAATCCGTTTTTCCCACCTCCACCCTATAACCCATCACTCAGTGCGACCTTGTCTTGGAAGAACAAATTAAAGTCAATTTATTACGCCGCGCTCAAGGACACACACACACACACACACACACACACACACACACACACACATTTGTGAAAAAAGATTCTAACAAATATAGAAAAAGATAAAATGTTGGATTTTTTTTTAGATATTTAAAGTTCATAAATGTCACAGAAAAAACATAATTCAAGGCGGGGTCGGTAAGTTTGAGAAGGCGGCTCGAGATACTCCATGGGCGCTCTGAACGTCCGACAGCAATGAATCTCTGAAGTGCTTCGAAGCCGCGGCGCCGTGAAGAGCTCGACCAATCAGCTGAGCCGGCTACAGTGACTGGACGGCCTGCCTGCCTGTCAGCCTGCCATCGGGGCACGCACTGATCTCCGCCCTCATTGGTCGTGTGTGCGTTGGGGGAGGGGCTCTGTGGGGGAGGGGCTCTGGGAGGAAGGGGCAGATTTTCTCCGGCTGCGTACTTTCAAACTCTAGCCACTCGAGCCGGTTCCTGAAAATGACCTTTAATGTGTTTCCTGGAAGAAATACAAATGTATGAATTTCATTGCCAGTCCCACACATGAACTGGGATTAGTCTTCTCTCACCAGTGACGGCAGATGTCGATTTGAAACATGAGATTTGTTTGTTTGTGCAACGCCGAGATCTCACGACCTTTATTCTATTATGCATCGGTTCTCTCGTGGAATCTCAGGTTTACCATTCATCATCACGGAGCTGTAACGGTCTGTTCGCATCGACGAGATGTGCTGTCCACGCGGCACACCTGATGTGTCATAACAGATATTCCATCATCGGTTTTCTTCTTATTTGTTGGGTATCTTTCATCGTTTGTTCAGCACTGAAAGGTCCAAGAAGTCCCACAGTTTAATTTAATATTCATTTGAAGGGGGCGGGGCTAAGGCTTTAAGTTGGAGGTGCGGTGTGTGACGGGAGGGCAGCAGGGCTCAGGTGAAGGGGGCGGGGCTAAGGCTTTAAGTTGGAGGTGCGGTGTGTGTGACGGGAGGGCAGCAGGGCTCAGGTGAAGGGGGCGGGGCTAAGGCTTTAAGTTGGAGGTGCGGTGTGTGACGGGAGGGCAGCAGGGCTCAGGTGAAGGGGGCGGGGCTAAGGCTTTAAGTTGGAGGTGCGGTGTGTGACGGGAGGGCAGCAGGGCTCAGGTGAAGGGGGCGGGGCTAAGGCTTTAAGTTGGAGGTGCGGTGTGTGACGGGAGGGCAGCAGGGCTCAGGTGAAGGGGGCGGGGCTAAGGCTTTAAGTTGGAGGTGCGGTGTGTGTGACGGGAGGGCAGCAGGGCTCAGGTGAAGGGGGCGGGGCTAAAGCTTTAAGTTGGAGGTGCGGTGTGTGACGGGAGGGCAGCAGGGCTCAGGTGAAGGGGGCGGGGCTAAGGCTTTAAGTTGGAGGTGCGGTGTGTGACGGGAGGGCAGCAGGGCTCAGGTGAAGGGGGCGGGGCTAAGGCTTTAAGTTGGAGGTGCGGTGTGTGACGGGAGGGCAGCAGGGCTCAGGTGAAGGGGGCGGGGCTAAGGCTTTAAGTTGGAGGTGCGGTGTGTGTGACGGGAGGGCAGCAGGGCTCAGGTGAAGGGGGCGGGGCTAAGGCTTTAAGTTGGAGGTGCGGTGTGTGACGGGAGGGCAGCAGGGCTCAGGTGAAGGGGGCGGGGCTAAGGCTTTAAGTTGGAGGTGCGGTGTGTGACGGGAGGGCAGCAGGGCTCAGGTGAAGGGGGCGGGGCTAAGGCTTTAAGTTGGAGGTGCGGTGTGTGACGGGAGGGCAGCAGGGCTCAGGTGAAGGGGGCGGGGCTAAGGCTTTAAGTTGGAGGT
>CM070492.1:27357064-27406475 GCA_036324585.1 Champsocephalus esox
GTCCCTCTTTGGTCCCCCACTGGTCCCCCTCTGGTCCCTCTTTGGTCCCTCTTTGGTCCCTCTTTGATTCCTCTTTGGTCCCCCTTCGGTTTCTTTTCGGTCCCCCTCTGGTCCCTCTTTGGTCCCCCTTCGGTTTCGGTCCCCCTTCGGTCTCTTTTTGGTCCCCCTCTGGTCCCTCTTTGGTCCCCCTCTGGTCCCTCTTTGGTCCCTCTTTGATTCCTCTTTGGTCCCCCTTCGGTTTCGGTCCCCCTTCGGTCCCCCTCTGGTCTCCCTTCGGTCCCCCTTCGGTCCCCCTTCGGTCCCCCTCTGGTCCCCCTTCGGTCCCCCTCTGGTCCCTCTTTGATCCCTCTTTGGTCCCCCTTCGGTTTCGGTCCCCCTTCGGTTTCGGTCCCCCTTCGGTCCCCCTCTGGTCCCCCTTCGGTCCCCCTCTGGTCCCTCTTCGGTCCCCCTCTGGTCCCTCTTCGATCCCCCTCTGATCCCTCTTTGGTTCCTCTTTAATCCCCCTTTGATCCCCCTTCGGTCTCCCTCCGGTCCCCCCCGGTCCCCCTCCGGTCCCCCCCGGTCCCCCCTCCGGCCCGGGGGGGGGACAGAGGGTCTGAGGACAGAGGGTCTGAGGACAGAGGGTCTGGGGACAGAGGGTCTGGGGACAGAGGGTCTGAGGACAGAGGGTCTGAGGACAGAGGGTCTGGGGACAGAGGGTCTGAGGACAGAGGGTCTGAGGACAGAGGGTGTCGTATTGTCATACTGATATTCTGTCCACTGAGACGAATGTAACCTTTGTGATATTGGGCTCTAAATAAACGTTGATTCGTTGATTCGTTGTATTTAAAGTTATATCATATGTTATTATAATAAAACTAATAAAAAGGCTGATTTGTTTTACAGATCATGCAGTTAATGAAGATAATCAACAATACAATCAATTGTTATTGTTGATTTCACACACACACACACACACACACACACACACACACACACACACACACACACACACACACACACAAAGTAAAACGTTGACATAAAACTCTGAGCAGCCTTTTTCGACGCATGTCCACCAATCACAGCGGCCGCCACAGGTCACATGGACCAATCAGACGCCTGCATCTCTTGCACTACTTTCTCTCTGCTTTTTAAGATGCCCATATGACCCGGTTTCTCAGCGTCTCTGAGAGTAAACTTCCGGGGAGGAATCGCCCGCTGCACGCAGGGACCAGTATCCTGGCTTTACTCCAAAACTAAGGAGGACGTAGATTCAGATCTGCAGCTTCTGGACTGCAGTAATAGATCTATCGTTGGGTTCTCTTCGGTGTTTCCAGCCTCGCTTCTCCGCGCACTTGGAACGAGTATTCGTGCTGCATTTAAATGGCTTCAGAATAATCGAAAGAATGAAATACACCAACCGGGAAACGCATTCAACTCTTAACAAAACCCCACACATGGTGTGTTCAAGCACCGAAGCCCAAGCAGATTATTCCCAACACGCCCAAGGAGCACCTGAAGGCACCACGGTCTCAACTATATGTGGTGTTCTTCTACGAATCTAACGCTCCGTTCAGAATGGTGAAGCGGTGTGAAAGATGACCTGAACATGTGAAAGGTAAAGAGAGTTAAAGTCAGAATGAAACCGGAGCTGAGAGAAACTGCAGGGAGAGCGAAACAACAACAACAAGAGGAACCACTGAAAGTGAGTCTCCTCCTGTTGAAGCGTCCCTTTGTCCACCTCTAACAACCTGCTGAGTCCCTTTACGCGTCATTCAACCCTGTAAGGGCATTTTGAGTCCCTTTACGCGTCATTCAACCCTGTAAGGGCATTTTTAGTCCCTTTACGCGTCATTCAACCCTTTAAGGGCATTTTGAGTCCCTTTACGCGTCATTCAACCCTGTAAGGGCATTTTGAGTCCCTTTACGAGTCATTCAACCCTTTAAGGGCATTTTGAGTCCCTTTACGCGTCATTCAACCCTGTAAGGGCATTTTGAGTCCCTTTACGAGTCATTCAACCCTTTAAGGGCATTTTGAGTCCCTTTACACGTCATTCATCCGTTTAAGGGCATTTTGAGTCCCTTTACGCGTCATTCAACCCTTTAAGGGCATTTTGAGTCCCTTTACGCGTCATTCAACCGTTTAAGGGCATTTTGAGTCCCTTTACGAGTCATTCAACCCTTTAAGGGCATTTTGAGTCCCTTTACGCGTCATTCAACCCTTTAAGGGCATTTTGAGTCCCTTTACGTGTCATTCAACCCTTTAAGGGCATTTTGAGTCCCTTTACGCGTCATTCAACCCTGTAAGGGCATTTTGAGTCCCTTTACGCGTCATTCAACCCTTTAAGGGCATTTTGAGTCCCTTTACGCGTCATTCAACACTTTAAGGGCATTTTGAGTCCCTTTACGCGTCATTCAACCCTTTAAGGGCATTTTGAGTCCCTTTACGCGTCATTCAACCCTTTAAGGGCATTTTGAGTCCCTTTACGCGTCATTCAACCCTTTAAGGGCATTTTGAGTCCCTTTACGAGTCATTCAACCCTTTAAGGGCATTTTGAGTCCCTTTACGAGTCATTCAACCCTATAAGGGCATTTTGAGTCCCTTTACGCGTCATTCAACCCTGTAAGGGCATTTTGAGTCCCTTTACGCGTCATTCAACCCTTTAAGGGCATTTTGAGTCCCTTTAAGTGCTATTTAACCCTTTAAAGGCATTTTGAGTCCCTTTACGAGTCATTCAACCCTTTAAGGGCATTTTGAGTCTCTTTAAGAGTCATTTAACCCTTTAAGGGCATTTTGAGTCCCTTTACAAGTCATTTAACCCTTTAAGGGCATTTTGAGTCTCTTTAAGAGTCATTTAACCCTTTAAGGGCATTTTGAGTCCCTTTACGAGTCATTCAACCCTATAAGGGCATTTTGAGTCCCTTTACGCGTCATTCAACCCTGTAAGGGCATTTTGAGTCCCTTTACGCGTCATTCAACCCTTTAAGGGCATTTTGAGTCCCTTTAAGTGCTATTTAACCCTTTAAAGGCATTTTGAGTCCCTTTACGAGTCATTCAACCCTTTAAGGGCATTTTGAGTCTCTTTAAGAGTCATTTAACCCTTTAAGGGCATTTTGAGTCCCTTTACAAGTCATTTAACCCTTTAAGGGCATTTTGAGTCTCTTTAAGAGTCATTTAACCCTTTAAGGGCATTTTGAGTCCCTTTACGAGTCATTTAACCCTTTAAGGGCATTTTGAGTCCCTTTACAAGTCATTTAACCCTTTAAGGGCATTTTGAGTCTCTTTAAGAGTCATTTAACCCTTTAAGGGCATTTTGAGTCCCTTTACGAGTCATTTAAACCTTTAAGGGCATTTTGAGTCTCTTTACAAGTCGTTAACCCTTTAAGGGCATTTTGAGTGGGCTAAATGATCCTGCAGGTGTCTCTGTGGTACATCCTTCCTCTTGGTTCTCTGCTTACTCTTACATTTCTTGCACTATTTAATCTGTTTAATTTGTTTTATGTCCCATATATCTCCATGAGGCTCTGTTGGAGGAAGTGTCTCGTGCCACATCTCCTCTGCTGCACAATGAAGCTTTGAGTCTTGAATCTTGATGCATCCTCTCTCTCTCTCCCTCTGTGTGTGTGTGTAAATAAAACTTGTGTGACCCTGAGACGACCTCCAGCTTCCTCTGATCTGTAATTATTCCCGAAGGAGAGTTACTGGACGCATGAAGATCGTCTGACGTTCAGAGATTCAGATGTGTTATCGGCATGTGCTCAGCAGCTACAGTGCAAGAAGTCTGCAAATAAAACTGAATAACTATTTGACGTGTTCACAAACCCCCGCCAGTGTGTGTGTGTGTGTGTGTGTGTGTGTGTGTGTGTGTGTGTGTGCGCGCGCATCAGCTCTGTGATTAAACAATAAGTCTGTAAACATGTAAATAGAATAAAACTAAATAACTATTTGACGTGTTCACAAACCGCCGTCAGCGTGTGTGTGCAGCAGGAAGCCTCCGTGTGTGTGTGTGTGTGTGTGTGTGTGTGATTAAACGCGGCGCTGCTCCCCTCCCCCCTCCAGACCAAAACAGCATCAAAGCAATCAAAATGGAAATGTTAGGCCTGAATGGGGCCCATCCCCCCCCTCTCTCAAACTCTGCAGACTTTCTCCTCTCTCCGCGTTACACAACCCCCCCGCTCCTCTCAAAATGGAAGCTTCCACTACAGAGCAGGAGACGAGGAACACACACTCTCTAACACACACACACACTCTCTAACACCACGACACACACACACTAACACTCCGACACACACACACACATTCAGAAATAGAAACTGGATTAAAAAAATGCAGCTGCAACAAATCAGGAGCTCAGGAAACTGCAGGACATCGGATCGATTCGAGAGAAGCAGAGAGGGAACAAGACGCTGATGATTCAGATTAAACACAGGAGAGAGAGGATACATAAAGACTGTCATCTAGCCTCTATCTAGCCTCTAACTAGCCTCTATATAGCCTCTAACTAGCCTCTAACTAGCCTCTATATAGCCTCTAACTAGCCTCCATCTAGCCTCTATCTAGCCTCTAACTAGCCTCTAACTAGCCTCTATATAGCCTCTAACTAGCCTCTATCTAGCCTCTAACTAGCCTCTATCTACCCTCTAACTAGCATCTAACTAGCATCTAACTAGCATCTAACTAACCTCTAACTAGCCTCTATCTAGCCTCTAACTAGCATCTAACTAGCCTCTAACTAGCCTCTAACTAGCCTCTAACTAGCCTCTAACTAGCCTCTATCTAGCCTCTAACTAGCATCTAACTAGCATCTAACTAGCATCTAACTAGCCTCTATCTAGCCTCTAACTAGCATCTAACTAGCCTCTATCTAGCCTCTAACTAGCATCTAACTAGCCTCTATCTAGCCTCTAAACAGCATCTAACTAGCCTCTAAACAGCATCTAAACAGCATCTAACTAGCCTCTAACTAGCCTCTAACTAGCCTCTAACTAGCATCTAACTAGCATCTAACTAGCATCTAACTAGCCTCTAACTAGCATCTAACTAGCCTCTAACTAGCATCTAACTAGCATCTAACTAGCCTCTAACTAGCATCTAACTAGCATCTAACTAGCATCTAAGTAGCCTCTAACTAGCCTCTAACTAGCCTCTAACTAGCATCTAACTAGCATCTAAGTAGCCTCTAACTAGCATCTAACTAGCATCTAACTAGCCTCTAACTAGCATCTAACTAGCATCTAACTAGCATCTAACTAGCATCTAAGTATGTCCCCATAAAGCATGGATAACACCGAAGACACTTTAGACTGCAGGACATCGAGACGCTGATCGTTCAGATTAAACCTGTTATCCAACCAGCATCCAGTGTGTCCCGATGAAGCTTTGAATAACTCGCGGAAACTGGTCTGAATCTGGAATCAGGTCTAAATAATCATCACTCGTCGTTTCTATGGATTTCTGCACAATTTAGGCCCCGGCCACACGAGGACGAAAGCGGTCGTTTGCGTTACCGTTTAGTGTCACATAGACCGTTCGGCCGCACGACCGAATACGGCACTAAACGACTGCGGAAACGATAACGGGTCCCAAGGTGGATAGACCGGCATACGCAACGCTCTGGGGGGTCCAACGGCTCCGTGTGTGCGCCCTATACGCAGGGGCGGTTTTAGGGGGGCCCTAACACTCACCTCTGGCCCCCCTGTGGCCCCCCTAACAGTACTCAGGATGTTGTTGCTGTAATGTGAGACACCCGTATGTAAAGTAGAGATGAAACTGTTCATTGCCTTTATTTTTATATAAATATGGTGTTAGTGCAAACATTGCACTATAACTTAAGCTAACAGTAATAACTATAAGATCTATCTGAAATAAATAAATGTACTGAAACAAATACCAATAACTGGATTGCATCGCTTTCTTATGCGCAATTACTTCACACTGTCTAGTTCTCTTTTTCGTCCTGCATTTATTTATTATTGGGCCCCCCTCAGAAAATAACTGGCCCCCCCGGTCAAACTGGTCTAGAACCGCCCCTGCCTATACGATCATTTTCTGATAATGATGAGGCAATAGCCCCGCCTCCCCCCACCTCTGCGTCAAAGTAAACTGCACCCTGAATTCAGATTATGATCTTTCTCTCGATGTGGACCTGAACGCGAGGGAAGTGTAATCTGACAGGACGGAGACACGCAGCTCTGCTCCCCTGCAGCTCCTCCCGCTGCAGCAGCACACACTTCAAGTCAGATCATCGCCCTTAGCTATTTTAATGACCTCTCAAACTAAACTAGTTATAAATATGTTTATTTTTACTGTCGGCCGGGTCACTCGTTACTGGATCAGCTGCTGCACGAGACAGACGCTGACGCTGAGAGAGAGGGAGGACAGAGAGAGGCTCCGTGTGTTTTATTATTATATAGAGTCGTTATTCATTCGTTTTAAAGCTCAATAAATAACAAAGAAGACCTTTGACCGGAAGATTTAAACTTTAAAACACGCTGACTGGCGAAACTCTGCCCGGTTCCCTCGGCCCCCACCGCGGAGAATAAACAGAAGGGCAACCATGACAACCATGCTTCTTCTGCTTTGTGGAGGGAGTTACAGCGCCACCTACAGGCTCCTGCATGTACTGCAGCTTCTCCAGCGGCTGGAGCTGAACGGAGCGGTCTCGTGAGGACAGACACTATCTATCTGTTTAGCCGTTTTCGTCCTCGTGTGGCCGGGGTCTGACCCTGACGTGTCTCTACGTGTCTCTGACGTGTCCCTGACGTAGCCCTGACGTGTCTCTACGTGTCTCTGACGTGTCTCTAACTACGCCAAACTCAAGCTAACTTCCGTCTGATCTACGCCAAACTCAAGCTAACTTCCGTCTGATCTACGCCAAACTCAAGCTAACTTCCGTCTGATCTACGCCAAACGCAAGCTAACTTCCGTCTGATCTACGCCAAACGCAAGCTAACTTCCGTCTGATCTACGCCAAACGCAAGCTAACTTCCGTCTGATCTACGCCAAACGCAAGCTAACTTCCGTCTGATCTACGCCAAACGCAAGCTAACTTCCGTCTGATCTACGCCAAACGCAAGCTAACTTCCGTCTGATCTACGCCAAACGCAAGCTAACTTCCGTCTGATCTACGCCAAACTCAAGCTAACTTCCGTCTGATCTACGCCAAACTCAAGCTAACTTCTGTCTGATCTACGCCAAACTCAAGCTAACTTCCGTCTGATCTACGCCAAACGCAAGCTAACTTCCGTCTGATCTACGCCAAACTCAAGCTAACTTCCGTCTGATCCCCTGTGTTTCTGTGAACCTGTGAAAAGGCAGAAAGTAGAACTGACTGGTTTTAAAAAGCCCCACTGTAGTTTATTTACGTGCTTCACAGACGCCACGCTAACGTTAAACATCAGCCGGAATAAAAAGGAATGAAAGAGTTGAGGAAGCGAATCAGATCGAGACGAGCGGAGAGGAAACAAGCTTCTAATTATTCAAACGAACCCAAGACGACGAGTGGATCGGTGTTTCCTGCGGACCTTTCCACGTGTTCTGTGGCGTTACGAGCAGCGACTTCACGCAAAACAAGCATGAAATAAAAGCTTAATAGTCTGTCTGATGGGTTTCTGCACGTCTTGCTGCTTGTGTTTCGTGTTTACTCGAAGCTAATGCATCACATCACGCGTCACTCGTTAGACGCTCCCCACCGGAGCACTTTGGGGTGAAGAGACGCAGGGACACAACGACATGCTGACTGCAGCGGGGTTTGAACCTGTGACCCCAACACACAACCCACTGCGCCACACGCCAAATGCAGAGTGCATTTGAAAGCGTACTGGTTGATAGGTTTGTTATTCCAAATAGAAAAGCCCACTCCAGGTCCTCCGAAGCTGCAGGAGAAGGGAGCGAGAGGGGGGACGAGGAGGCATGAACTCTTCTGCGACGACATCGAGCAGGACACGCACGCAAAGGTTACCTGAGCAAGAAGCTACCTGTCGGGTCCGGAGTTATAAGTCCGGACCTGAACCCATGGCTTGTGTCGAGTGGTGTGAGTAACTAAAGTGAACTTATTGTGAGATAATTATCAATTGAAAATTAACTCACAATCAACTCAAATTCAAACTCGTCAGGTTTATTGCGCTCCCTTCCAACTTGTGTCTACTTTTCTCTACAAAGTACAAATGTAAAAAAACACTTCTTGCCACTTAGTCTACAAATGACTTATGACAGCAGCTACAGTGAACTACTACAAAGTTCAAACATTTATTTCATTTACCAAACTAAAGTAACCGAACAGTCCCTGAGCTGACTGAGCCTAAAGTGTAGAGTAGACTATACGCATTACACTGTTACACACCTACTATACAGCATACACTGTAGTGGCTGAACAGTCAGAGTGTACTGTACTGTCTGTACACCATGTCTTTTCTACAACTCTACATGTGTACATTATACAGCACATACTACACATAGTGATGTACATACATACTGTTAGAAATTCAAATCAATGTTGATATGACGTAATTTTGAATTAAATACACTATTTAATTTAAATCAGTTTTATTCTGAAAGAACCGGAAGTGCACACTATTAACTTAATACTTTTATTCTGAAAATTCTTCCCTTCCTGTTAGCATTAGCATGTGGAGAAATGCTACGTCTTCAAACCGTGAGTCGAAGGTGAAATGACATGTGATGTTGTACACTGAGCACACTGGGATGAGCACTCATCTATTGACGCTGAATAACGTTCATCAGGGAATGTTTAAATAACCACAGACACCAGAATATACGTAAAAGTGCTAGTTTTTTTTGCGAGTCCAAGTACCGGTTCCCGACGTTCCGGTTTTAACCGGACTTGAACCGAAACTTTTTACAAGTCCAGTACCGGTTCGGCGTACCGGTACGCAGCACTACTCCCGAGTGTTCCTACAGGAAGTCGCATCCTTGGTCTGTGATCTGTTCATTGGACCGGCATGTGAACGGAGCCCCCTGGTAGCAGCCAGGCCAGCTGTGACCTCTAACTCCAGCTGTGACCTCTAACTCCAGCTGTGACCTCTAACTCCAGCTGTGACCTCTAACTCCAGCTGCGACCTCTAACTCCAGTGGCTTTCAAACTGACTTCAACAGTTCCATATCAGCAAAGTGAAGAGTCGCCTTACGGTCAAACATTACGGTTTAAGTTATTATTCCTTTATAAACTTTAAGATATCTGTAACTAAGTTACTCACTTACTTTAGTACACTGTTGAGGTACTTGAGGTACAAGATCTGAGTACTTCTACTTTTACTCAAGTACACGATCTGAGTACTTCTACTTGTACTCAAGTACAAGATCTGAGCACTTCTACTTTTACTCAAGTATAAGATCTGAGTACTTCTACTTGTACTCAAGTACAAGATCTGTGTATTTCTACTTTTACACAAGTAAAAGATCTGAGTACTTCTACTTTTACTCAAGAACAAGATCTGAGTACTTCTACTTTTACTCAAGTACCAGATATGTGTACTTCTACTTTTACTCAAGTACAAGATCTGAGTACTTCTAATTTTACACAAGTACACGATCTGTGTATTTCTACTTGTACTCAAGTACACGATCTGAGTACTTCTACTTGTACTCAAGTACAAGATCTGAGCACTTCTACTTTTACTCAAGTATAAGATCTGAGTACTTCTACTTTTACTCAAGCACAAGATCTGTGTATTTCTACTTTTACTCAAGAACAAGATCTGAGTACTTCTACTTGTACTCAAGTATAAGATCTGAGTACTTCTACTTGTACTCAAGTACAAGATCTGTGTATTTCTACTTTTACTCAAGAACAAGATCTGAGTACTTCTACTTTTACACAAGTACAAGATCTGTTAACTCTACAAGTTTAATATCAGCTGAAATTAAGAGTAAACTTTATATTTGTCAAACTAAGTCAAAAATGATGATTTAAGTAATGAAGTCCCTTATAATTTATAAATTAAGTGTTAAATTGAGCTTAATCTTAAGGGAGTCTGGTTGGTAGTAAAGCCAGCTGTTACTAAACTCTTCAGCACTATTTAACTAAGTTCCTAAATTAGATATTCAAGTTAAATATCAGCCGAAATGAAGATTATTCCTTTTAGTAGTCATACATCAAAAAGTTATGACTTAAGTTATTATTTACTTCCGAATATACAAGTTATCTGTTAAATTGAGCCTTATATTAGTGGAGTTTGGTTAGTAGTGAGGCCAGAAGGACTAAACTCCGCCTCTAAAGTGACTGTTTGTAAGTGAAAGGCCTTCGGAGCTATTCGGCTTTTGTTTTCTGGATAACTGTTAATAAACAGTCGAGCTTTCGGAACTGTTCGGCTCTTCGGAACAATGGGCCTACGGAGCAGAGAGCTGGGATACTGGACCAGGACTTCTCGGCGGGGCGGTGCTTAGCGGGACCCGAAGCATCCGGAGAGGAGAGGAGCTAGCCGGGGTGCTGAAGCCCAGCTACCGGCCTCGCTCTCTCTCAGCATCCACCCACAGCCACTGAGAACCGGCTTAAAAACCCCTCAAAGTCACCGTGACAAAAGAGAGTAAACCGTGAAAAAAAGTGAAAGTACACTAATCAAACGCACCACTGTGATCACGTGACCCGGTGAGAAATAACCCTAGAATAAAGTAACAAAACCGAACAAAATACGTTAAAAAGCGACTAAATAATAACACACACGGTCGTTTTAACCGAATAAACTTCCATAAATGTGTCCCCGGGAAAAACTCCGGACACTTGGAGCTCCTTCATCGGCTTCTTTTCTTTTTTACTCTCCACAAACATGTCGACAAAATGGACGCTAACATTTTTACACAACTTTCAGCATTCGTCTCGGAGACAAGCAGCAGAGGTTACTGAGCAACACAGTGCAGAAGAGCCGGGGAGAGGAGGAGGAGGGAGCACTTTATACAAGCCTCCATGTTTGTTTTGGGCTAGTTTAACAGGAGAAAAGGCATTACAAAAAGAAAGCTTACTTGTTTATCACTCAGTGCTGTTATCCTCCTGTCGTGCAGCTGTCTCTTGAGCTCTCCATCCTACACACAAACACAGACGAGAACACACACACAGCGATGGTTAAAGAACAACAGATTAATTACTGATAAAGTTTCACTCCCTCCCTTGTAATCCACTCGAAGAAAGCTGCCTGGATTAAAATATATATTTATTGTTATTACCTGTGGGTCTTGCTTCATCTGTGCAACTAGTTTAGTAAGAAGGATGGAGGATGTGTGAAGGAAAAGTGTCTCAAGTTTAGAGTAAAAGGGAGGAACAAAGCGGGGGAGAAATCATGGATTTTTAAAGAAAACTGGAGGCGGGGCTCCATTCATTTCTATGGGAGAAGCTCAATGGCGCTTGAAGCCCAAAAAAGAAGCGAAAGTACCCGTATGTGGGCCCACTACGCATGCGCAGTGTACTTTCCCCGTAAGCCCCGCCTCCTATCTCCTGCTCTCCGTCAGTCAGATGAATAGAGAGGTAAAAGTAACTAAATAAACAACACAAGCCCACTTTTTAACACTTGAACACCCTGACAATCGAAAGGAGGGCTTTAAAATAGTTCGTGCTGGGTAGTTTATTGAGCTTTAGGAAATGACACGTTCATTTACAGACGTTTCTTTGCCCCCATGTAAAGTCAATGGGAAAAAGTATTTTTGGGCCAAAATGACGTCACGGAGGGTGCAGTGCCACCGTTTGTCCGCTACGGTCATTCATAAAAAGCTGCTTCACTCCACAGGCGAACTTCCTGACGATAGAAGCCTCTGTGCACCTCATAAATATGCAGGTCGCGTCCAGATCACCACCACCACCGCATTATTATCACTCCAAAAAATATTGTTCTTTAGGCGAAAATACACCGTGACAATAAGCTTAAAAAGTATCGCGAGAAGTGCACTTAATTGAGACTTGTTAGTGGTCTCAATGTGGATTTTGTGCAGTTATCTCCCAGTGCAGAATTTAACACACACACACACACACACACTTGCTCCCTTAGAATAAACACGATGTTTCACTTACCTGATGACATTGGATTTCTACTTTCAGCGCCTCATGCAGGCCCTGTACTTCCATGCTGTTTCCAGAAAAACACTTTTATTCCACTTTCGACGCGGCCGGTGCAAAGTTTAAGTGAATTAAAAAGATTTTCAGTAACAATTGAAAGAAGGAGAACTACTCAGGCTGCAAAAAGCAAGTTCTCGCTTCTTCTGTTTTTCTGCACGGCTAGGGACTCATCACACACTTTCCGCCCCGTCTTCAAAAGTGCTCCAAACCCGGGTAAAGAGCTCCAGTACCGGTCCGGTTCTGAGCAGATAAACAACCGGACGTCGAGGGGTCCGACGGGGAAACCGGTTCGCTTTTCTTTCGCTAATTTTAAGTTGAAAAACGGTGGGACTACTTTTTTGTCAGAGTCCGCGGATTTATTTCACTTTGCCTGAGGAAAAGTTGCGCTTCGGCTGTCAATGGTAATTCTGAAGAGAAGTACCCGGATGGAACGTGAGGCGCACGCGCAGTGAGCCGGGCCGGGGGGGAGCTACACAACTACTTCAAGGAGTGTTTGTGATAATAAATAAATAAATACATGAATTAATTATTAAATAAATAGTAAATATAAAATAAGGAGTAAAGAAAAAAATGCAATAAAACACAACAGAAAGAGAAATCTACAGCATGAAAAAAAAATACAAATAAATTAACAGAACAATTATAATAAATAATATAATAATAACCAAAATTAATAGTTATTAATAAACACATACTGGAAGAAATTCAATGAAATAAAAACATGTCATTATATTTCACTTTTAAAAATAAATCGTGTGATGTTACAGGTACTTACTTGTTTGGTAATGTCTATAAAAGGTCATTAAATACAAATGTCCCATGTTATTTATTGACCTTCACTTTACCCACTTCATTTACATTAAGGTGAGGGACTTTCTATCTAACTTATGGTCATTATCATATCTACTTTATGAGTAACTTACTTGTAAACATTCATTAAAAGATCCATAGTTAGACCTTTCTCTTAATTTCAAGTACACTATTTGTAATGTATATAGTCCACTATATGTTCAGCAGATTAGTATATATGTTATGATGTTTAGATAGATACTACCCTGAACACAGGTCGTATTTACTGTACATATCGTTTGTATTTCAGTGTATTTTTAAGTCATCCTTGTAGATTGACTGACACAATAATGTCCCAACTTTGGATAAATAAAGTATTTATACATCTCCATCACTAACAAACATGGCAGCAGCATCACAACTAACTAAAGCGAGACGTAGAGAAGGCAGGGGGTTAGATAATAACACGGTATGTCTGTTCACACGAGGCCTTCTTCCACGTCTTGTATTTGTTCCTGGCTCTTCAAACACAAAGAGGCCGAAAATATGGCAGTTTGTTCCCAGAAATCAGCCTCTCTTCCCCCCATGTCTGTCAGCCTGACCCCCGCCACCTCCTCCTGCTCCCGCCCCTTTTGGACACAACACGCGCTGCCATTCGTCGAAGCCTCTTGTGGGCGGGAAGAGTGAGCCAATCGGGAGTTGCGCAACTTGAACGGCAGCCGTGGCGACCAATGAGAAGAGGCCGTCGGAGGAGTATGTGATCGGAGAGTTGATGAAGATGGCAGTTACATTTATCGTTGACAGCGGACAACTTCACCGCAGTTTTAACCACACATATGAAGTTTAACGGGTATTTATGAGTGTTTCTCACGAGTAGAGATGTATAGTAAGCATTTGTGATGAATATAACAGCGTAGCACCATGGACAGCCGCTTTTATCTCGACGCTTTTGTACCTTTTGGTCCCTCCGCACTCCATGTTGTTTATAACACACACTTAAAATCCACTTCTTTGATGCCAACATGGGATTTTCTCCCCGTTACATCAGCATGCGAAAACAAGGCATTGTACGTCATGTGAAAAATGAAAAGAGTAGAACATTATAAACATGTCAAAATAGGAAATAAAAAAGGTTTATTTTTATCCACATCCATGTAGCCTGGCTACAGAGAGGATGAAGCAGTAAAAGTTGTTGTTAGTCAGCAGCAGAAAGTAGTCCCCCTCCCTCTGGATCCTGATGGACCCCTCCCCCACAGCCTGCTCTACATCAGCTGCTTCATTTCACGCATCAGCAGTGAAACTACAGTCTGTCTGTCTGTGTTTCCGTCTGTTCCTCGGTCTGTCTCTCGCTGTCACTGCACGGACACTTCTATCGCTGCTGCTGCTGTCGTTTTGGTTTGATTTGGATATTGTCCTCAGGGCTGTAGCCAGAATGTAAATACTGGAGGAAGTCCATCCAAGTCCCCCCTAAATTACAAGCCCCCCCTCATCCAACCCTAACGCTTAACATGCAATAAAGTATATACTAAAGTACCATGTGTTAGAGTACGTACTAAAGTACCATGTCATATACTAAAGTACCATGTGTTAGAGTACGTACTAAAGTACCATGTCATATACTAAAGTACCATGTGTTAGAGTACATACTAAAGTACCATGTCATATACTAAAGTACCATGTGTTAGAGTATATACTAAAGTACCATGTGTTAGAGGACATACTAAAGTACCATGTGTTAGAGTATATACTAAAGTACCATGTGTTAGAGTACATACTAAAGTACCATGTCATATACTAAAGTACCATGTGTTAGAGGACATACTAAAGTACCATGTATTAGAGTATATACTAAAGTACCATGTGTTAGAGTACATACTAAAGTACCATGTCATATACTAAAGTACCATGTGTTAGAGTACATACTAAAGTACCATGTCATATACTAAAGTACCATGTATTAGAGTATATACTAAAGTACCATGTGTTAGAGTATATACTAAAGTACCATGTATTGAAGTATATACTAAAGTACCATGTATTAGAGTATACTAAAGTACCATGTATTGAAGTATATACTAAAGTACCATGTATTAGAGTATATACTAAAGTACCATGTGTTAGAGTATATACTAAAGTACCATGTATTGAAGTATATACTAAAGTACCATGTGTTAGAGTATATACTAAAGTACCATGTATTAGAGTATATACTAAAGTACCATGTATTGAGTATATACTAAAGTACCATGTGTTAGAGTATATACTAAAGTACCATGTGTTAGAGTATATACTAAAGTACCATGTGTTAGAGTATATACTAAAGTACCATGTATTAGAGTATATACTAAAGTACCATGTATTAGAGTATATACTAAAGTACCATGTATTAGAGTATATACTAAAGTACCATGTTTGAGTATATACTAAAGTACCATGTGTTAGAGTATATACTAAAGTACCATGTATTAGAGTATATACTAAAGTACCATGTGTTAGAGTATATACTAAAGTACCATGTATAGTATACTAAAGTACCATGTGTTAGAGTATATACTAAAGTACCATGTTTGAATATACTAAAGTACCATGTATTAGAGTATATACTAAAGTACCATGTGTTAGAGTATATACTAAAGTACCATGTATTGAGTATATACTAAAGTACCATGTATTAGAGTATACTAAAGTACCATGTATTGAGTATATACTAAAGTACCATGTATTAGAGTATATACTAAAGTACCATGTGTTAGAGTATATACTAAAGTACCATGTATTGAAGTATATACTAAAGTACCATGTGTTAGAGTATATACTAAAGTACCATGTATTAGAGTATATACTAAAGTACCATGTGTTAGAGTATATACTAAAGTACCATGTGTTAGAGTATATACTAAAGTACCATGTGTTAGAGTATATACTAAAGTACCATGTGTTAGAGTATATACTAAAGTACCATGTATTAGAGTATATACTAAAGTACCATGTATTAGAGTATATACTAAAGTACCATGTGTTAGAGTATATACTAAAGTACCATGTATTAGAGTATATACTAAAGTACCATGTATTGAAGTATATACTAAAGTACCATGTATTAGAGTATATACTAAAGTACCATGTATTGAGTATATACTAAAGTACCATGTATTAGAGTATATACTAAAGTACCATGTAAGTATACTAAAGTACCATGTATATACTAAAGTACCATGTATTAGAGTATATACTAAAGTACCATGTATTGAAGTATATACTAAAGTACCATGTATTAGAGTATATACTAAAGTACCATGTGTTAGAGTATATACTAAAGTACCATGTATTAGAGTATATACTAAAGTACCATGTATTAGAGTATATACTAAAGTACCATGTATTAGAGTATATACTAAAGTACCATGTATTAGAGTATATACTAAAGTACCATGTATTAGAGTATATACTAAAGTACCATGTATTAGAGTATATACTAAAGTACCATGTATTAGAGTATATACTAAAGTACCATGTGTTAGAGTATATACTAAAGTACCATGTATTAGAGTATATACTAAAGTACCATGTGTTAGAGTATATACTAAAGTACCATGTATTAGAGTATATACTAAAGTACCATGTATTAGAGTATATACTAAAGTACCATGTATAGTTACTAAAGTACCATGTATTAGAGTATATACTAAAGTACCATGTATTAGAGTATATACTAAAGTACCATGTATTAGAGTATATACTAAAGTACCATGTATTAGAGTATATACTAAAGTACCATGTATTAGAGTATATACTAAAGTACCATGTATTAGAGTATATACTAAAGTACCATGTATTAGAGTATATACTAAAGTACCATGTATTAGAGTATATACTAAAGTACCATGTATTAGAGTATATACTAAAGTACCATGTATTAGAGTATATACTAAAGTACCATGTATTAGAGTATATACTAAAGTACCATGTGTTAGAGTATATACTAAAGTACCATGTATTAGAGTATATACTAAAGTACCATGTGTTAGAGTATATACTAAAGTACCATGTATTAGAGTATATACTAAAGTACCATGTATTAGAGTATATACTAAAGTACCATGTATTAGAGTATATACTAAAGTACCATGTATTAGAGTATATACTAAAGTACCATGTATTAGAGTATATACTAAAGTACCATGTGTTAGAGTATATACTAAAGTACCATGTATTAGAGTATATACTAAAGTACCATGTATTAGAGTATATACTAAAGTACCATGTATTAGAGTATATACTAAAGTACCATGTATTAGAGTATATACTAAAGTACCATGTATTAGAGTATATACTAAAGTACCATGTATTAGAGTATATACTAAAGTACCATGTATTAGAGTATATACTAAAGTACCATGTATTAGAGTATATACTAAAGTACCATGTATTAGAGTATATACTAAAGTACCATGTATTAGAGTATATACTAAAGTACCATGTATTAGAGTATACACTAAAGTACCATGTGTTAGAGTATATACTAAAGTACCATGTATTAGAGTATATACTAAAGTACCATGTGTTAGAGTATATACTAAAGTACCATGTATTAGAGTATATACTAAAGTACCATGTGTTAGAGTATATACTAAAGTACCATGTATTGAAGTAACTTTAGAAATAATTCAACAACAAATAATAAAATAAATCATATTGAACATAAAGCCGGATCAGGGGCGTGTATTAATTGTGAACGTATTAAGGTATTATTCTTTTGTATTCCGTAGAGGCAGACTTATGCTGAGACGAGTGAAATAAACAACAACAATTAAGGACAATAAAGAACAAATATTCTCAACTTCACACCAGGCGTTTCCGTTAAATGGGTTCATGTTACTGAACAGAACATGTTGCGTTCAGGGACATCGGTTACTTTCTGACACTCCCAAATAACTAATATTTCCTCTTCAACATGGTTCCCGAGCAGGCCCCGTGCTGCGTTCAGGAGCGCCAGGCAGCGTGGGTCCTGCCAGCACTGACAGATGGCCTGGCCCGAGGTCCTCCCCAAACAAAGCTCACGTGCAGCTGATCTGAAATCTGTCCGAGCTTCAGATTCAGACTTCAAACGAGAAGAGTTGGTTCTCATGTTGACACGCGCACTGCCTTCTCGCGCACTAACGGCGCGTGTGTTATGGGGAACAGGTTCATTGTGGATTCCAGTCTCTCTCATGAGCTCCGCGGTGAGATGAGACACTGTCCTCCTCCAGCGGAGCAACACGGATACATAGCACATGACAACAGATCAGAGTGCACGAGAATGTTTGGAGATGTGCACGGAAACACAAATACAGTAGAAATAGTGCACGAGGAGCCTACACACACGTAAAGCTGATGATATAAAAACACAGAATCAAAGAGGAATATAAACTGGCGGGAGAGAAGCAGGAAGTGGCTGAGAGCCCGTTGAGGCGGCTTCATGTCCCCGTGTCTCCGTGCGCGTTGGAGGCGAAGGCGGTCCGCTCCCTCACGCTTCACGTGCGCGGCTCGAGGATCTGAGCACCGCGCGGTTCTGCCTCTCAAACATCCTGTGAATAATTGTTTCTGAGCCGCTGACCCAGTTCCCTCACTCAGAGCCTCTGCTCTGCAGCGGCACGTGCACGCTGTGTACAGCCAGCATCTCACACGCACACACACGCACACACGCTGTGTACAGCCAGCATCTCACACGCACACACGCTGTGTACAGCCAGCATCTCTCACACACACACACACACATACAACACACACGCACGCGCACACACACATCCAACACACACACACACACGCACACACACACATCCAGCACACACACACACATCCAACACACACACACGCACACATCCAGCACACACACACACACATACACACGCACGCAGCAAACACACACTCACGCACACACACAGTCACACACACACACACACACACATCCAGCAAACACACACACGCACAATGAATCAAGCGTCTGCAGAACGTAGCCGTTGTTCAGCAGCGATGGTCGTGTGGAGATAATGCTCGACATGATGACGGCGCGTGGCGTCTCAGGGTGCGTCGTGAAGCTGCAGAGAAAGCTGTTTTATCACACACACATCCAGCACACACATCCAGCACACACACACACGCGCGCGCTTTCCCCTCCGTTATGTTTGAGCTCCTCTGTTTCATCACCGACATCACAGCAGCTCAACTTCAGCACGAGCCTGAGCTGTTCACGGAGTGTTCGCCGGAGCAGATCAGCTCTCACAACATCACCCGAGACATCACCCGAGACATCACCCGAGACATCACCCGAGACATCCCCCGAGACATCACCCGAGACATCCCCCGAGACATCACCCGAGACATCACCCGAGACATCACCCGAGACATCACCCGAGACATCACCCGAGACATCACCTGAGACATCACCACGAGACATCACCTGAGACATCACCACGAGACATCCCCCGAGACATCACCCGAGACATCACCCGAGACATCACCTGAGACATCACCACGAGACATCACCTGAGACATCACCTGAGACATCACCACGAGACATCACCTGAGACATCACCACGAGACATCACCTGAGACATCACCTGAGACATCACCTGAGACATCACCACGAGACATCACCTGAGACATCACCTGAGACATCACCTGAGACATCACCTGAGACATCACCCGAGACATCACCCGAGACATCACCTGAGACATCACCACGAGACATCACCTGAGACATCACCTGAGACATCACCTGAGACATCCCCCGAGACATCACCCGAGACATCACCCGAGACATTCCCTGAGACATCCCCTGAGACATCCCCTGAGACATCACCTGAGACATCACCTGAGACATCCCCTGAGACATCACCTGAGACATCCCCTGAGACATCCCCTGAGACATCCCCCGAGACATCACCTGAGACATCCCCTGAGACGCAGCGCCTCCTCTCCCCGGAGGAACGAGGACACAGCATCAAATGGGATGGTGTGCAGCATGTGCAGTAAAAAGTAATTGGATGCAAACATTGAATGTGCTCATAAACTAAATATAACCAATAACCATCTGTCGGAGGCACCAGCAGATAGAAAGCCTTTAACGTCAAACATATTCAACAAGGTTTTTGGAGAGCATACAATTAAATTAGCAACAATAGGCTAGTTGCTGTTTATTCAGCTGAGCAAGAAGCTAACTCCACGTTAGCATGGCTAAGCTACTTGCTATTTAACAGCAGCTAATGTAGCATGAAGCTAGTTAGCATGGCTAAGCCACTTGCTATTGAACACCAGCTAATGTAGCATGAAGCTAGTTAGCATTGCTAAGCTACTTGCTATTGAACAGCAGCTAATGTAGCATGCAGCTAGTTAGCATGGCTGAGCTACTTGCTATTGAACAGCAGCTAATGTAGCATGAAGCTAGATAGCATGGCTAAGCCACTTGCTATTGAACAGCAGCTAATGTAGCATGAAGCTAGTTAGCATTGCTAAGCTACTTGCTATTGAACAGCAGCTAATGTAGCATGAAGCTAGTTAGCATGGCTGAGCTACTTGCTATTGAACAGCAGCTAATGTAGCATGAAGCTAGATAGCATGGCTAAGCCACTTGCTATTGAACAGCAGCTAATGTAGCATGAAGCTAGTTAGCATTGCTAAGCTACTTGCTATTGAACAGCAGCTAATGTAGCATGAAGCTAGTTAGCATGGCTGAGCTACTTGCTATTGAACAGCAGCTAATGTAGCATGAAGCTAGTTAGCATGGCTAAGCCACTTGCTATTGAACAGCAGCTAATGTAACATGAAGCTAGTTAGCATTGCTAAGCTACTTGCTATTGAACAGCAGCTAATGTAGCATGAAGCTAGTTAGCATGGCTAAGCTACTTGCTATTGAACAGCAGCTAATGTAGCATGAAGCTAGTTAGCATGGCTAAGCTACTTGCTATTGAACACCAGCTAATGTAGCATGAAGCTAGTTAGCATGGCTAAGCTACTTGCTATTGAACAGCAGCTAATGTAGCATGAAGCTAGTTAGCATGGCTAAGCTACTTGCTATTGAACAGCAGCTAATGTAGCATGAAGCTAGTTAGCATGGCTAAGCTACTTGCTATTGAACAGCAGCTAATGTAGCATGAAGCTAGTTAGCATGGCTAAGCTACTTGCTATTGAACAGCAGCTAATGTAGCATGAAGCTAGTTAGCAGAGATAAGCTTTCAGAGATCCACAGTTATCGGGTCAACAGTAAGCACTTTCCAGCATTACCTGACAGAAGCTCACCTGCAGCCATCTTTGTTATTGTTTAAAAACCACGCCCCTTCTTCCTCTCCTTTAAAGCCACGCCTCCTCTGAGCTTCATTTTCTGATTCTTCACCTTTTTAGTTTACTATATTCATTTTTTTGTTAATTTAACTACTAAAAGTAGAAGTACTCAGGTCTTGTACTTGTAGTAAAAGTAGAAGTACTCAGGTCTTGTACTTGTAGTAAAAGTAGAAGTACTCAGGTCTTGTACTTGTAGTAAAAGTAGAAGTACTCAGGTCTTGTACTTGTAGTAAAAGTAGAAGTACTCAGGTGTTGTACTTGAGTAAAAGTAGAAGTACTCGGATCTTGTACTTGAGTAAAAGTAGAAGTACTCAGGTCTTGTACTTGTAGTAAAAGTAGAAGTACTCAGGTCTTGTACTTGTAGTAAAAGTAGAAGTACTCAGGTCTTGTACTTGTAGTAAAAGTAGAAGTACTCAGGTGTTGTACTTGAGTAAAAGTAGAAGTACTCGGATCTTGTACTTGAGTAAAAGTAGAAGTACTCAGGTCTTGTACTTGTAGTAAAAGTAGAAGTACTCAGGTCTTGTACTTGTAGTAAAAGTAGAAGTACTCAGGTCTTGTACTTGTAGTAAAAGTAGAAGTACTCAGGTGTTGTACTTGAGTAAAAGTAGAAGTACTCAGATCTTGTACTTGAGTAAAAGTAGAAGTACTCAGATCTTGTACTTGAGTAAAAGTAGTAGTACTCAGATCTTGTACTTGAGTAAAAGTAGAAGTACTCAGGTCTTGTACTTGTAGTAAAAGTAGAAGTACTCAGGTCTTGTACTTGAGTAAAAGTAGAAGTACTCAGGTGTTGTACTTGAGTAAAAGTAGAAGTACTCAGATCTTGTACTTGAGTAAAAGTAGAAGTACTCAGATCTTGTACTTGAGTAAAAGTAGTAGTACTCAGATCTTGTACTTTAGTAAAAGTAGTAGTACTCAGATCTTGTACTTGAGTAAAAGTAGAAGTACTCAGGTCTTGTACTTGTAGTAAAAGTAGAAGTACTCAGGTCTTGTACTTGAGTAAAAGTAGAAGTACTCAGGTGTTGTACTTGAGTAAAAGTAGAAGTACTCAGATCTTGTACTTGAGTAAAAGTAGAAGTACTCAGATCTTGTACTTGAGTAAAAGTAGTAGTACTCAGATCTTGTACTTTAGTAAAAGTAGAAGTACTCAGATCTTGTACTCGAGTAAAAGTAGAAGTACTCAGATCTTGTAGTAAAAGTAGAAGTACTCAGATATTGTATTCGAGTAGAAGTACTCAGATCTTGTAGTAAAAGTATAAGTACTCAGATCTTGTACTTGAGTAAAGGTAGAAGTACTCAGGTCTTGTACTTGAGTAAAAGTAGAAGTACTCAGATCTTGTACTTGAGTAAAAGTAGAAGTACTCAGATCTTGTACTTGAGTAAAAGTAGAAGTACTCAGATCTTGTACTTGAGTAAAAGTAGTAGTACTCAGATCTTGTACTTGAGTAAAAGTAGAAGTACTCAGATCTTGTACTTGAGTAAAAGTAGAAGTACTCAGATCTTGTAGTAAAAGTAGAAGTACTCAGATATTGTATTGAGTAGAAGTACTCAGATCTTGTAGTAAAAGTATAAGTACTCAGATCTTGTACTTGAGTAAAAGTAGAAGTACTCAGATCTTGTAGTAAAAGTAGTAGTACTCAGATCTGGTACTTGAGTAAAAGTATAAGTACTCAGATCTTGTAGTAAAAGTATAAGTACTCAGATCTTGTACTTGAGTAAAGGTAGAAGTACTCAGATCTTGTAGTAAAAGTAGAAGTACTCAGATCTGTACTTGAATAAAAGTAGAAGTACTCAGATCTTGTAGTAAAAGTAGAAGTACTCAGATCTTGTACTTGAGTAAAAGTAGAAGTACTCAGATCTTGTAGTAAAAGTAGAAGTACTCAGATCTGGTACTTGAGTAAAAGTAGAAGTACTCAGATCTTGTAGTAAAAGTAGAAGTACTCAGATCTTGTAGTAAAAGTAGAAGTACTCAGATCTTGTACTTGAGTAAAAGTAGAAGTACTCAGATCTTGTAGTAAAAGTAGAAGTACTCAGATCTTGTACTTGAGTAAAAGTAGAAGTACTCAGATCTTGTACTTGAGTAAAAGTAGAAGTACTCAGATCTTGTACTTGAGTAAAAGTAGAAGTACTCAGATCTTGTACTTGAGTAAAAGTAGAAGTACTCAGGTCTTGTACTTGAGTAAAAGTAGAAGTACTCAGATCTTGTACTTGAGTAAAAGTAGAAGTACTCAGATCTTGTACTTGAGTAAAAGTAGAAGTACTCAGATCTTGTACTTGAGTAAAAGTAGAAGTACTCAGATCTTGTACTTGAGTAAAAGTAGAAGTACTCAGATCTTGTACTTGAGTAAAAGTAGAAGTACTCAGATCTTGTACTCGAGTAAAAGTAGAAGTACTCAGATCTTGTAGTAAAAGTAGAAGTACTCAGATCTTGTATTAGAAAGTAGAAGTACTCAGATCTTGTAGTAAAAGTAGAAGTACTCAGATCTTGTACTTGAGTAAAGTAGAAGTACTCAGATCTTGTACTGAGTAAAAGTAGAAGTACTCAGATCTTGTACTTGAGTAAAAGTAGAAGTACTCAGATCTTGTAGTAAAAGTATAAGTACTCAGATCTTGTACTTGAGTAAAAGTAGAAGTACTCAGATCTTGTAGTAAAAGTAGAAGTACTCAGATCTGGTACTTGAATAAAAGTAGAAGTACTCAGATCTTGTAGTAAAAGTAGAAGTACTCAGATCTGGTACTTGAGTAAAAGTAGAAGTACTCAGATCTTGTAGTAAAAGTAGAAGTACTCAGATCTTGTACTTGAGTAAAAGTAGAAGTACTCAGATCTTGTAGTAAAAGTAGAAGTACTCAGATCTTGTAGTAAAAGTAGAAGTACTCAGATCTGGTACTTGAGTAAAAGTAGAAGTACTCAGATCTTGTAGTAAAAGTAGAAGTACTCAGATCTGGTACTTGAGTAAAAGTAGAAGTACTCAGATCTTGTAGTAAAAGTAGAAGTACTCAGATCTTGTAGTAAAAGTAGAAGTACTCAGATCTGGTACTTGAGTAAAAGTAGAAGTACTCAGATCTTGTAGTAAAAGTGAAGTACTCAGATCTGGTACTTGAGTAAAAGTAGAAGTACTCAGATCTGGTACTTGAGTAAAAGTAGAAGTACTCAGATCTTGTAGTAAAAGTAGAAGTACTCAGATCTTGTAGTAAAAGTAGAAGTACTCAGATCTGTACTTGAGTAAAAGTAGAAGTACTCAGATCTTGTAGTAAAAGTAGAAGTACTCAGATCTGGTACTTGAGTAAAAGTAGAAGTACTCAGATCTTGTAGTAAAAGTAGAAGTACTCAGATCTTGTAGTAAAAGTAGAAGTACTCAGATCTGGTACTTGAGTAAAAGTAGAAGTACTCAGATCTTGTAATAAAAGTAGAAGTACTCAGATCTTGTAGTAAAAGTAGAAGTACTCAGATCTTGTAGTAAAAGTAGAAGTACTCAGATCTTGTAGTAAAAGTAGAAGTACTCAGATCTTGTAGTAAAAGTAGAAGTACTCAGATCTTGTAGTAAAAGTAGAAGTACTCAGATCTTGTAGTAAAAGTAGAACGCAAAGCTTCTAAACCAGACGAAAGAGTATGACTGTTTGGTCTGGAGCACTGTGGGGTGAAGCGTCTCGGGGACACAACGACATGCTGACTGCAGCGGGGTTTGAACCTGATCCAAACACCAACGCACTCCACTGCGCCACAGCCTCCCTCCCTTTAGAATAATATATATAAACGCTTCGTATTTGATTTAGCAGGTATCTTCTCCCCTGGAGTTCCTCTCTCCGCCACTAGGAGGCATGCGGTGATTGTTGAACCTCCACAGAAGTCAGATATGAAACAGAAGAACTGATTCTCAGCGTCCTCTCACCTCTCCTCCCAACATCCGACCATTAGCTCTGCTTCCTTTTCATTAGCTCTCACTGCGAGCCGTCCTCGTAGCCCGCCAATTAATTCAGCTCGTTAAAGCTCCATTTGTAAAACACTAATTGACTCGTCTCTGCAGAACGGCCAATTAGAGACGAGACACCGGAAACACGACTTAATCAGATGTAACACGTCGTTACAGGAATCTGCAGATACAGGAGGAGGCTATCCACAACCCTGACGTGAGGGACATCAGAGGAGAGGACTCTTTAAAGTAGAGAGGACTCTTTAAAGTAGAGAGGACTCTTTAAAGTAGAGACACTACATACTGATATACACCTGGACACCAGCAGGAGAGGACTCTTTAAAGTAGAGACACTACATACTGATATACACCTGAACATCAGCAGCAGAGGACTCTTTAAAGTAGAGACACTACATACTGATATACACCTGGACATCAGCAGGAGAGGACTCTTTAAAGTAGAGACGCTACATACTGATATACACCTGAACATCAGCAGGAGAGGACTCTTTAAAGTAGAGTCACTACATACTGATATACACCTGAACATCAACAGGAGAGGACTCTTTAAAGTAGAGACACTACATACTGATATACACCTGAACATCAGCAGGAGAGGACTCTTTAAAGTAGAGACACTACATACTGATATACACCTGAACATCAGCAGGAGAGGACTCTTTAAAGTAGAGACACTACATACTGATACACACCTGAACATCAGCAGGAGAGGACTCTTTAAAGTAGAGACACTACATACTGATATACACCTGAACATAAGCAGGAGAGGACTCTTTAAAGTAGAGACACTACATACTGATATACACCTGCACACCAGCAGGAGAGGACTCTTTAAAGTAGAGACACTACATACTGATATACACCTGAACATCAGCAGGAGAGGACTCTTTAAAGTAGAGACACTACATACTGATATACACCTGAACATCAGCAGGAGAGGACTCTTTAAAGTAGAGACACTACATACTGATATACACCTGAACATCAGCAGGAGAGGACTCTTTAAAGTAGAGACACTACATACTGATATACACCTGAACATCAGCAGAGAGGACTCTTTAAAGTAGAGACACTACATACTGATATACACCTGAACATAAGCAGGAGAGGACTCTTTAAAGTAGAGACACTACATACTGATATACACCTGCACACCAGCAGGAGAGGACTCTTTAAAGTAGAGACACTACATACTGATATACACCTGAACATCAGCAGGAGAGGACTCTTTAAAGTAGAGACACTACATACTGATATACACCTGAACATCAGCAGGAGAGGACTCTTTAAAGTAGAGACACTACACACTGATATACACCTGAACATCAGCAGGAGAGGACTCTTTAAAGTAGAGACACTACATACTGATATACACCTGAACATCAGCAGGAGAGGACTCTTTAAAGTAGAGACGCTACATACTGATATACACCTGAACATCAGCAGGAGAGGACTCTTTAAAGTAGAGACGCTACATACTGATATACACCTGACCATCAGCAGGAGAGGACTCTTTAAAGTAGAGACACTACATACTGATATACACCTGAACATCAGCAGGAGAGCACTCTTTAAAGTAGAGACACTACATACTGATATACACCTGAACATCAGCAGGAGAGGACTCTTAAAGTAGAGACACTACATACTGATATACACCTGAACATCAGCAGGAGAGGACTCTTTAAAGTAGAGACACTACATACTGATATACACCTGAACATCAGCAGGAGAGGACTCTTTAAAGTAGAGACACTACATACTGATATACACCTGAACATGAGCAGAGAGGACTCTTTAAAGTAGATAAACTACATACTGATATACACCTGAACATCAGCAGGAGAGGACTCTTTAAAGTAGAGACACTACATACTGATATACACCTGAACATCAGCAGGAGAGGACTCTTTAAAGTGGAGACACTACATACTGATATACACCTGAACATCAGCAGGAGAGGACTCTTTAAAGTAGAGACACTACATACTGATATACACCTGAACATCAGCAGGAGAACACTCTTTAAAGTAGAGACACTACATACTGATATACACCTGCACACCAGCAGGAGAGGACTCTTTAAAGTAGAGACACTACATACTGATATACACCTGAACATCAGCAGGAGAGGACTCTTTAAAGTAGAGACACTACATACTGATATACACCTGAACATCAGCAGGAGAGGACTCTTTAAAGTAGAGACACTACATACTGATATACACCTGAACATCAGCAGGAGAGGACTCTTTAAAGTAGAGACACTACATACTGATATACACCTGAACATCAGCAGGAGAGGACTCTTTAAAGTAGAGACACTACACACTGATATACACCTGAACATCAGCAGGAGAGGACTCTTTAAAGTAGAGACACTACATACTGATATTCACCTGAACATCAGCAGGAGAGGACTCTTTAAAGTAGAGACGCTACATACTGATATACACCTGAACATCAGCAGGAGAGGACTCTTTAAAGTAGAGACGCTACATACTGATATACACCTGAACATCAGCAGGAGAGGACTCTTTAAAGTAGAGACACTACATACTGATATAACACCTGACCATCAGCAGGAGAGGACTCTTTAAAGTAGAGACACTACATACTGATATACACCTGAACATCAGCAGGAGAGCACTCTTTAAAGTAGAGACACTACATACTGATATACACCTGAACATCAGCAGGAGAGACTCTTTAAAGTAGAGACACTACATACTGATATACACCTGAACATCAGCAGGAGAGGACTCTTTAAAGTAGAGACACTACATACTGATATACACCTGAACATCAGCAGAGAGGACTCTTTAAAGTAGAGACACTACATACTGATATACACCTGAACATGAGCAGGAGAGGACTCTTTAAAGTAGATAAACTACATACTGATATACACCTGAACATCAGCAGGAGAGGACTCTTTAAAGTAGAGACACTACATACTGATATACACCTGAACATCAGCAGGAGAGGACTCTTTAAAGTGGAGACACTACATACTGATATACACCTGAACATCAGCAGGAGAGGACTCTTTAAAGTAGAGACACTACATACTGATATACACCTGAACATCAGCAGGAGAACACTCTTTAAAGTAGAGACACTACATACTGATATACACCTGCACACCAGCAGGAGAGGACTCTTTAAAGTAGAGAGAATGTATAAAACCCTCTCTTCGCTCCTTCTCCATGGTTTTCCTCTCCTCTTGTTTCGGCTGCCAGCTCCCTCTCCTCTCCTGCTGCCTTCCCATCACTTCCTGTTTGTGCAGCACCTGTTCCTGTTTGGCAGGAGGTCCTGACGGTCCTGACGGTCCTGACGGTCCTGATGGTCCTGGATCTGGATCTGGAGGCGGGCCATCTGCTGCACCACTACCCCCCACCGACACCCCCCACAGATCCCCCTCTCTGCATCTCTCTCTCTCCCAGCATGCATACAAAACACATTAAAGATACACACAAAAAAGTATAGAAATGAAAGTTACACAATTTACAAAAAGACATCCTGTAACAGTTCTGAGGATTTAGCAGCCAGCTATACACGGCTAATAACAATAAAGCACTTCTTATCTGATCTTATTATTTGAGCATTAGGATAAGCGCTATAAAAATCCAATGTATTATTATTATTATATTATTATTATTATTATGAGGAAGCAACATGTTTTTGTTGTTGTTGTTGTTGTGTGACTATTTTCTATTGGATCCCTTTACTTAAAATAATATGACATGTTGGCTATTCTGTTAAAATCTGTAAAATATGAAATTAAATACTAAATATATATTACCAAAACATTATCAATTTAAATGATATTTTACATTAACTAATTAAGTGCCAGTATATTTATATGTTGTACTTTAATTAGTTATAATATGCAATGTCTTGTTTTGTTTTATGCTGCAACACATTTCCCCCCCAAATTGGGATTAATATAATACATTTGATTTGTATTTTATAAGAAAACTACAACTCCCATGCTGAAATGTAGGCGTCCCTATCTTTCTACGCATGCGCAGCAAGATGTTACGCGCGGCGCGAACCCATGCGGATATGCACGCTATGTAAAATGGCCGCGTGAAGAAGGCTCGTTCAAAACATTTTCAGTTTTTAATTCTTTCCTCAGAAGCTGCTGAAATAAAACCTCTCTGAAAACAGTCTGCGGCACCGAGGATCTGTCCGGTAAGCACCGAGAGGAAGAGGTTGGATCACCGGTCCGAACAGGTGCGTTTAAGGGTTTTAAAAATGCATTAAATCTGTCTGTATGAGCAGCTAACGCTAGCTCCACGTTAGCTGCTAGCCGTTAGCATTGGAAGCTAAACAGGCTCAAAACTCATTGTTCAAATGGCTACAAATCACAGACTACGACAACGATATACTGATCATAAGTGGTGTGTCCACAACACATGCAACATGCACCCCCTAACCATGTGCACAACTCGGGGTCAGCTTGTAACGTCCACCGTTACCGGCCCGATGGTGTTGGCACCGGAAAACACTGCTTATTTCGCTTTGTAGTGTTTCTACAGTTTAAAGGAACATTAATACAACTTTAACGAACTGATATAATAACACTCACAATGTAAGCTATTTTAACACATTACAAATGGAGACAATGTTTACACACAACGTCATATGTATGAAACCGTGCAGTGCACGTGAGGCCGGAGCTCACTAGCACCAGCTCTTAAACCACACGCACGATATCACTTCAGTCCGATTTAAAAACGTCCAGATCCTCAAATGTAATGTTTTCTCCTCTTTAGTTTCCAAAGATGTTCAATGCCTTGATCTGAAACATGTCCGCATTTCGGATCCATACAGATGTCTTCAATGCTTTGCAACACATTGAAATACCTTGTGTACAAAACACGCAAAAACATAC
This sequence comes from Champsocephalus esox, assembly GCA_036324585.1. NCBI lineage: Eukaryota > Metazoa > Chordata > Actinopteri > Perciformes > Channichthyidae > Champsocephalus > Champsocephalus esox. The sequence continues at coordinate 27,387,043 of CM070492.1, forward strand.
AGCAGTTACACAATGAACAACCCTCCTGCCTGTTCATCTTTGTATGTATCTGTATATTTATATGTGTGTGTATTCCCTTTGCACCTTCCCCGAATAACTTCTCGTTTCGTTTGCACACGCTTTCCGTGTTGTTGATGTAAGTCTAGTTTAACTACAGTATATTTAAAACGCAGTGTAAAGTGAACTCCTCCATATCTGCATTTAAAAAGTAACGATTCAGTAATTATTATAATATTACATTTGAATGCATCCGCTAACTGTTGTTGTACCGTTTCTGTGTCTCAGAGCCGGTGGGATGGCGAAGAGGATCGCCGATAAAGAGCTGACGGACAGGAACTGGGACCAGGAGGAGGAGGGAGAGGAGGTGAGGCAATAAGAGGGATGGACCCCCTCGGGCACCGGGAGTGTAGCCCCACCGGGAGTGTAGCCCCACCGGGAGTGTAGCCCCACCGGGAGTGTAGCCCCACCGGGAGTGTAGCCCCACCGGGAGTGTAGCCCCACCGGGAGTGTAGCCCCACCGGGAGTGTAGCCCCACCGGGAGTCTATCACCGGGAGTCTATCACCGGGAGTGTAGCCCCACCGGGAGTGTAGCCCCACCGGGAGTGTAGCCCCACCGGGAGTGTAGCCCCACCGGGAGTGTAGCCCCACCGGGAGTCTAGAACCAGGAGCAGTGGGCAGTTATTGCACAGCGCCCGGGGAGCAATGGGAGTGGGGGGGTTGTCCGGTGCCTTGCTCAAGGGCACCACGGCAGGGCAGGAGGTGAACCGGACCTCTCCAAGTAGCAGTCCACACTCCATATTTAGGTCTGGTCGGGACTTGAACCGGCGACCCTACGGCTCCCAGTCCGAGCCCCTACTGACTGAGCCACAACAACAACAACAACAACAACAACACAATTATTGAGACACACAAAAACATATCTGAGGCCTCATATTAAAAGACTGCGTCGATAGAGTCCCAGCCTTTAGGTCCCAAATGGATACTCGACGGTTTCCCTAAGCTGTGTGTGTGTGTGTGTGTGTGTGTGTGTGTGGTGTGTGTGTGTGTGTGTGGTGTGTGTGTGTGTGTGTGTGTGTGTGACGGTGTCTTATTTTAAATTCTTCTCTCCGTGTCGTGGAGCACTTTAGTTCACAGCTTAAAAAACCATGTTTGATTCATCCGATATCTGATGTTTTACCTCCTTCTCCTCCTCCTCCTCTCCTCCTCCCCCTCCTCCTCCTTCTCCTACCTCCCCCTCCTCCTCCCCCTCCTCCTCCTCCTCCTTCTCCTCCTCCTTCTCCTTCTCCTCCTTCTCCTCTCCTCCTTCTCCTCCTTCTCCTTCTCCTCCTTCTCCTCCTTCTTCTTCTCCTTCTTCTTCTCCTTCTCCTCCTTCTCTCCTCCACCTTCTCCTCCTCCTCTCCTTCTTCTCCTTCTCCTCCTTCTCCTTCTCCTCCTTCTTCTTCTCCTCCTTCTCCTCCTTCTCCTCCTTCTTCTTCTCCTCCTCCTCCTTCTCCTTCTCCTCCTTCTCCTCCTTCCTCCTTCTCCTTCTCCTCCTTCTCCTTCTCCTCCTTCTTCTCTCCTCCTTCACCTCCTTCTCCTCCTTCTCCTCCTCCTCCTCCTCCTTCTCCTCCTCCCCTCCTCCTCTCTCCTCCTCCCCCCCTCCTCCTCCCCCTCCTCCTCCTCCTCCTTCTCCTCCTCCTCCTCCATCTCCTTCTCCTCCTTCTCCTTCTCCTCCTTCTCCTCCTTCTCCTTCTCCTCCTTCTCCTCCTTCTTCTTCTCCTCTTCTTCTCCTTCTCCTCCTCTTCTCCTCCTCCTTCACCTCTCCTCCTCCTTCTCTTCTTCTCCCTTCCCTCCTTCTCCTTCTCCTCCTTCTTCTTCTCCTCCTTCTCCTCCTTCTCCTCCTGCTACCTCTCCTCCTCCTCCTTCTCCTTCTCCTCCTTCTCCTCCTTCTCCTTCTCCTTCTCCTCCTTCTTCTCTCTCCTCCTTCTTCTCCTTCTTCTCCTTCTCTTCCTCCTTCTTCTCCTTCTCTTCCTCCTTCTTCTCTCCTCCTTCTTCTCCTTCTCTTCCTCCTTCTCCTCCTCCTCCTCCTCTCTCCTCCTTCTTCTTCTCCTCCTTCTCCTCCTTCTTCTTCTTCTCCTTCTCCTTCTTCTTCTCCTTCTTCTTCTCCTCCTTCTTCTCTCCTCTCCTCCTTCTCTTCTCCTTCTCCTCCTCTTCTCCTCCTTCTTCTCCACCTTCTTCTCCTTCTCCTTCTTCTTCTCCTTCTCTTCCTCCTTCTTCTCCCTTCTCCTCCTCCTTCTTCTCCTCCTCCTTCTTCTTCTCCTCCTTCTTCTCCTCCCTTCTTCTCCTCTCCTCCTCCTTCTTCTCCTCCTCCTTCTTCTCCTTCTCCTCCTCCTTCTTCTCCTTCTCCTTCTCCTCCTCCTCTCCTCTTCTTCTCCTTCTCCTCCTCCTTCTTCTTCTCCTTCCTCCTCCTCCTTCTTCTTCTCCTCCTTCTTCTCTTCTCCTCCTCCTTCTTCTTCTTCTTCTTCTCCTCCTCCTCCTCCTTCTCCTCCTTCTCCCTCCTCCTCCTCCTTCTTCTTCTCCTCCTTCTCTCTTCTCCTTCTCCTCCTCCTTCTTCTCCTCCTCCTTCTCCTCCTCCTTCTCCTCCTTCTTCTTCTTCTCCTCCTCCTCCTCTCCTCCTCCTTCTCTTCTCTCCTTCTCCTCCTCCTTCTTCTCCTCCTCCTCCTCCTCCCTCCTTCTTCTCTCCTCCTTTTTCTCCTCCTCCTTCTTCCCTCCTCCTCATCCTTCTCTTCTCCTCCTCCTTCTCCTTCTCCTCCTCCTCCTATCTTCGTCTTCTCTCCTCCTTCTTCTTCTCCTCCTCCTCCTCCGTCGCCCTCCTCCTTCTCCTCCTTCGTCTTCTTCTCCTCCTTCTTCTCCTCCTCCTTCTCCTCCTCCTTCTCCTCCTTCGTCTTCTCCTCCTCCTTCTTCTCCTCCTCTTCTCCTCCTCCTTCTCTCTCTCTCCTCTCCTTCTCCTCCTCCTTCTCCTCTCCTTCTCTTCTCCTCCTCCTCTCCTCCTCCTTCTTCTTCTCCTTCTCCTCCTCCTTCTTCTCCTCCTCTCCTTCTCCTCCTCCTCCTTCTTCTTCTCATCTTCTCTCCTTCTCCTCCTCCTTCTCCTCCTCCTTCTTCTTCTTCTCCTCCTCCTCCTTCTTCTTCTTCTCCTCTCTCCTCCTCCCCCTCTCTTCTCTCCTCCTTCCCTCCTTCTTCTCCTCCTTCTGCTCCTCCTCCTTCTCCTCCTCCTTCTCCATCCTTCGTCTTCTTCTCCTCCTCCTTCTTCTCCTCCTTATCCTTCTTCTTCTTCTCCTTCTTCTTCTCCTCCTCCTTCTTCTTCTCCTCCTTCGCCTCCTTCTTCTCCTCCTCCTTCTCCTCCTCCTTCTCCTCCTTCGCATCTTCTCCTCCTCCTCCTCCTTCTCCTCCTTCGTCTTCTTCTCCTCCTTCTTCTCCCTCCTCCTTCTCCTCCTCCTTCTCCTCCTTCGTCTCCTCCTCCTCCTCCTTCTTCTTCTCCTCCTTCTCTCCTTCTCCTCCTCCTTCTTCTCCTCCCTTCTCCTCCTTCTCCTCCTTCTCTTCTTCTGCCTCCTCCTTCTTCTTCTCTCCTCTCCTCCTCCTTCGTCTCCTCCTCCTCTCCTCCTCCTCCTTCTTCTTCTCCTCCTTTTCTCCTCCTCCTTCTTCTCCTCCTCCTCATCCTCTCCTCCTCCTCCTTCTCTCTTCTCCTCCTTCTTCTTCTCTTCTTCTCCTCCTCCTTCTCTCCATCTTCTCCTCCTTCTTATACTCCTCCTTCTCCTTCTTCTTCTCCTCCTTCTTCTCCTTCTCCTCACTTCTTCTTCTCTTCCCTCCTCTTCGCCTTCTTCTTCTTCTCCTTCTCCTTCTTCTCTTCTCCTCCTTCTCCTTCTCCTTCTTCTCCTCCTCCTTCTTCTCCTCCTCCTCCTTCTTCTTCTTTCTCCTTCTTCTCCTCCTCCTTCTTCTTCTCCTCCTTCTCCTCCTTCTTCTCCTCCTTCTCTCCTCCTCCTTTCTCCTCCTCCTTCTCCTCCTTCCGTCTTCTTCTCCTCCTCCGTCTTCTCCCCTTCTCCTCTTCTTCTCCTTCTTCTTCTCCTCCTCACCTCTTCTTCTCCTCCTTCTCCTCCTTCTCCTCCTTCTTCTCCTCCTCCTTCTCCTCCTCCTTCTCCTCCTTCGTCTTCTCTCCTCCTCCTCCTCCTTCTCCTCCTCCTTCGTCTTCTTCTCCTCCTCCTTCTCCTCCTTCGTCTTCCTCCTCCTCCTCCTTCTCCTCCTTCTTCTCCTCCTCCTATCGTCTCCTCCTCCTTCTCCTCCTCTTCTCCTCCTTCATCATCTTCTCCTCCTCCTTCTCCTCCTCCTTCTTCTTCCTCCTTCTCCTCCTCGCTTCTTCTCCTCCTCCTTCTCCCCTCCTCCTTCTTCTTCTCCTCCTTTTTTCTCCCCTCCTTCTTCTCCTCCTCCTCATCCTTCTTCTTCTCCTCCTTCTCTCCCTTCTCCTCCTCCTCCTCTCCTCCTTCTCCTCCTCTTCTCTTCTTCTTCATCTCCTCTCCTTCTCCTCCTTCTCCACCTTCTTCTTCTCCTCCTCTTCTCCTTCTCCTCCTCTTCTTCTTCTTCTCCTCCTCCTTCTTCTTCTTCTTCTCCTTCACCTCCTTCTTCTTCTTCTTCTTCTCCTCCTTCTTCTTCTCCTCCTCCTTCTTCTTCTCCTCCTCCTTCTTCTTCTTCTTCTTCTTCTTCTTCTCCTCCTCCTCTTCTTCTTCTTCTCCTTCTCCTCCTTCTTCTTCTTCTCCTCCTTCTTCTTCTTCTCCTTCTTCTCCTCCTCCTCCTTCTTCTTCTCCTCCTTCTCCTCTCCTCCTTCTCCTCCTTCTTCTCCTCCTCCTTCTCCTCCTCCTTCTCCTCCTTTGGCTTCTTCTCCTCTCCTTCTTCCCTCCTTCTCCTTCTTCTCTCTCCTTCTTCTCTCCTCCTCCTCATCTTCTCTCCTCCACTCCTTCTCCTCCTTCTTCTTCTTCTCCTCCTCCTACTTCTTCTTCTCCTCCACCTCCTCTCTCCTCCTCCCTCCTCTTCTCCTTCTCCTCCTTCTCCTTCTCCTCCATCTCCTCCTTCTCCTTCTCCTCCTTCTCCTCCTTCTTCTTCTCCTTCTTCTTCTCCTTCTCCTCCATCTCTCCTCCTCCTTCTCCTCCTCCTCCTCCTTCTCCTTCTTCTCCTTCTCCCCTTCTCCTTCTCCTCCTTCTTCTTCACCTCCTTCTCCTCCTTCTCCCACCTTCTTCTTCTCCTCCCTCCTCCTTCTCCTTCTCCTCCTCTCCTTCATCCTTCTCCTCCTTCTTCTTCTCCTCCTTCTCTCCTTCTTCTCCTCTCTTCTCCTCTTCTCCCTTCTCTCTCCTTCTTCTCCTCCTCCTCTCCTTCTTCTCCTTCTCTTCCTCCTTCTCCTCCCTTCTCCTTCTCCTCCTCCTCTTTCTCCTCCTTCTCCTCCTTCTTCTTCTTCTCCTTCTCCTTCTCCTTCCATCTCCTCCTTCTTCTTCTCCTTCTTCTTCTCCCTTCTTCTTCTCCTTCTCCTCATTCTTCTCTCCTACTCCTCCTTCTCTCCTCTTCTTCTCCTCCGCTTCTCCTTCTCTTCTCTCCTTCATTCTTCCTCCTTCTTCTCCTTCTCCTCCTCCTTCTCTCTCTCCCTTCTTCTTCTCCTCATCTTCTCCTTCTCCCTCTTCTCTCCTTCTCTTCTTCTCCTCCTCCTTCTTCTCCTTCTCCTCCTCCTTCTTCTCCTTCCTCTCTTCTCTTCTCCGCCTCTCTTCTTTTCTTCTCCTCCTCTCTTCTTCTCCTCCTTCTTCTTCTTCTTCTCTCTTCTTCTTCTTCTTCTCCTCTCCTCCTTCTCCTCCTCCTCCTCTCTTCTTCTCCTCTTCTTCTCCTTCTCCTCCTCCTTCTTCTCCTCCTCCTTCTCCTCCTTCTTCTTCTTCTCCTCCTCCTCCTTCTCCTCCTCCTTCTTCTTCTCCTTCTCTTCTTCTTCTCCATCTCCTCCTCCTTCTTCTCCTCCTCTCCTCTCTCTCTTCTTCTTCTCCTTCTCCTCTTTTCCTCCTCTCTTCTTCTCCTCCTCCTCATCTTCTTCTTCTCCTCTCCTTCTTCTCCTCTTCTTTTCTTCTCTCCTTCTTCTCTCCTCCTCTCCTTCTCCTCCTTCGTCCTTCTTCTCCTCTTCTTTCTCCCTTTCTCCTCTCTTCTCCTCCTTCGTCGTCTCCTCTCTCTTCTTCTCCTCGTCTTCTCCTCCTTCTCTCCTCCTCTTTCCTCCTCCTTCTCTCTCTTCTTCTTCTCCTCCTCTTCTCCTCCTCTTCTTCTTTTCGCTTCTCTCCTCCTTCTTCCCTTCTCCTCCTCCTCTCCTTCTTCTTCTTCTTCTTCTCTCTTCTCCTCCTCCTTCTCTCCTCGTCTTCTTCTCCTCCTCCTTCTTCTTCTTCTCCTTCTTCTCCTCCTCCTCTCTTCTCTTCTCCTCCATCCTCTCCTTCTTCTCCTCTTCTTCTCCTCCTCCTTCTCTCTCCTTCTCCTCCTTCGTCTTCTTCTCCTCCTCCTTCTTCTCCTCCTCTCCTTCTTCTTCTTCTCCTTCTCTTCTCCTCCTCCTTCTTCTTCTCCTCTCTCCTCCTTCATCTCCTCTCCTTCTCCTCCTCCTTCTCCTCCTTCGTCTCTTCTCCTCCTCCTCCTCCTTCTCCTCCTCCTCTCCTCCTTCGTTCTTCTCTCCTCCTTCTTCTCTCACTTCTCTCCTCCTTCTCTCCTTCGTCTTCCTCCTCCTCCTCTCTTCTCCTCCTTCTTCCTTCTCCTCCTCCTTCTTCTCCTCTCCTTCTCCTCCTCCTTCCTCCTCATTCTTCTTCTTCTCCTCTTCTCTTCTCTTCTCCTTCTCCTCCTTCTTTCTCTCCTCTCTCCTCTCCTCCTTCTTCTTCTCCTCCTTTTTCTCCTCCTCCTTCTTCCTCCTCCTCATCCTTCTTCTTCTCCTCCTTCTTCTCCTTCTCCTCCTCCTCCTTCTTCTTCTTCTCCTCCTTCTCCTCTTCTTCTTCTCCTCTCCTTCTCCTCCTTCTTCTCCTCCTTACTTCTTCTCCTCCTTCTCCTTCTTCTTCTCCTCCTTCTTCTCCTTCTCCTCCTCTTTTCTTCTTCTCCTCCTTCTCCTTCTTCTCCTTCTCCTCTTCTTCTCTCCTCCTTCTCCTTCTCTTCTCCTCCTCTCTTCTCTCCTCCTCCTCCTTCTCTTCTTCTCCTTCTCTCTCCTCCTCCTTCTTCTTCTCCTCTTCTCCTCCTTCTTCTCCTCCTCTCCTCCTCCTCCTTCTCCTCCTCCTTCTCCTCCTTCGTCTTCTTCTCCTCTCCTTCTTCTCCTCCTCTCTTCTTCTTCTCTCCTTCTTCTTCTCTCCTCCTTCTTCTTCTCCTCCTTCTCCTCCTTCTTCTCCTCCTCTTCTCCTCCTCCTTCTCCTCCTTCGTCTTCTTCTCCTCCTCCTCCTCCTTCTCCTCCTCCTTCTCCTCCTTCGTCTTCTTCTCCTCCTTCTTCTCCTCCTCCTTCTCCTCCTCCTTCTCACTCCTGTCGTCTTCTCCTCCTCCTCCTTCTTCTCTCCTTCTTCTCCTCCTCCTTTCTCCTCCTCTTCTCCTCCTCTTCTTCTTTCTCCTCCTTCTTCTTCTCCTTCTCCTCCTCCTTCTTCTCCTCCTCCTTCTCTCTCTCTCCTCCTTCTTCTTCTCCTCCTTTTTTCTCCTCCTCTTCTTCTCCTCCTCCTCATCCTTCTTCTTCTCCTCCTTCTTCTCCTTCTCCTCCTCCTCCTTCTCCTCCTTCCCTCCTTCTTCTTCTTCTTCTTCTCTTCTCCTCCTCCTTCTCCTCCTTCTCCTCCTTCTTCTTCTCCTCCTTCTTCTCCTTCTCCTCCTTCTTCTTCTTCTTCTCCTCCTCCTTCTTCTTCTTCTTCTCCTTCCTCCTTCTCTTCTTCTTCTTCTCCTCCTTCTTCTTCTCCTCCTCCTTCTTCTTCTCCTCCTCCTTCTTCTTCTTCTTCTTCTTCTTCTTCTCCTCCTCCTTCTTCTTCTTCTTCTCCTTCTCCTCCTTCTCTTCTTCTTCTCCTCCTTCTTCTTCTTCTCCTTCTTCTCCTCCTCCTCCTTCTTCTTCTCCTCCTTCTCCTTCTCTCCTCCTTCTTCTCCTCCTCCTTCTCCTCCTCCTTCTCCTCCTTTGTCTTCTTCTCCTCCTCCTTCTTCTCCTCCTTCTCCTTCTTCTTCTTCTCCTTCTTCTTCTCCTCCTCCTTCTTCTTCTTCTCCTCCTCCTCCTCCTCCTTCTCCTCCTTCTTCTTCTTCTCCTCCTCCTTCTTCTTCTTCTCCTCTCCTCCTCCTCCTTCTTCTCCTCCTCCTTCTTCTTCTTCTCCTCCTCCTCCTCCTCCTTCTTCTTCTTCAGGCCGGGACGTTTTTAGTTGCGACTGAAGATGTGTTGAAGAGCCGGGCGATAAAGAAAGCCAAGCGCAGAAACATCGGAGAGGTAAGACTGAGAGTCCTGGGCCAATCGGGTCGTTTTCGCAAGCTTCTGATTGGTCTTAAACCCCGTTAAGAAACGTGACTGTCTGACTTCCTGACGTTCTGATTGGCTCCCGTGTCGTCAGGCGGAAAGCGGCGGCTCCTCTTTCAAAGGCTTCAAAGGCTTCTCTCTGACTCCGGCTCCGGGCGGAGAACCCACCGGGTTCTCCGGGTTTGGGAACGGAGGAGGGGGGTTCACGGGTCTGAGCGGCTCGACCAATGGGAGCAGCGGCACGCCAGCCTTCACAGGATTCTTCTCTCCGGCCTCCACAGCCTCAACACCTGGTGAGAGAACACACCTGTGCTCCATGTCCCTGGCTGCAAGGACATGACTCTGAAGTGTCCTGCTCCAAACCCCAAACAGGTCCTTGTAGCCCCCCCCCCTCTCCTCCAGCTGTTACTAAGGACATGTCTCTGAAGTGTCCTTGTAGCCCCCCCTCTCTCTTCCAGCTGTTACTAAGGACATGTCTCTGAAGTGTCCTGCTCCAAACCCCAAACAGGTCCTTGTAGCCCCCCCCCCTCTCTTCCAGCTGTTACTAAGGACATGTCTCTGAAGTGTCCTTGTAGCCCCCCTCTCTCTTCCAGCTGTTACTAAGGACATGACTCTGAAGTGTCCTGCTCCAAACCCCAAACAGGTCCTTGTAGCCCCCCCCTCTCTCCCAGCTGTTACTAAGGACATGACTCTGAAGTGTCCTGCTCCAAACCCCAAACAGGTCCTTGTAGCTCTCTCTCCAGCTGTTACTAAGGACATGACTCTGAAGTGTCCTGCTCCAAACCCCAAACAGATCCTTGTAGCCCCCCCCCTCTCTTCCAGCTGTTACTAAGGACATGACTCTGAAGTGTCCTGCTCCAAACCCCAAACAGATCCTTGTAGCCCCCCCCCTCTTCCAGCTGTTACTAAGGACATGACTCTGAAGTGTCCTGCTCCAAACCCCAAACAGGTCCTTGTAGCCCCCCCCCTCTCCCAGCTGTTACTAAGGACATGACTCTGAAGTGTCCTGCTCCAAACCCCAAACAGATCCTTGTAGCTCTCCTCCAGCTGTTACTAAGGACATGTCTTTCTTGCTCTTCTTTCTCCCAGGTCTCACCTTCAGCTCCGACAGCAAGCAGACCAACGGCTCCTCTTCCTCCTCCTCGTCCTCCTCCTCTTCCTCCCACAAGGAGTACAGTCGCCAGCTGACGGCTCTGAACTGCTCGGTCCGCGATTGGATAACGAAGCACGTGAACGACAACCCCCTGTGCGACCTGAACCCCATCTTCAGAGACTACGAGAAGCACCTGGGCAGCATCGAGCGGCAGTACGGAGAGAAGAAGAAGGACCCTCTTCCTCCTCCTACCCTTCCTCTCCCGGCCTCCTCTTCATCGCCCTTCTCCTTCGCCAAGACACCAGCCGAAGAGACCAATCAGAGCGTCACGTTTAACTTCGGCCAGAAGGTGGACAGCAGCGTCGTCGCAGCGCTAGCCTCGAAACCTCCGCCGAGCTTCTCCTTCTCCTCCTCTTCATCATCATCTTCCTCCTCAGGGCTGTTCGGAGGGGCGGCGTTCAGCGCGCCCCAACCCGAAGCCGCTCGCCCCGCAGGTCCGGACATATCGACATAAACATCTATATAAAGCGATAAACCCGATATCTGTTCGTTAGTCTGTGGGAAAACATCGAAATAGATATTTCACAACTTGTTGTATCTGAAACTTAAAAAAGGTATATCGTTGAATCGTTATATAACTAAACGAGCTGCGAATGCGTTTAGCATCTGGATTTAGCCTCTGAAGCGCTGACGATATTTGAATTTAATAAAAAGCCAAAAACTAAATTAGAAATCTCGAGCTAAGAGAAGTTACGCAGCCGTCTGCTTTCGACATTATTCCTGACGCTCTGGTGTTTCGTTTCCTGTTGTTGTTGTTGTTGTTGAATGAATAATAAACGAGTGTTATTTTTCCGTGTAGGCGAGAATGGAGAGGGAGGAGACAGACGAGCCTCCCAAAGTGGACGTGAAGGAGGTGAAGGAGGACGACGCCTTCTACTCCAAGAAGTAAATAAGACTCATGTATTCAGTTAGAGGAAGCGGCTCGAGGTCAGTTTGAGGAAGCGGCTCGAGGTCAGTTTGAGGAGGGAGGGTCAGTTAGAGGAAGCGGCTCGAGGTCAGTTTGAGGAAGCGGCTCGAGGTCAGTTTGAGGAAGCGGCTCGAGGTCAGTTAGAGGAAGCGGCTCGAGGTCAGTTAGAGGAAGCGGCTCGAGGTCAGTTAGAGGAAGCGGCTCGAGGTCAGTTTGAGGAAGCGGCTCGAGGTCAGTTTGAGGAAGCGGCTCGAGGTCAGTTAGAGGAAGCGGCTCGAGGTCAGTTAGAGGAAGCGGCTCGAGGTCAGTTAGAGGAAGCGGCTCGAGGTCAGTTTGAGGAAGCGGCTCGAGGTCAGTTTGAGGAAGCGGCTCGAGGTCAGTTAGAGGAGGGAGGGTCAGTTTGAGGAAGTGGCTCGAGGTCGGTTAGAGGAAGCGGCTCGAGGTCAGTTAGAGGAGGGAGGGTCAGTTTGAGGAAGCGGCTCGAGGTCAGTTAGAGGAGGGAGGGTCAGTTAGAGGAAGCGGCTCGAGGTCAGTTAGAGGAAGCGGCTCGAGGTCAGTTAGAGGAAGCGACTCGAGGTCAGTTTGAGGAAGCGGCTCGAGGTCAGTTTGAGGAAGCGGCTCGAGGTCAGTTTGAGGAAGCGGCTCGAGGTCAGTTTGAGGAAGCGGCTCGAGGTCAGTTTGAGGAAGCGGCTCGAGGTCAGTTTGAGGAAGCGGCTCGAGGTCAGTTAGAGGAAGCGACTCGAGGTCAGTTTGAGGAAGCGGCTCGAGGTCAGTTTGAGGAAGCGGCTCGAGGTCAGTTTGAGGAAGCGGCTCGAGGTCAGTTTGAGGAAGCAGCTAGAATAATCGATTATTATTCGCATGGGCTGCCGAAATAATCGATTTTGATCATGGTCAGTTTCTGGCAACCCTAGTAGTAGGTAGTATTAGTAATTGTTGACATCAGGTCATTTCTCCACAGAGACAACGGTTTGTAGTCATTGTGTAATTCACTGACCAAAGAGACGTCCCGGTCTCAAAGGAGACGTCCCGGTCTCAAAGGAGACGTCCCGGTCTCAAAGGGGACGTCCCGGTCTCAAAGGGGACGTCCCGGTCTCAAAGGGGACGTCCCGGTCTCAAAGGGGACGTCCCGGTCTCAAAGGGGGACGTCCCGGTCTCAAAGGGGACGTCCCGGTCTCAAAGGGCTCGATGTGGGTCGTTCCGTAACGTGGCCGCTTGTTGTGTTTCAGGTGCAAGCTGTTCTATAAGAAGGACTCTGAGTTTAAGGAGAAAGGCGTGGGGACTCTTCACCTGAAGAAGAGCAACGACGACAAAGTGCAGCTGCTCATCCGAGCCGACACCAACCTGGGTATAAATACACACATTATATATATATATGAGGGATGGGAACGATTAATCGAATATTCGAAGGTATTCATTATATTTGTTTCTTTGGAGGTTGAAGTTGAGCCATGGCCACACGTGTCCGGCCCAAAGGGGTCCGCTCTCCGGCCCCTCCCGGCGGGCAGAGCTGCCGGTCTCTCTCTCGCGGCCGGTCAGTCTTCACTCGCGTTTATGTCCGAATCCCTCAGATCCAGCTCTCTGCCTCTCGTCCAATGAGATGACTCGCTCTGCCGCGTTGAACTCAATGTGAGCAGATGACTCGCGGCGACAAGTTGTTCACGTTCTCCAGTGTATATATTCGTTATACTCGTTCGGTACAGCCCTAGTTATAACTTAGTGATGAACTGCGTCTGAAAGCAGAAGTCCAGGGCAAATAATTGCAAGTCTCTTCCGTGCGCACGCCACAAAACCAGATGCATTGTGGGACATGTAGTTTATGGGCTTCTGTTAAGTGGCATGAGACCGTGTAATATTCTTTCAGAGCTCTTCAGGCGCATCCGAACGAGTCTGGAGTTTGACCCCCCTCATTTAACCCTCAGACGCCGGGCCGCGGTCACACAGCGCCCCCCGCGGTCCACCACAGGAACTGATCGGTGTTCCTCTGCACCCTGTTCAGTGGGAATGCTCTTCAGCAACTTTCACACTATCGTTCTTCAAATCTTTATTATCATTTCAGCCAAACTGTGTGCGCTCGCGTCTTCAGCTCCAGAAGCCATCAAACATCAAAGTGCTCCTTCAGGACCCGTAGAGACGAACCGGATGCAGGGATTTGACTTCATGTTTTCATAAATACGTTTTCCTCCCGGTTCGTCACGGGACGCATTCTGACCTCTCAAAGAACCGGAACCGTTACATTCCAAACGAAACCCAACCCTTTGTGACGCAGTGAAACCTCACCGCTCACTTACGCTGGCGGCGGCTCCGTTCTGAACGAGTGGAATGAATTCTGAGTAAATTGAAACTCTCTAAACCTGTCCTCACTGCTCACGGTTTAGTGCATACGCATCTACAGGTAGACTAACTCTCTCGTCTCGCTCTCTCTCTCTCTCTCTCTCTCGTCTCGCTCCCACTCTCTCTCTCTCTCTCTCACCTCTCGCTCTCCCGCTCTCTCTCTCCCTCTCCTCTCGCTCTCTCTCTACTCTCTCCCTCTCTCTCTCTCTCTCCCCTCTCTCTCTCTCCCTCACCTCTCCCTCCCCTCTCTCTCTCTCCCTCTCCTCTCTCCCTCTCTCTCTCTCCCTCTCCTCTCTCCCTCTCTCTCTCTCTCTCTCTCCCTCTCTCTCTCTCTCTCCCTCTCTCTCTCTCCCTCTCTCTCTCCCTCTCTCTCTCTCTCCCTCCTTCCCTCTCTCTCTCTCTCCCCCCCTCACCCTCTCTCCCTCACCCCTCTCTCTCCCTCTCTCTTTCTCTCTCCCTCACCCCTCTCTCTCCCTCTCTCTCTCTCCCTCTCTCTCTCTCTCTCCCTCACCTCTTTCTCTCTCCCTCACCTCTCTCATTCTCCTCTCTCTCTCTCCCCCCCCTCTCTCTCTCTCCCTCACCTCTCTCTCTCTCCCCTCTCTCTCCCCCCTCAGGTCACATCCTGCTGAACATCCTGCTGCAGGCGTCCCTCCACGTCTCTCGTCTGGGGAAGAACAACGTGATGGTGGTCTGCGTGCCGAACCCCCCCGTCGACGAGAAGAACCCCAGCAGCCCGGTGCCCCTGCTGATCAGAGTGAAGACCTCCGAGGACGCTGACCAGCTGCACCAGCTGCTGGAGGAGAAGAAGGCCTGAGACGCACACACTGAGACGCACACACACGCACACACTGAGACACACACACACACACACACTGAGACGCACACACTGAGACGAACACACTGAGACACACACACTGAGACACACACACTCAACCACACTGAGACACACACACACACTGAGACGCACACACACACACACTGAGACACACACACTGAGACACACACACTGAGACACACACACTGAGACACACACACTGAGACACACACACTGAGACACACACACTCAACCACACTGAGACACACACACACACTGAGACATACACACACTGAGACACACACACTCAACCACACTGAGACACACACACACACACACACACTGAGACATACACACACTGAGACACGCACACACTGAGGACGCACACACACAGAGACACACACACCCTGAGACGCACACACACACTGAGACGCACACACACACTGAGACGCACACACACACTGAGACGCACAGACACACTGAGACGCACACACACTGAGACACACACACACTGAGACACACACACACACACTCACAGTACCCCCCCTCTCAATGAATTGGTCGTCTTGCTGTGAAATCAAGCCGTTCAGACATTCCTCGAGGCACCTGGAGGCGGAGCCAAGCAGCTGGAGGCGGAGCCAAGCAGCTGGAGGCGGAGCCAAGCAGCTGGAGGCGGAGCCAAGCAGCTGGAGGCGGAGCCGCCGATGTGTTCCGTAGGGACTTCATAGCGAGCCTCTCATGTCGGTAGATTTCCTGTTGAATTTCACACGTCTCAGATTCTCCACGTCTCCACGACATGCGTGAAATTTGAAAAGGGAATAACATCGCGGTGAACGTCTTTCCAGTTTTCTGTGATTTTAATTGCAATAAAAACAAAGAAGACAGAACTCACAAATTGGTAGAAAAAAGAAAAAAATGCAGAAATTCGCAAGAAAATCTGTTAAATTGAACGTGCTGAGCTTTTATTTTGAAATCCAGACGAGTTCTGATCACTGCGTTTCCTGTGCGCGAGAGGCGAGGCGAGGGGGGGGCGAGGCGAGTCCTGATGACGGAGTTCAGTCGATTTGGTTTTACAAATTCAATATTTTTGTTTTATTTGAATGAGTGTTTTTGTTTAGTTTTGCTCTGGGATTATTTATTGTCACGTCGTGCGGAGCTTCCGGAAGCTTCCGGAAGCTTCCGGAAGCTTCCGGAAGCTTCCGGAGGCGTGATCCGATTCCTCAAAGTGTCTTCGTCGGTGAGAGGACATTGACGAAATAAAAGAAACCAACCCAACGGCGTCTTCGTTTCTTTATTTCTGCTTCATGTTAAAGCTCTCCCATCTTCATCTCCTCTTCATCTTCATCAGTACATCCAGAGCCCGTCTCTGATTGGCTGAAACACATGTTGATGTAGAAGAGACATGGAGAAGAGGGGACACATGTTGATGTAGAAGAGACATGGAGAAGAGGGGGACACATGTTGATGTAGAAGAGACATGAGAGAAGAGGGGACACATGTTGATGTAGAGAGACATGTAGAAGAGGGGACACATGTTGATGTAGAAGAGACATGGAGAAGAGGGGACACGTGTTGATGTAGAAGAGACATGGAGAAGAGGGGACACATGTTGATGTAGAAGAGACATGAAGAAGAGGGGACACATGTTGATGTAGAAGAGACATGAAGAAGAGGGGACACATGTTGATGTAGAAGAGACATGAAGAAGAGGGGACACATGTTGATGTAGAAGAGACATGAAGAAGAGGGGACACATGTTGATGTAGAAGAGACATGGAGAAGAGGGGGACACATGTTGATGTAGAAGAGACATGAAGAAGAGGGGACACATGTTGATGTAGAAGAGACATGAAGAAGAGGGGACACATGTTGATGTAGAAGAGACATGGAGAAGAGGGGACACATGTTGATGTAGAAGAGACATGGAGAAGAGGGGACACATGTTGATGTAGAAGAGACATGGAGAAGAGGGGACACATGTTGATGTAGAAGAGACATGAAGAAGAGGGGACACATGTTGATGTAGAAGAGACATGAAGAAGAGGGGACACATGTTGATGTAGAAGAGACATGGAGAAGAGGGGACACATGTTGATGTAGAAGAGACATGAAGAAGAGGGGACACATGTTGATGTAGAAGAGACATGGAGAAGAGGGGACACATGTTGATGTAGAAGAGGGGGACACATGTTGATGTAGAAGAGGGGACACATGTTGATGTAGAAGAGACATGAAGAAGAGGGGACACATGTTGATGTAGAAGAGACATGGAGAAGAGGGGACACATGTTGATGAAGAAGAGGGGACACATGTTGATGTAGAAGAGGGGACACATGTTGATGTAGAAGAGACATGAAGAAGAGGGGACACATGTTGATGTAGAAGAGACATGAAGAAGAGGGGACACATGTTGATGTAGAAGAGACATGAAGAAGAGGGGACACATGTTGATGTAGAAGAGACATGGAGAAGAGGGGACACATGTTGATGTAGAAGAGACATGAAGAAGAGGGGACACATGTTGATGTAGAAGAGACATGGAGAAGAGGGGACACATGTTGATGTAGAAGAGACATGAAGAAGAGGGGACACATGTTGATGTAGAAGAGACATGAAGAAGAGGGGACACATGTTGATGTAGAAGAGACATGGAGAAGAGGGGACACATGTTGATGTAGAAGAGACATGAAGAAGAGGGGACACATGTTGATGTAGAAGAGACATGAAGAAGAGGGGACACATGTTGATGTAGAAGAGACATGAAGAAGAGGGGGACACATGTTGATGTAGAAGAGACATGAAGAAGAGGGGACACATGTTGATGTAGAAGAGACATGAAGAAGAGGGGACACATGTTGATGTAGAAGAGACATGGAGAAGAGGGGACACATGTTGATGTAGAAGAGACATGAAGAAGAGGGGACACATGTTGATGTAGAAGAGACATGAAGAAGAGGGGACACATGTTGATGTAGAAGAGACATGGAGAAGAGGGGACACATGTTGATGTAGAGAGACTGAGAAGGGGGACACATGTTGATGTAGAAGAGACATGAAGAAGAGGGGACACATGTTGATGTAGAAGAGACATGGAGAAGAGGGGGACACATGTTGATGTAGAAGAGACATGAAGAAGAGGGGACACATGTTGATGTAGAAGAGACATGAAGAAGAGGGGACACATGTTGATGTAGAAGAGACATGAAGAAGAGGGGACACATGTTGATGTAGAAGAGACATGGAGAAGAGGGGACACATGTTGATGTAGAAGAGACATGAAGAAGAGGGGACACATGTTGATGTAGAAGAGACATGGAGAAGAGGGGACACATGTTGATGTAGAAGAGACATGAAGAAGAGGGGGACACATGTTGATGTAGAAGAGACATGAAGAAGAGGGGACACATGTTGATGTAGAAGAGACATGAAGAAGAGGGGACACATGTTGATGTAGAAGAGACATGAAGAAGAGGGGACACATGTTGATGTAGAAGAGACATGGAGAAGAGGGGACACATGTTGATGTAGAAGAGACATGAAGAAGAGGGGACACATGTTGATGTAGAAGAGACATGAAGAAGAGGGGACACATGTTGATGTAGAAGAGACATGAAGAAGAGGGGACACATGTTGATGTAGAAGAGACATGAAGAAGAGGGGGACACATGTTGATGTAGAAGAGACATGAAGAAGAGGGGACACATGTTGATGTAGAGAATGAGAAGGGGGACACATGTTGATGTAGAAGAGACATGAAGAAGAGGGGACACATGTTGATGTAGAAGAGACATGAGAGAAGAGGGGACACATGTTGATGTAGAAGAGACATGGAGAAGAGGGGACACATGTTGATGTAGAAGGAGACATGAAGAAGAGGGGACACATGTTGATGTAGAAGAGACATGAAGAAGAGGGGACACATGTTGATGTAGAAGAGACATGAAGAAGAGGGGACACATGTTGATGTAGAAGAGGGACATGAGAGAAGAGGGGACACATGTTGATGTAGAAGAGACATGAAGAAGAGGGGACACATGTTGATGTAGAGACATGAAGAAGAGGGGACACATGTTGATGTAGAAGAGACATGAAGAAGAGGGGACACATGTTGATGTAGAGGACTGAGAAGAGGGGACACATGTTGATGTAGAAGAGACATGAAGAAGAGGGAGGACACATGTTGATGTGAGAGACTGAGAAGAGGGGACACATGTTGATGTAGAAGAGACATGAGAGAAGAGGGGACACATGTTGATGTAGAAGAGACATGAGAAGAGGGGACACATGTTGATGTAGAAGAGACATGAGAAGAGGGGACACATGTTGATGTAGAAGAGACATGAAGAAGAGGGGACACATGTTGATGTGAAGAGACATGAAGAAGAGGGGACACATGTTGATGTAGGGAGTGAGAGAGGGGACAATGTGATGTAGAGGATGAGAAGAGGGGACACATGTTGATGTAGAAGAGACATGAGAAGAGGGGGACACATGTTGATGAAGAGAGAGGACAGTGATAGGGAGAAGAGGGGACACATGTTGATGTAGAAGAGACATGGAGAAGAGGGGACACATGTTGATGTAGAAGAGACATGAAGAAGAGGGGACACATGTTGATGTAGAAGAGACATGAAGAAGAGGGGACACATGAGAAGAGGGGACATGTGTAGAAGAGACATGAGGAAGAGGGGACACATGTTGATGTAGAAGAGACATGGAGAAGAGGGGACACATGTTGATGTAGAAGAGGAGAAGAGGGGACACATGTTGATGTAGAAGAGACATGAAGAAGAGGGGACACATGTTGATGTAGAAGAGAAGAAGAGGGGACACATGTTGATGTAGAAGAGACATGAAGAGAGGGACACGTGGGATGTAGAGGAGAGCATGAAGAAGAGGGGACACATGTTGATGTAGAAGAGACATGAAGAAGAGGGGACACATTTGATGTAGAAGAGACATGGAGAAGAGGGGACACATGTTGATGTAGAGAGAGACATGGAGAAGAGGGGACACTATGTTGATGTAGAAGGAGGGGACACATGGGGATGTAGAAGAGACATGAAGAAGAGGGGACACATGGGACTTCCCATCTCTGTTTGTGAATCATTTTAGAATTCCAAGCATCCTGAAACGGCCACTCGAAACGTAGCAACCTTGAAAGAGTGGCTTCTGGAGCAATCCTTCCTCTGTCCAACATTGATTTTTAAAAACTCGCAGGAATAGAACTACAACTCCCCAAGGACGGCTGCCCTGAGTGTGTGTCTCAGTGTGTGTGTGTAGTGTGTGCTGTCTCTGTGTGTGTGTGTGTGTTGTGTGTGTCCTCACTCTGTCTGTGTCTGTTCTCTCCCAGTGTGTGTGGTGTGTCCTCTGTGTGTGTGTGTGTGTGTGTCTGTGTGTCTCTGTGTGTGTGGTCCTCTGTGTGTGTGTGTGAGTGTTGTGTCTCTGTGTGTGTGTGTGTGTGTGTCTGTGGTGTGTGTGTGTGTGTCTGTGTGTGTGTGTTGTCTCTCTCTGTTGTGGGTTGGGTTTGTGTGTGTGGTTCTCCCGCCACCTTTCCTCATCTCTTCTCCCTATTCTCCTTAGTCCTTCCCCCGCCCTCGTCTATCTCCCGGCTGGGGTCTTTCTTTTTCTCCTCCTCCCCCTTTTTCTTCCTTCTCAACACTCGCGTGTCACACCACTTTTCTTCTGCCTTTTTTTGCGCTTGGCATTCCTCCCCCTGCTTGGTTGTGATTTGTGACCA